>CM060900.1:17827500-18427500 GCA_030762935.1 Hymenopus coronatus
TACTACTACTGCTGCTATTTCTATATCGATTAATACCGTCATCTTTATTAACATTATCATTAAATTCTATTTAAAAGTACATTTCGTCGACTTTTAAACATACCTTAGTGGGTATGGTAAGCGGAAGATTAACATTTTTTACGACTGTAGAAATCATAATCAAAGTATAGGGGTGGATCGTGTAATTCAACTCCAGAAACTGAAAAATTGTTCAAAATTGAAAGCTGTAAAATCGCATTCATGATCTTGGACACCGGGTGCAACTCTCTGTGCAGATAAAAGCATCGCATGCTCCTCTACCAAAGTCACTCTTCACTGTGACCCGTGGCAGGTGTTTACAGTGCAGCACTGCGACTGTTTCCTCTACCGCAAACTCCCCAGTAGCACGGTACAGTATCTCCAGTGACACCTGATCTAGGGTTTTGTTGCCACCCAAGTGTGAAGCCTCTCTTACTTTCTCTACCGAGTGATTCATACAATGTGTACATAGTGGGTGGAGAAGGTGTTCTTTTCCACCCAAAATTCTGAATTTAAGACCCTTCGGGCCATAAGACACAGTCATGATTTTGTTAAGAAAAGTTTGGAATAAAAATAATAAAGGTTTTATTCTCTATTACTTACATCATGTAGGTGTCCCATACATTTCACTCTGTTTTGAAACACAACAAAAAGTACCATTTAGCCTTCATTTTCACTTTCACTCATATCTGAATTTTCACTTTCCGCGGATCACTGTCTTAGTTGGTTGGGGCCCAAAATGCCTTTCTGCTGCCCTATTACCGTGCTCATTTGAACATTGCAGAACTTCTAATTTCAATGCAACACTGTATGAGAATTTCTTATGTTAGGTTGCTTAGAAAAATTCAAAACGGAATGTCGCTTTCACAGCGGTACACTTGCTACTAGCAACTGAACATAAAGGAAAGGGGCTGTGAGAGAAAAGTTTACTTGTTATCGCATTCTTTAACCCGTTATAGGGAAGAACTGCTATTAGGTATGTGTCATTAAGGCTCATATTCTTCTAATGGTGCATTATGCTATGTTGAACCTTGAACCTCAATTAGGTAGCAATAATACAGTCCACAAGGCTCACATTCTCTCGCTAATGATGCGTGTATTACTGAAACTACAGGTAAATTTAGCTGCTTGTCACATGTGAACTATGAACCATAAGATGCAGTTAAATTTTAGACAGTCTTTTATAACAAAAAATCCCGTGTTATGATCCAAAAAATATGTACATGTTTTAAGGACCCTGTTTCAAACATTTACAGAAACGTCTGCGAGTCTTTGTCTTCTTCCTCAAAAACAAAGCTCTGTTAAATATCAAACTTGGTGTTTAAGTTTACTGTCTTCCACGGATGTGACTCCAAGACCTTCAAGAAAATCACCCTACCACAAACTATACATGCAAGAATTTTCCAACATTTTGTTCTTTAACATTCTGATTAAAATACTGTACCATAGAAATATTCACATGACAAATAAAATATGTCTTGAATTTTCTGGGAATATTTCCTAAAGATCTCTTCATTCTGTGTGGCTTCTGTATATCAGGTTAATTGTAAGAGATAGACAATAGGTTACCGTACAAATATATAGATCTTGTTAAAACACACAATTTGTCATATACTTTATTTAGGGGGGAGGGGGTTAACCGTTAATGAGATATTTCTTGTTAACAGATTTAATTTTAAACTACTTAAACATTTATCAAACACGTACTCATCTTTCGTTTCATATATATTTAGTTTTAACTCTGACCAGGGAAAGAGAAGAGAATTTGAATGACAATCGCATAGCGGCAGTTTTTAAATGTTTGACTATCCCTTTGTCCAAGTGCATCCACTTATTTCCTTCCTACGAGTGTTAATGAACCTTACCGAAATGTTTTCACAGAATATGTAGATTACTTATCAGTAGTTTGGGATAGGAGACTTATCACCTGTGTATTGAAATGTCAAAGTAACGGCTGTAAGTTTCTGAAATGTCAGTACGCCACTGGCTAATGTATAAACCATTCGAGAGTATAACACGAAAAACGAAGGGACATATTACAGCGTACCTCTCTAGCGTAGTGGTTATGATACTGGCTTTCAAGTGAAAGATAGTTTCCGAGTTCGGGTCTCGTTCACATATTGCGGCACTGCATCTGGAATGACAAAAATAATAATATAAAACATTTACTCCATGACAGGAATTGAACTCATGACCTTTGGGCTAGCTGCTTCCCGCGTTACGCATTAAGCCACCAAAGCAGTTGAAAAAACGCCTCCAGAGTAGGCTACATAACTCAGAGACGTAGTTAATGAATGTTCAGTGTCACACTGTCAAGTGATTAGTTCGAGATTTTACAGATTTTTGCGCCATTAAATCTTGAGAACGCTAGTAACCAGCTGCTAAAAATCGATATTTCTATACTCGGGCAGCAGTTTTAAAGACATTCTAAGCCATTTTCCAACCTTCTTTGCTTTAACAGCGACTTATCAGCACCTGATACCCACACGTTTAACGCTATGTACGAGTAGTTATGTTATGTTTATCCGGGGACCATGCATCGCCGATCTCAAATTACTTATATCAGTCACGTACACAAACTCCCAAATTATTTTACTGTAGTTCATTAACATCCTGTATCTACCTACAAGGATACAAGTAATAAGACAATTCCGTTAATGTGTATCTCGTTTAGCACAATGCAGCTAAAAGAATAATCTTTTGTAAGACTAGGTAGAGAAGGTTATGTGAATGGAGCACATCGGATTTGTTAATAATGTTTAATGGTCGTGTAGCAGTTTCCCGACAGACAGTCCAGGCAGAATACTTCATATCTATACACAGTACATAAAATAGCTTACAAAGAAATAAATAGGTAATTACAATAACTAGAAAATAAAATGAGCACAACACCAACCGGGTCCCTTAGTGACGTAATGGTAGAGCATCCTGTTTCTCAGCCACGTCACACCAAGCACCATTGTTGACGCCTACCACCTAGAAAGAAACCAAAGATTTGAAGGATGAATGGAATGACAATACAAACGGCATGGAAGGACAGGAAATTTGAGGGATGAAAGAAACCTTCCCAGCATTTGCCTGGAGACCCGGCAAAACCCCCGCAAAGAGCCATGTGTCAGGTAAGCCGGCCACGGGAACCGAACCTTTGACCTCCCGAATGCGTGCCAGAAACGAAACCGACTGAGGCATCCGGTTCGGTCAAGGGTTCAGACTACACTGCCATTGTTTATTTGTGGTATGAGATATGTCGTAACAACTGACCCCAGCCCACTGTTCCATACAGCGTTAGGTATGAACATGCAGGGGATCGATCCACAGCTTACCGCGTACGGTATTTCCTGCTACCTGTTGCATAAGCTTGCCACCCTTATGCTTGAAATGCGCTTTACACGCAGCATGAGTGCAAGAAAACATGCATCAGCCTGATGCTCAGTCGCTGTAAAGCAAGGTCTTAGCGCAACACAAAACTTTATAGGGAAATCGGTCTGCTAACTAAGCTACCTTCAGTTTCCGATGCAGCTTTCTTCTCTCTCGGCGTCAGAACACTGAACCTACGAGAATCTGCAGTCTTCTACCGCAAGATCTACCCTCATGACCGTGATCCGGTCACCGTCTCCGCTGACAATCAAATCGGGGAAAGCGCAGGTCATTTTCGCCAGTTCTCCACTGGTGGTTTTTAACTTCAGATAGTCCCATTGAGTTCAGCAACTGTTTCAACGCACCAAGGAGATATCTGCACACGGCAAATACAGGGTAGTTGGGCCACCTGGTATAACATATATATCCAAAGGTAACTCTTGCGAGGTACTTCACAGCGTCGCTTCCCCGACTGCAGTCAAAGAGGTGAAATGCGGGTGGGTCACAAGTATGTACAGCGGTTGGTAGCGAGAGTGCTGTTTGCAGGCAAACATAAACAGAATGCAACTTTGCAACTTGAGAAGTATAATTTCCATTTCATTGTCGGATGCTCCACCCGAACTGCAAATGGAATTGTTTGCTCCACAAAATTGTATCACCATAAGGGTTCTAAAAAAAAGAGGTTGGGGTTATTTATGGTACTATAAGGATTCATTTTCCAAAGTGTTATTGTTTGCATCACATTTGGTGTCTGTATTTAGCTCCAGATACATTTGCGAGCAAATCTTCTTTAAAATGAATAATACTATACATCTAGGAAAGCGTGGAAGATATTGCACTTCGTAATCAGAGTACTGAAAAAGGGGAGCGCAAAGTCCAGGAAATTGCCTACAAGTCCTTAGTGCGGCCAGTTATGGAATATAGAATAGCCTGCTGGGACCCATACAGGGTTAAAAAAAAACTGATAGATACATAAAGAGAGGTAAAGATTTTGGGCTTACGAAAGGGGAAGAAAATAAATGAGAGCCACAAAAATGTAGGCGTAAAAGACATAGGTTAGTCGCATTATTTAAAGCTTATGCTGGTCTAAATGCATGGATGGACGTTAGAAAGAGGTCAGAAAACCCGGCATACTACGGACTAAACGATTATTTGTACAAAATTAAGGATAGAAGGTACTGAACCGACGTAGGAAACATTTCTTTTGTTAATAGAACCCTTGAAGAATGGAATGAATTACTTGCAGCAGCCCTTCAGGGCTGCCCTCTGACCTTCAAAAACTTTAGGAGTAACACAAAAGGAATAAATGTTAGATAACTAATCTAAGTACACTTTGTTAAGTAATTGAGGATCTGTAACTATTAATATTGAGGATTCATGGTAACTGTTTACAAACATGTTGGTAATTGACATAAGTATAGCTGTACTGAATAATAACTAGCCCCCTGATCTGAAAGAAGTTTAGCGATAGTCTAAAAAGAATAAATATTAGATAATTAATTAAAATGAATATTGTGAAGTAATTAGGGATCTTTAACTATTAATGTTACCGTTTCATAGTAACTCTTTATAAACACGTTGGAAATTGACACAAGTATTGCTATACTGAATAACTGGTTAGGTATTTCAAAACCATGTGTGTATAGTATGTTGTGTATTAATGTGTATTACTATTATTAAGAATAAGATTCTTATTGTAAATCAATTCTGTACGTTTAACTCTGCCACCGATTAGCACCCAATTGCAGAGAATAAATACATACATAGGTACATACATACATACATACAGACAGACAGACGGACATACATACATACATACATACACACACATACATACATACATACACACACATACATACATACATACATACATACATACATACATACACACATACAATACATTACATTGCATACATATTAAATACCAGTATCGCAGTACAATATGAGACGGTAATATAGCTCATGTATTAAGGCTCGGTGCGTTATCTTTAACTGCAGATATTCACGGACTCATCCAAAAAAAAAAACATAAGATGGAAGTCAACATCCGGAGAACAACACTAGATAGAGATGAGGAAGGTCATTCCCTTGCATCGCATAACGGGGTGCGGCAGTGCTTCACACGGAATAATATGAGCTACCATGCCCTCTCCTTTACTCCAATTTTAACATGCCTGTTATGGCACGTAATCCTAGAATTATTTAAATCTGAATTATTATAAATAAATGTCATTTAAACAGACTTGAGATAAATGCTAATTCAAGAAGCCCATTGGGTTATCCAGAAAGTAACCATGGATTTGACATCACTAAATGATAGCAAAAGATATCAACATAAAACTTTTTTTACAAAGTTACTGTATCTCACTCTACTTCTCCACGCAATCTCCATTCTGTCAAGATATTTATTGCATGTGGTGCCAGTTTATCAATGGCAATTTTATACTTTCCTACCGCCAAAAACTTATTCGTTTCTTGAATGCACAAAATGTTTGGCCAATCGAATTTTGTAGGCAAATAACGCAAGCGTATATTGATAATGCAATAAACTAGTCTTCATTGAGGGATGACGCATTATCGAGAGTAATCAAGGATGAACCAATGTGTACGAAAAATACTGAAGTGCAAGTTCATCAATCGTTATGGAGGAGTAGAAAGCAAATGTTGATAAAAGGATTCAGAAAACCCGGTTTTTCTCTTTGGGCATCGTACATGATTTTTTGGATGGGAAAGATTTCTCAATCATGAAGACCTAAAAGTGGCAGTGACATCTTCGCTCAGACTTTTAGTGAAAAAGTACGTCATCTGCGTTGAAAAACTGGTACCACGTGACAATAAATGCCTTGATAGTAATGACGATTACGTTGAAAATATAGTAAGGTACGGTAACTTTGTAAATAAAGTTTTGTGTTGATATCTTTCGTTATTATTTAGTTATGTCAAATCATTCTTCACTTTCTGGATGGCCTTCGTAATTCCCTGTTGTCAAATCCTTCGAGAAAAGTACATGTTGGAAATAGGTTAAGGTAAGGAAAATAACTACATTCAGTGCAGTAGCCAAATAGTTTTCAGACGGGGAGAGAGAAGTGTTGTCAGTCCAGCTGAGAGTTTTTTTGCTCTGGAGATCCTCTAACGACAATAACTACATTCAGTGCAGTAGCCAAACGGTTTTCAGACGGGGAGAGAGAAGTGCTGTCAGTCCAGCTGAGAGTTTTTTTGCTCTGGAGATCCTCTAAGGACAATAACTACGTTCAGTGTAGTAGCCAAATAGTTTTCAGACGGGGAGAGAGAAGTGCTGTCAGTCCAGCTGAGAGCTTTTTGCTCTGGAGATCCTCTAAGGACAATAACTGCATTCAGTGCAGTAGCCAAGCAGTTTTCAGACGGGGAGAGAGAAGTGCTGTCAGTCCAGCTGAGAGTTCTTTTGCTCTGGAGATCCTCTAAGGACAATAACTGCATTCAGTGTAGTAGCCAAACAGTTTTCAGACGGGGAGAGAGAAGTGCTGTCAGTCCAGCTAAGAGTTTTTTGCTCTGGAGATCCTCTAAGGACAATAACTACGTTCAGTGTAGTAGCCAAATAGTTTTCAGACGGGGAGAGAGAAGTGCTGTCAGTCCAGCTGAGAGTTTTTTTGCTCTGGAGATCCTCTAAGGACAATAACTGCATTCAGTGCAGTAGCCAAACAGTTTTCAGACGGGGAGAGAGAAGTGCTGTCAGTCCAGCTGAGAGTTTTTTGCTCTGGAGATCCTCATCCTCGTATTTCTGCATCAGAGGACAAATACCTTCCCTGCATCCAGCGGACTGGAAAACTCGCATCCCGGCGTACTAAATGAAGTTATATCTTGTGGACGCCGTTGAGATTACCGGCTATGCTACTGGCAACATATTCTTTTTCCAGAATATGTAGCTTCTAATAATGACAAAAACACTTAATCAAATAATAAATGTAAGTACCTTTCAAAAATATAAAAACACCTGCATACTTCAACGTAATGTATTCTTTTCTTCAGGTATATTGTACAGTGTAATGGTTATCATGCCTGCCTCAGATACCCAGGGTCGCGGGTTCAATCCCGGCGGTGGAGGATAGGTTTTTTTTTTCAGGCGTAAAAATCCTTAGCATGGCTTCCTTTCGAAGGGAAGTGAAGCCATTGTCGCAGATGTTCGGCACGTAAAAAGATCGCAAGCCTGATAAAGAGGCCCCTGAGCAAAATTAAGCGGTATTTCACATCTAATAATAATGGGACTCTGAGAACCACTGTGGTTAAAGACCGTCCATAAATGAAACCTCATTAGTAATTTAGAATTAAAACAAATATCGGACAATGTATCTGAAATGATTACCTCTACAAAAGAGCTGCACGTGATATAAAATGTACGTTTTAACGATACCTACATAATTTGTTTTGTAATTCTTGGCTCCTACAGTGCTCCTACATTATGCAAAAATTATTCACGATGAAGTAGATTCCAAGGGCTATTCCTCGAAAATTGAAGATGCACAGTTCGTTTGTCCAGAAAATATCTTAAACATATGCTATTTTAATTAAATAGTTAGGGGCACTTTTGAGAATCAATTTTCAAAAAATGTTCCATGTAAAGTGTAGACCGCGCCGTGGCCGAGTGGTTAGGCCACTCACCTCTCACCTAAGCAGCCCGGGTTAGACCCCAAGCGACCGCGTAAGGGATTTGTGGTGGACAACACGGCAGAGGGGCTGGTTTTCTCCGGGTTAACCGGTTTCCCCCGCCATCGCATAGAAACCGATGCTCCATCTTCATTCTATGTACCATCAGTATCATAGAGTAGTGGAAATTTCCTGAAAATCTTCGTGGAGCATCCTTGTAAGCTTAACTACCAAATTCAGGAATCAATCGTTTTTGAGTTATGCTGTCCACAGACAGGAGGTAGGCAGACATACACAAGCACCGTTTTATAAAACTGCATTTTTTGTTCTCAGGATTTCTATAAACACCTATTTCCGGTGATAGCCGACTATGGAACTTTTAGGTGAAATTATAAAACCTTCTACATATGTGCTAGAGATAGTAAAACGTAAAAATAAAGATGATAACGTGTTTGTCTTCCTTTATATTGCTGACGTAAGCACTCATATGAATGCCATATCTGTCGTTCACTTTAACGACGCATGCAATAATTCTTGTTGCTTGCCTATAAAGGTCTGAATTATATCGTGTTGATCTAGCGCTTCCTTTTGCACCAATCAAAGTGAAGTGTATATAGAGGCGGTAATCGAATCACTCTCTACTTTCATATCGATTATAACATCGTTGTGGGCTCGTTTTCACTTTCGTTAGCAATTATGTACAATGTACATAAGTTATTACGTTCCACTTCATATATTCCATACCGAAATTTCACCAGCGATGTATGTTTTAAGGATCCCTTATTCCATAAAAGCAGTTTACAAAAAGGTCCATGTGTGTATGTTTGTCATTGGAGAGCATAACTCAAAAACGGAAAGTCCTTTAAATACGAAACTTCGTATTTCAGTTCAATATCTTCCAAGGATGCAACGTTTAGCTTTTCAGGAAAATCACCCACCTCCAACTACCGTTTAAATGGACAATTTTTCGAATTTCGATTTTCACCAAAATGGCTCTAACGATTTTGATTAAAATAGCATACGTTTAAATTATTTTTATGACGAAAGAAATGTATAACTAAAAGAATTTTCCGGGCTGAGAAGCCGTGGTCTGCTGGAGATTTCAGGTCTAGAAGTTTCATTCACGACTGCGGTGAACATCTTCAGTGGCGTGGTCTAAGTCTTCTCGGTGAAGGTTTGGTCGCAACTGACTCGTTGGCTGAAATAGCGGCAGTATTTATACTCAGGCTGCTCTCACGCGATTGGTCCGGCTGGAGCTGCATGTTCGGGGATGTTGTTGGAGGGAGGGGGTTAGCCACTCCTGTCCTTTTGATTTCTGATTGGTTCGGATAATCTCGTTGGGTTTGCGCCTGTTTGATATTCTCAAGTAACGGATGCCAGGTTTTGGGCGACGCGCACGCATTCGTCGATTGACCGAGGAGGAAATCAAGACCTGGCCTTCTACCAGATCTTATTTGGAAGAGCACCTGCAAGCGCCTGCGAGGTCACGCCTGTGAGACAGCTGTCTTCAGTGGAAGTACCACACACCAGCGCCCCTAGCGGAGACTGGCAGTGGGCAGTGCCCCTCTTCTAGCCTTGTCTCCCTCCGGCCGTATCCGCCGGAGATTCCCTACAACTGGAGAACAACACTTGCGCTTCAGGGAGGACCGCAGTGGGCATTGGCCCCCTTCTAGCGTGCCTCCTGGAGGAAGCTCGTCGAGCTTCTCCACCAGCGCCATCCCCTAAATTGCTGCCGACACCAGCTCGACCGGCCGTAACCTGCCCTGGAAGAGAGCGACGACTTTCTCTTCCCTCGCCTCCTGAGCTGCACTGCGTACTTCAGACGTACTTGGGACCGACTAACGTACTGACGTTACCGCGGGCTCACAAGGCCACAGCCAAGGGTCCGGGCTTAGGCTTGGACCCGGGGTTCGCCACAATCGGCGCGTCGCAAGACGTCCGGCCCTCTCTGAGGAGCCGAATGGCACCCGCACACGACACCGACAAGCCGAGTACCAACGTCAAGGTAATACCTGACAAAATGAGCACTCCCAGCCCAAGCTCCTCCTCCTCAAAATCAAACCGCGGCCCACGGGCTTTAGCCCTTAAGGGCAAAACAAAGACTTCTGGTAAGAAGAAGTCTTCCCGCCTAATCATCCAAGGGACCGCGGTCCCTCTCACCCCGGAAGTGGCACAACCCACTTCCACACCAGTTGCTCCCTCCGTCCCCTCCAAGGCCCAGTCTACCCTGGTGCCTGAGGGCACAAGTGATCAAGAAGGCTTTACCACGGTGGTCCACAGGCGCCGAAAGACCTCCGGTTCAAAGCCGGAGGGGCGCGCCTCCCCCACCCCTGCAGCATCAACCATTCCTGAGAGCCATCGCTCACAACGGGCGGGAAGAATAACGCCTATTGTGGCCGACCCGTTTCCCAACCATGTAAAAGTTATGAGGGAATTATGGGCAGCGCTCTCAGAAGAGTACCAGGCCACCCGATACCCCAAAAGGGTCGTAGTCAGAACCAAGAACCCCGACGATCACGAGAAGGCGAGGGAGGTTCTGAGGAAGTGTGAAATTCAGTTTCACACATATTCCCTCCAGAAACCGAACTTAGTCCGACGAGTGATCAGAGGACTTGACTCTGACACCGACCCCGAGGACATCCGTGTTGGCCTGGCGGAGGAACACGGAATCAATCCGCGGACCGTTATCCAACTGACTAAAACCTCCCGACCCGAGGGTGCTGAGCCCACTAAGGTCAAGATGCCCTTATTTTTGGTCATTGTCGAAAAAGATGGGGAGGGAATTCCCGAGATTGAGAAAGTGACCACTCTGTACAGCACCAGAGTGCGAGTCGAGCCACACCACGGCAGAGAGGGGCCAGCGCAGTGCTATCAATGCCTGCGCTTCCACCACTCTAGCCACGCGTGTGAGCGGAAGACCGCTTGCTTGCGCTGTGCAGGTGAGCACCAGGTAAAAGACTGCCCTCATCCCAGAAAGGCAACCAAGTGTGCAAATTGTGGGGGGCGCCATATAGGCATCTATGGCGGTTGCCCCAAAAAACTGGAGCTAATCCAGGCAAGGCAGGGCAGAGCCATCAAAAACCCTGCGAATGTGCGTCCAGGCACCAGCTTTGCCAACGCTATGTCGAGGCACGAAGAAGTGCTTCGACAGGCTGAGGCAACGCTGGCGGTACCAGCAAACCAGACGGAGAGCTCGGAAACTCAGGTCACTACCCCCCCTGCGCCCCCCAGGGAGCAGCGACCAAAACAGAAGAACAAGAAACAGGCACGGCCTCCCAAGAAGCCCGTGGCTCAGACCGCCGCTGCGGCAAACAAAACCCCAGCACCTGCGGCCGCAACAGCCGAGCCAGCTGCCCCGCTGATTGCGGGCGGCCAGCCCAGCCAAGCGACCACGCAGCTTCCCCCTCCAGAGCAGCAAGCAGCTCCTATTGGCTCGACCAATGAGAGCGAAGCTGCTGCTCCAGCCACTGATCAGGTTCTCCTTGGGAGAACCTCTCCGTGCCTGCTGATGATATGACCGAGTTTTCCGAGCTCTCAGCCTGGTTTGCCGACCTCATATCGCGATCCCTCCCCATATTAAAGCGCTGCACGGATCAACTGACAAGCCCCCACATCCCCGCCCTCCAGAAGGTCACCATCATGCATGAGACGGCCCGACTGCTCTTCCCTGACTCCAGCTCGTAATGGCGGCGCTTAGAACCCGTAGATCTTTGCGAGTTGCGTTCTGGAACGCAAACGGAGTCCGGGAACAGCGGCCGGGCGTCTTGGAGTTTGTAGATGATCACGGGATTGATATCCTAATGGTCTGCGAGACACATCTGCACGATGGTATTCCATTCTATCTGCCAAGTTACGTCGCCCATCGGACGGATCGACCCGGCCGACAGGGCTGTGGTACGGCTATATATATTAAAAATCACCTTACCCACACTCCTATCACCATTCCTCCGCTACAGCACTTGGAGGCGACCGCCATAAGGATCTCCTTGGGGGGGTCGGAAATAGTGCTAGTAGCGGTTTATGACCCGCCAGACGGCCTCTTCTATGAAGCGGACCGGAAGGCACTCCTCAACCTCGACCACAGAGTTTGCATCGCAGGCGACTTCAACGCGAAGCATCCACACTGGAACAGCCGCACCCAGAACAGACAGGGCCGCGGACTCTACCGCCTCATCAGCGGAGACCCGGCCCTCTTCGCGCACGGTCCGAGAGGTCCAACGTACTTCCCGCCACGCGGCAGGGCGGACGTCATTGATTTCATGGTCACCAAAAACACAACCCAGTTGTGGTCGACTCCGACGTTTCACTTACAGCTCTGGTCACACCAGACTGGACAGAAGAAGTCGACTGGGATGCTGCTGTGCAATCCCTCCAGAACTCTGTGGACGCTAACCCTCGAATAGACTCGATAGAGGCTCTCGAGGCAGCGGCCGCGCAGTTCTCAACCACAGTCCTAAATGCGGTCCGTGCTCACACACACCGCATTCCCTTCGAAATACCTCAACCTTCCGTTCTTCCTACACATTTACGACAGCTTATTAAAGCAAAAAATGCTGTCAGAAAGCTATGGCAGAGATTTCGCCATCCCAGGATAGGAGACATACACCAGAGGTTCAAATCCCTGGCCCGTCGTCTCCTTAGAGCACACCGTAGAGAGGCCTGGGAGCATACGTTAAGGCATGTTAACCTCCATGAGAGGAAACCTTGGCGAATAGTCCGTGGCCTGCGGAAAGACAGACTGGAATACCGGCATCCTATCCATGGCACCCGGGGTCATCTTGCCTTCGAACCCCGGGATAAAGCAGATGCATTTGCAGACTACCTGGAAAATCAATTCCAGCCCAGAGAAGAGCCCCAGGACGAAGACCAAACTGAACTCGTCGAGCGGGCGGTAGAGGGCTTCCTAGAGGCCCCGCCCGCAAACGACAAGGAGTTTCACGTCTCTGTAGCTACCCCACAGGAAGTAGCCACCCAAATCCGTTCTTTAAAAACCAAAAAATCCCCTGGACAGGACCGTGTAACAGCGGAAATGCTCCAGCACCTTCCCCGAAAAGCCGTACTTCATTTGACCCGGATTTATAATGCATGCTTACATATGCGCCACTTTCCCGCTACGTGAGGCCCGTGTGGTATGCGTTCTAAAGCCGGGGAAGAACCCGGTTTTCCCGGCCAGCTACCGTTCCACCAGCCTCCTGCCAGTCATCTCGAAAGTATTCGAGAGACTGCTCCTTGCCCGCCTCGGCCCTCACCTCGAGCAAAGAGGCCTCCTACCAGAGCATCAGTTTGGTTTTCGCCCTGGACACTCCACGACCGTGCAACTACTGCATGTGGCCGAGAAGGCCTCCCTGGCTTTCCAGGAGAGGTCTAAAACGGTTGCGGTATTGCTGGACGTGGAAAAGGCCTTCGCCACTACGTGGCATGATGGGCTCATCTACAAACTCATAGAGCATGAAATTCCCTCTCCATACATTTCCTTGGTATCTTCCTTTCTTCAGAATCGAAGCTTCCGAGTAAAGGTGGAGGGGGCACTTTCTACAGAGCGGCCCATTGGCGCGGGAGTGCCGGAAGGTAGCGTGCTCTCTCCGGCGCTCTTTGCAGCTTACATAGCCGACATCCCCACCCACCCCAGCACACACACATGTCAGTACGCGGACGATCTCATGATCTTCGCTGTGAACAGGAACACCAGGTACAGCTTTCGGCAAATTCAAGCCCACCTCCATGCCATTGGCAGGTGGAGTGAGAGATGGCGAATGGCCATTAGCCCGGAGAAAAGCTCTGCGATTCTCCTGGCGAAAACCATTAGAAATCGGCTTCAGCAGAACTTTGTTTTACGGCACCGTAGAATCCCTTGGGTGAACACGGTGAAGTATCTCGGAGTGACGCTGGACCGACGGCTGACTTTCACTCCGCATGTCAGGGGCAAGGTGAACCTAGGGCACGCTGTTCTCAGGCGGCTTTACCCCATGCTCAATTCACAGAGCATGCCCCTTACCCTAAAGCTTCAGCTGTACCGGGCGATCATTCCGCCTCTGGTTCTGTACGGCTGCGAAGTCTGGGGGACCGTAGCTAACTACGTGCTCCTCAGAGTCCAGACGCTGCAGAACCGGGCACTACGGATGATCTACCGTACCGGCTGGAGATTTCCCGCCCATATCCTTCATGAGCATTCCGGTATCCCGTACATTGTCGACCTCATCAGAACGAGGACCCGTTCATTGTACGACAAAATTCCAACCCACCCTAATCAACTGGTGAATTATCTGGGAAATTATGATCCCAGAGAAGTACGTCGCCTGCCCTCTTTCCGCCTGCCGAGAGACGCCATTGGCCCTCTCGGTTAGCCACGCCCCCTCCCCTGAGATACATTAAATTGAACCTGAAAAGGGCAAAGCGACCTTAACCCGTAACCAAAACGGGGTAAAAATAATAAAGCGTGTCGTCCTCATAACGGGTGAACGCAAAATCCAAATTAGAACAATTAATTCTGCTCCAGGCGGGAGAAAACTACGCGGCATCCTGATTGGCCCGCGCAAGCGCCCGTGGGCGTGTCCTCTCCCCAAAAAATTCCCTGTACCAACAATTATCCTTCAGTACATACATCCATCTCTCAACACAAAAACCAGTAGACATATACAACTGATCATTTCGCAGGTAAAGCCGCGATGCGGCTAGGTACTGCGGCATCGACACACGACCGGGGCATGCCCCGATCGACCAGTTTTGCGTCTGGCGTCTGGGTCTGGCGTCCAGGTTTTGCTTAGCTTTTGAGTCCCTTCTTTCCTATTAAAGTATTGGGATGTTTATGAATTTCTATTGCTTCACGTTGCAATCTAGCATGGTAATAAGGCATAGATGAGAGAACGGCTGTTTCATGATATTGAATTATGTGTTCCCCTTCTGCCCAAAGTGGATGATCAACGACCGCGGACTGCTCGGGTTCACCTAGACGGCAGCATATCTTGTGTTCCGTAAGTGTTGACGTGGTACCCATGTATACCGCACCACAAGAGCAGGGGATCTGATAGACACCAGAACCTCTTGTGTTCCGTAAGCCGGGTGTTAACATGGTAACTATGTATACCGCACCACAAGAGCAGGGGGTCTGATAGACACCAGTATCTCTTGTGTTCCGTAAGCCGGGTGTTGACGTGGTACCTGTGTATACCGCACCACAAGAGCAGGGGATCTGATAGACACCAGCATCTCTTGTGTTCCATAAGCCGGGTGTTGACGTGGTACCTGTGTATACCGTACCACAAGAGCAGGGGATCTGATAGACAGCAGCATCTCTTGTGCTCCGTAAGTCGGGTGTTCACGTGGTACCTGTGTATACCGCACCACAAGAGCAGGGGGTCTGATAGACACCAGCATCTCTTGTGCTCCGTAAGCCGGGTGTAGACATGGTACCTGTGTATACCGCACCACAAAAGCAGGGGGTCTGATAGACGCCAGCCGAAGTAAGCGTGTCCCTGGGGTCTTTGGCGGAGCGTTTATCTGTCCGGTCGGCTTGAACACTATTTTAACATTATGGTGCTTGAATAGGCGACCTGAAAACTCCAGCAGGCCACGGCTTTTCAGCCCGGAAAATTCTTGTAGTTATAATTTGGACTCCGGGCGTGAAAGGTTACGACTACTAAAGAATTGTATGTCTTGAACTCTATAGGAATAGCCTCTGAAGACTTCTTCATTCTGGATGATTTTTGTATAATAGGAAACTGTAAGAGGTAGACAAAACTTTTTTGTAGTCGCTTTACCCTCCCCGTATTTAGGACTGAAACCCCCCCCCCTAGGACTTTCAAGCGAGTACCTAGGCGTCAAAAGCCTATTAGCGAGCCAACGGCACGAAACCACAGAATGGAGAACCTGGCCGGTAGCCAGACATGAGCATGAGGAAGTGGATGATATGAAATACAAGCGAAGTAGATATTAGGAATGGTGATGGATGGAGTAATTTGTGGAATGAGTGGCGGGGGAAACCGGAGGCCTCTGATAAAACCCGCCCTGACGCCGCTTTGCCCACCAGAAATCTCACATGCAGGTGCTTGGGATCGAACCGGGCCACCTAGATGAGAGGCGAGCGGTCTAACCACTCAACCACTGCGCCACCAGACAGAAACTTATTACAGAAAATGTAATGATCGTTAAAATACGTAACTTATGTAATATACTCGTTTTATACGGTTATTGGTTTCCTAGATATTCCTAGATATTGGTTCCAATTTTCAAACCTCTCAAAGGTGAAGTCGTCTTCGTTTCATATCGATTTTGTTTTACTACTGGCCACGCAAAGATAAACTAATTTCGTTTGTTTCACATAGGTACCAGGTTTTAAAACATTTGATTATTGCCTTATTTCCCTTCTGTGCGTGCTTATAAGGAACTAAGTAATAACGCCATCTCCGCCAATTTATATCTCGATTAGCTGAAGTAGAAAGAAAAAAATGCTTTTGTAAAAATAATATGTTGCAGAATAGGTAGAGCAGAATGGAACACGTCAGGTTTTTGTGTATCTGTATATTTGATTGTCTTACTGATGTTTTACCGGCTCGGTGGAAAGTTACTTGTCTGAAGGTGGAAATCTTAACAGGGAAAACTGACTTATGACTTAGGTGCATGGGCTACTTGTAAAAAAGTTAGTGTTCGCAGTAGATAGAGAACGTATGGCATTCCACCCAACATTTTTGTTCCCATATTTTACCAAATATATAAATTCTGAAATTTCCTCCACAGTACAAAGAATTTGGATAAGTAGAGTCAGGCTGAAAAATGCAATGCCATAGCCAAGATTTGAACAACGGATCTTAAGGTCTGTTCTACCACTGAGCTGCCATGGCTACATACCGGCACGGAATTAAATTCCTTCAGCCTGACTCTGACTCTACTTATCCAACTCCTATCCTACACACGGCTTGTGTGAACATAACAATTAAATTAATAGAAAGAATGCTTAGAAATATATCCATATCTTTGTGCGTGTGCGTGGGGGAGGGTGAAAACATGATTCAAAATGGAAAAGTCTGATAACTGACAACTTGTTTTAACATTCTCTACTGTATGATAGGGGAAGTATTGTACTCCACACAAAAATTCGATATCGAGGTTTCACCGTAAATTCAAAAAAGTATGTTTAGAAAAAGGTCCTATGTGATTTCATGTACGTTTCCGTCAAATACCAAATTTGCTTTTTAGGTGGAGCATCTTCTAATTGCGAGACGAAGATTTTCAAGAAAATATCCCCCACACTAAATTACCCCTTACTTGGGCAAAAATTCTAAACTTTTGATTTTCTTAAGATAGCTGTAATGATTTTGATTAAAATACCGTAAGTTTAAGATATTACATGACAAATGAAATGTATATATTGAATTGTATGCAAGTACCCTCTGAAGCTTACTTAATTCTGGAGGGCTTTTGAATAGCCGGTAAATCGTGGAAGTTACTATGCAAAGCATGTGGGTCTCCTCAAAACAAGCATTTAGTGCATTTTATTTTTGTTGAATTAACCACTTCCGAGATATCCCTTGTTATTATTTTCAAATTTTCTGTACTTACTTTCCTTCAAAGGGAAGTCGTTATTCATTTTTTGTTTCTAAGAGAAGGGAATTTCGACGTCGTCACTTTAGCGACACGTTTTAAAAGTTTGACCATCGGTTTAGCCTAATGCATTCTCTTATTTCGCTTGTAGCTGCAAGGGTATGATTTATGGGACTATTTCTGTTAATGTGTATCCTTATTTGCACGAAATAGACGGCAGAATTGGTAGGAATAATTTCTTGCAGAATAGGTACATAAAATCATGTGAAACTAGCCCATTTAATGCTTATATAGTCTCTACTTTGTCACTTCCTGATCTTTCGGTATAAGGTTCAAAATTCTAAAGTATTTCATTTACGACTTTCTCTATCTGATTCGCAAATGATTATTCTTTTGTTTACTTCATACTAATCAAGATAAAATTTGCCAGAAATATTAGTATTCCTTAGTTCTTTATAAGTAGAAAGGAAATAAGGAAATACACTAGGTTAAAGCGACCGTCAAATCTTTTAAAAACTGTCGTTATCTTATGGATACCTATTGAAGTTCCGTTGACTTTCCATGGCCACGAGTAAAACAACAGAGAGATGAAACAGATAAAAGCTTTCGTTTGAGGAATGTTTAATTCTTTTAAAATTGAAGCCTTCCATAGGGAATATCTCGGAAATGGTAAGTCCAACAACAAAAGTGTATAAGATATATTGTGTGTTGTGGCAAGATCTACATGTTTTGTGTCTTACGATATGCAAAAGTGGAGGCCTTCAGAGACTAATGCCAGCAAATTCATGATATGCATTGTACTTATCATGTAAATATCCTTCACATACAGTAACTTAAACAAAATCGTTGGTGTTTGTTAAGAAAATTGAAAATTTGAAAAATATACCATTTTAAGGGTAATTTGAGGTGGGGAGAATTTTCTGAAAATCTTTGTGTGCTATGCTTTTAAGTACTTAGCTAAAATACCAAGTTTGGTGGTCAACGGACTTTTTGTTTTTAAGTTATGCTGTCCACATATTCACATAAACTGCACACACTGACATTTTTGGAAAAATGTGTTTTTAGGTTCTGGGTATATATGTCCGCTGAAATCTCAGTATCGGTTTGTTGAGTGGAATACAAGATATTGTCTAACTACCGTGTACATTGATAGAGAAAGTAAAAATCTGTGAATTGCTTTTCAATCCGTCCTGGTAAATCCCGTTACAAAACACAGAATGTTTGTATAATCTGTGTACTGCCACGCAGGTGTCACATGAAGCGATATTTGGAAAGTAAGATCTAGCTTCAGAGAAAACGATATTTTCTTATCGCTTTCTGTTTGTGAGAAATCCTGGTCTACAATTTGTGGCTGTGCATTGTATGAATAAATAAGTGTATTTATTGACATTTGAGTATGCATACATTGATCTTCAACAGACCGTACGTGCTTTTGCAGATAACAAAATAGTAAGCAATTTTAAAACAAAAAATTAAAAGAGTAAACACGAAAATAAAAAATAAAGATATTCAAATTCAGCTACTTAAATTTACAACACAGATTAAACCGTTTTCTGATATGTTAATGTACACTATTACAGTAGACAAATACGCCTAAGAGAAATATATACGCACAATACTAACACCACAACAAAATAATGACCAAAAAGTATGATATAAGTACATATACAAAATATAATCACTTTTCTTTTTAGCTCTTCTACCACTCTTCCCTGTTATCAGCCTTCTCAGACCTCAGCTGACTCGCCTTAAGTACAGATTTACCTAGCTCGTCCATGTCTTCTAACTCTCCATTCGCGGTGGTAAAGTATCGCGGTAAACACTTTTCCCTCCATTCCTCCGTTCCTCTACATCTTACCAAGATATGATTCCACGATTCTTCATCCTCGCAATTGGGGTAGATTCTCATACTATTCTCGTCAGTAATTTTTATCGTCCGCCATGCTCCTAAGCTAATCCACACGAACCCTTCTGTAATAAGCTTGGTACCTATTTTTTTATTTGTATTGCTCTCCGTGTGTTGCGCAATTATTTGCTGTCTGTGAATAACACAGAGCCGTTCTTAATTTGTCTTCAAATACTCCGTCTGCCTGTTTGCCTGCCTCGCCATCCAAATGTATCCCATCAAAACAGTTGCCAAACCTTTCTTTAAGCTTCATGCTGACGTCGAATTGCCTTTCATTCTCAACTGTTCACGATAGCAGACTACGTTAATTAGAGATTGGTTTCCATGAACGATTCCCGTCCAACATTTAACTGCTCTGATTTTGCACTCTGTCGTTTCACTTTGATTATGGTGTATCAATCATGGGGAACAGATTTCCTGAGTTGTAGAGAGTTTGGTCCGGTAAGGTGTATTGGGTGTGAAACATGATGGCAGACTGAGGGCTGAGACTATGCATGATTAACTTGACCACGTGACATCACGTATTACATACCGTGTTCCCACGACCACAGTCTGCAGTGTGTCGCATGTAACGGACATGATGAAATGCGAAATCGTTATACCACTAGGCATAGAATTATCAATTGGGACGTCTCAGGTGGTTTTGTTTGTGGTCCGCGTTGGGGAGGTTGCGGTTTCGCTTCCCGCATACGGCCTACTTCGTCCATGGGTTTTTCAGGGGGTTTTCTGTGTTAACAGGCGAATGCTGGGGATGTTTCTTTTATCCCTTGAATTTTCTGCATGAAGTCGATTATTAATGTGTCCATCCTTTAACTAGTTGGTTTCTTTCAGATTGGAAGTGCCGGTGATGGTGCTCGGTGCAGTGTGGCAGGGACAATAGATGCCCAAATTGAGTACAGTATTTTTCAGAACATGATAACCCTCGGCCTGACTTGGAAGTATGGGTTTAGGTATTGCAGTTGCAAAGTCTTGTACTTACTGGTCCCTTAACTGAGGCACGAATTTCGACTTGCGAGCAGAGTCTTCGAGTCTCCAGGAAACAGAGATTTTACTCCTTTGCTTATCACCCCTAGTATATGGTTATCTCTTGTTTGCTAATGCTATGGCCCAGTTGCAGAGAGTAGCGGTCCCATTTGAAGGCCATTATTTTTTGGAGAAGAGGATATTTATCTCGTCCACTCACTTCGGCTGATCACCGGGATGAGGACCGTTCCTGATGTGGCCCCGGTCTGCCTGTCCAACTGCCCGGTGTTTCAATCTGGAAACTTTATAGTCCATGTCACTACTGTGCCGTTGCTCCTGGTTCCGACCACCGGGTGTCTCATAACAACGCATCCCTCCCTCTTGGTGTAGATACATTAACTTTAGGTTTGGTGCTGGGTCCTCTCCGATCGTATCTTATCTTGTTCTGTACAGAGAATTCCAAGAAACCGAAATTTTAGTCATCAGGTTTGGTCTCCGAAAATAATAAGCAACGCTTTCATTTACAATAGTAAGGAGATCAAGCACAGATCATCAATATCATCATAAGTCTGACACTGATGTTCAGTACACGTTGAAAGAGATTCTGAAATTTTGAGCTTTTCTTTACATTTTCCATTATTTATTAACGTTCAGTTTCTAATTCATCTTTTAATGCAATAGACCTCTTGGTCTTGTTTAAATGGGCAATGATTATTTTATCTAGAATAAGGAGCTGCAACTTTACGGGGTACCCCACTCAAAATTGACTCCGGATATCATCGCCTCACTGAGTAAACACTTCGCAGAAAGCGATATATATATATTTTGGATAGAGGGCAATCTAATTTATTAGAATGTTGACGTGGCAACACTGTACTTCGTGAACACAGAGAATGTGTGTCAACAGTATGTCCGTGTGTGGTTCTGTTTGGTGTTCGTGTTCCAGTTCAGAGGACCTGAACCCGTCCACTGTAAGAGACTCAACTGCTGCATTCCAGTATTGTACAGTGCATGCACCGGAAGTGATTACGTAATGCCGCTTATCTGTTTGTGTTTACGCAAGTTTGCACTCGTGGCCGTCTGCATTCATTCTTCAGGCAAGTAATAGACGTCTGTCTAGATGATTCAGACTTCCTGTGTGCATCGTTCATAAAAAAATCCGGTGTTCAAGCGTGGATTCGTTGGCAGGCATTTCCAAAGACTAATAGGAGAATAACATTCCTAAGGAAACCACACACAACCCTCGTACTGTCGAAACACCTTACAACACGAAAAAGCAACTCACAGCTGACACACACAAAATGAAGACACGGCATATACACGCGCATACACAAACACGTGCACACACAGGGTTTCATTGCATTTTACTACCGCAGTGCTAAAGTTTTGCATTGCTTTAAGCCTGGAAGTTGACGATTTAGTAAATAAATTTAGGTTGCTACACTGATTTCTGTAATGTGAATGTGTAGGAGATACTTAATTGTGTTATGAAACTGACATGGATATTTGGCTTACAATTCTGGTAATTCAGTTTATTAATAAATTGTTTATAAAAGTTCTGACTTACGATTCTGTCATTTTGTTTCAGGTAAGTGGAATCAAGATGAATGCTTAAATTTAGGTGAGTAGCTTCTAATTTTGTAGCACGTAACACTATGCATTTATTAAACAAATCTACAATTGCACTAAAAGGATGCGTGTCTTAATAGTTATTCACTACCAGCATTTACATATCAGTGGTAAAGCAATAACTTTGCTAATGTCAACTCCAAAATTGTGTGGTGATTATCCATTAACTTGCAATATATATGAACACCTGAGGCGGGGGGATGATAGAACGGAGAATACTTTCTTCCCCAGCTTTTTCAGTAAAACCACTTAATATATTATCATTTCGTTTCGTTTCGTAGTCGGTTTTCCCTCCCCGTATGTAGGACTGTCACCGCCCTAGGACTTACAAGAGAATGCCTAGGGGTCAGAAGTCTGTCGGGGAGCCAACCACATAATGGAGAACCTGGAAGAAGTGGTCTGCTTGTAGCCAGGCATGAGCGGGAAGAAGTGCAGGAATCGAACCCGGGCTGCCTAGATGGGAGGCGAACGGTCTAACGACTCAGCCACGGCGCCGTCACGTTATCATTTCAATAATTAATTTACTATAACGTCATCACATCCACATACAATAAGTAGCACGTCTATGAATCTTAGTTCTTTATTTAGTTCCATATTTTAGATTGTGTTTTCGAATGGAATGGCGCAGGTGGTTTCGAGTACGGTCCGCATACGGTTCGGTAGTCGCGTGTTCGATCCCACGAGATCGGCCTACCTGATCCATGATTTTTTCGGAGTTTCCCTGGGTCATCAGACGAATGGTGGGTAGGTTCATCCCGTGAATTTCCTGTCCGTTCAATCGTTTCTATTATCATTTCATTCATTCTTCATCCCATATGTTACTTTCAGGGCCTAAAGTGTCGGTCGGCTATGGTGCTCAGTGCGGCGTGGGAGAGAAAAGTGATGCTCATAGTGACTTCGCTAGTTGCTGGGACGAGGAGCGCTAATGACGGGGCCGTTGGACCCTATATAGGGAAGGTTCTTAGTCTGCTTCTCCGACTGTCGGGGTGCTTTACTCTGTAGGGACTCACCACATCCCAGCCTCCCGGGGTGTCCCCTCCGTTTGTATCCTAATCCTACATTGGTATAGGACTTCATTTTCATCTTTTACTTCTCATAGAATATTGTGAAAACCAATTTTCTGTAGGCATAATAGTTAAAGGAAAATTAACATACGTTATCAGTAAAATAGTGCGGAAATACTTACTCTTTATTTAAAACATGTCATTGCTTTTCTCATCTAGAACGTTTTGAATATCTCAGAATCGTGATTCTGAATATCAACTTGCAGATAGGAATTAGAGGCTCTAGGATTTCAATCACACTCTCTATTTCTCAATACGAGAGGCGCTCATTGGTCCTTAGAAAATCCAATAAATTACTCTCTTAGCATCGACAAAAGTTGGTATTTAGTAACCGTCGTCTCTAACTAGATGGCAGTTAGTTTCAGCTTTATCCATCGCGCGGTTTCGTTGCCATAGACGATTGAATAAACAATCCTGTGCTTATTTAGAAAGATGGAAAAAACGAGTTTCGTTCGGAGATTAAACACCTCTATTTAAAAGGCTTAACACCGAAAGAGATACATTTCGAGTTGGATGAAGCCCTGGCTCCTCTGCAGTTGCAACAATTGGAAAAATGAGTTTAAACATCGTCGTACAACCGCAAATAATGAACATATTTCTAGGACATGGCATTGAGTGATTTACGAATCAAATTTCGCGAAACAGTAGACACGACAGGAATATAAAAAGGTACAGTGCACTCAATTTTGCATCAAAAATTAGGTCTAACAGAGGTCTCGGAGGGATGTCTGCCACGTTTGCTCTCAATGGGGAATAAACCGAATCTTGTGATCCATTCGAAAGCTGGTTTGACACTTGACCGACGCAATCCTGACGAGTTTATGCTTCGATACATAATTGTGGAGGAGACCAAGAGACAAAATTACAGTAGAACATTGCTACTTTATAATAGCAAGTGTTGGGCATGAAGTCCATTGCTGCCACACAATAGTGCAAACGTTGCACTCCCTCCCTGTTGCTTTTCAGTTCTCATAGTATATGTTGAGTTTTACAAAATATATTACTTTCTCTAGCAAGTATGTATGTATTACAATGTGCATAGTAAATAGCAAAGGTATTGTGTTCGGCTCAAAATTGGGTACCGAGATTTCCTGGAAATATGTTTTTGTACCTCTGAATCAAAACAAACAAAACCGGAAAAAGAAAAACGCATTTTCAGAAAAAGGTCCATGAGCTTGTATGTGTGTGTGTAGACAGCATGACTCAAAAACGAAAAGTCGGTAAAATACCAAACTTGGCATTTAGCATGGCTAGTGGAAATGATCCCTAGGGATCAGTCTATCTTCAGCATTTCTGAGCGGAAGTACTTGTTCCTGCCATAACCTCATTGAAAAGATGCCTTGTTAAGCATTGGATCATTGTTAAAAGTTTATCAATTTATCCTCATACAGGAAGATGCTATACAATATTTTAAGGAGAATCTGATTCAAAAATGGGAGAACAACTGGATTAAAACTAACCACAGCAGTAAACTGCTTGAAGCAAAACTTAACACATCATTTATTAAAATATACAAAACTCTCAGCCGGAATCAGCAGATGTACTCACCAGACTAAGAATTGGACATACTAAACTAGCTCATGACCAGGGATAGTATCTTGGGGACCGATAGTGGGACGGAATCGAAGTTAGCGCAGCATGGTATATAGTTGTGATGTGTTGACAATGCAGTGGTACTAATGAAGGAAAATGGGACAGAAGTTACGTGGTGCACTATGATGTTTGCACTAACAGGGGAAGGCGATTGAAGTTGCGTGGGCAGTTAACATAAATACCACTGATTTACGGGAACTAACAATTTTAATATTTACATACATTGAATTGTGTTGTGCAACAAACCATCAGCATCATTATCCATTGTATTTTATCTCAAGATACATGGATTGTAATGCACAACACATTCGTAACGTCTCAAATGTGAATCGTCTCCGAGTGGCACGTAAACAGGCTTTATATTGTGAAAAATAAGATGTGATTGGAGCAAAACGGAAATAAAACACATTATTGGGTAAGATACCCCATCAGTAATTATTTCCGTAGCAACACCTCGTAGCACATTTCGTATTTCATGCATTATTGAAAATCCGAAATGTTTTCCAAACACTGTCTCTACTTTCTATTTCACACGGTCTAAAGCAGGTGTCACGGGTCTCTGATTAATTGCTTGCACAAGCTCATCGACAGCTTTTAGGGCTTGAGGCGTTTCAGTGTTCGATGTTTCCAAATATGTGTGTTATTGTCGTAGATATATCTGCAATGTTCTTCTGTATGAATTGCAAATCTTCATGCAATTCATTTGAAGCAAGATATTTTGCAATCTTGATTGAAGGGCATGCACTATCATCAAAGGCATTAATTACCTGTAAAATAGCATTGTAATATACAGCATAGTAGACTGCTGCGTAAACAACGTGTTACTACATGTCGTTTACATGCGGCGCATGCAGTCACCAATGCAGGTCGGTCTCTACTCGGTAGATATGCAACTGGTATTCGCATGGTATGTATTCACCCTCCTATGAACATTGCAGTCAGAGATTATTAGTCAAACATATCATAACGAAATGTGTCTACTATTCTAAGTACAGAATCAGCCACAAAATTCTTCCGGATCTTCAGGTAGCACTCGACGAACTAACCAAATTATCGTCATTGTTTGAATTAATAAAATATTGTAAAATTGCTACTGTACTGTAAAATATTGTTCACTTTTAAGACGCTTTTGTATGCATCGCTACATAATATACATGTGTTATTATTAGAATCTAATAACTAATGTACTAATTTACTGTGTGAATATACCTGTACTGTAAACACGTTTATTATAAACATATGTTGTACTGGAAATATATTGTATACTGTTACGGCACTGTAGTATTGATCACTATATAATTGTAGTAGTAGTGGTAGTGGTCGTGGTCGTGGTAGTGGTAGTATTTTTATTAAGTTTGCAATAATACAATATTTGCGTCACACATTCGCATGGCTCGGGTGACCGTACATTCTGTCTAAAAATATCTGAATTTAGAATATTAGCTACATATCTATTTTATATATCTTAACAACATTAGAAATACACGCATACATATGTTCGCGCGCTAGGACACTAAAAGAAAGAGCACTCTGATATCACACACACTCACACACACACACACACACACACACACACACACTTGCACTCACAACTACACCACGTATCCATACGTATAGATTACTCAAACACCAAACAAGCCTATACAATATTTACACAAATATTTTATCTCTTAGTGCACGAACTTTCATTAAGTATGTTCCCAGGCTTGGCCAGTTTTGACTGTTTAGAATCAAATCCCAGAATGCTGCCTTCGTCTGTTTGAAGCTAAAGATACTTCCGGCGGTATTTTTTTCCTAATATCCTCCATCTGCACGCAGTCTGCCAAAATATGCGTCCAGTCTTCCTGATACCCGCATAATGGGCAAATCCGCCTACCAGCTTCATCAATTACCTCACGTGTTTTCCACATATATAGGTATTCGAGTCTAATGACTAATATTACAAGTTAGGTACAATTATTAATTTACTTTGTAAATATAATGTTCAAAGTTTTATAACATCTCGTATTGTTACTTAACATTGTCGCTATAAGACAGGTGCAGTTAGGCGACATTAAATAAAGTTACAAATAAAAAACATGGTTGAGTTTGTTTGCACATACATTTGTTGTATATGGTCAATATTTTCTGCATTGCGGTATCTGTTGTCGCTACAGAAACAGTTATTAAACAAAAGCCAGCAACGTTTCCCACTAATGCTGCACATTTTCCTCTGCTCGCATTCAGTGCTAGCCAGTAATGTTTTGTTAAGACTTGACAAATTGTTAAGCATCTAACCAATTGTTACACGCAATCAACATCTGCAACTCCCAAACAAAATAAAATGTTGTAAAGAATAAAGATTTGGTTATTGTTCGCAACAAATGCCGAGACTCTCTTGTTAACCCATTTGTTTCACAAAAGAGACACAATTTTAATGCTGTTGTAAGAGAAAAGGATGACAAAGAATTGAAATTTTAATTATCAAACGCTTGTTTATTCGTTGTAGTGTAAAAAATAAATGTTGCGGATTACGCTTGGCTAAGCAATGTGATGGCACTGGAATATGATGATCTCAACGTAACTTTTTGCGAGAGGAATTTTAATATCAAAATAAATGCTATAAAATCTTGTCTCTTATTAAAAAGTAGAAGTTATTAGTTTAATAATTTTAGGTCAAATGGTGATAAATTTGCTTGGTTCAAGAATATGTTTTCTTTGTTTTTCGGTTAAGTTTTGTAGTCGACTTACCCTCCCCGTATTTAGGAAAAGACAACCCCCTTGAACTTACAAACTGATTCCTAGGGGTCAGAAGCCTAAAAGGGAGCCAACGGCACGAAGCCCCAGAATGGAGAACCTAGAACGAGTGGTAGCTAGGCATGAGCGTGAATAAGTGGATGCTATGAAATGCAAGCGAAATGGATGATATAAAAGGTGTTGGCGGAGTGAGTGGCGGGTGTTTGAGATCAGAAAGTCAACATTTTCAGTATTTTCTTGGTGGAAACGGTTTTAGTACGTATTTGCTATCACCAATTTCCCGGCGACTCTCGGCTCTCTCGCGCATTGTAGAGAGGCCGCAAGTGGGGTTACCTTATAATTTGACGACCCTATATCTACTTAATAGAGGTACCTAATTATGCTTGATAGTTTTGTTTTATTTATCTTGGAGAAATGAGATATAAAGTGCTGGCCAAACTCACTTTGCGATGTCACAATGCCTTAGCCAATGAAAGAAAACCAACGGTTGAACGGCAAAAATCGGGTATGACTTTCGAAACAAGCCGCTCACACACGTGCGGTGGTTACGGCCGAAACGCGTGGTCACAATATTAAGAATGTAACTAAAGCCTTTTGGAATTGAGTTAATTTCCAAAATACCCTGTCAGTTAAAAATCTCTTGTGTTCAATTCACATAACCTTCTCTAGCTGTTCCAAATATAAACTATTCTTACAAAAGATTATTCCTTTATCTACATCATGGTAATCGAAATAAATATTAGTATACTTGCTCTTACTATTTGCTTCATTTTAAGTACATGAAAAATAAAGGTATACGTTGTCCTAAAGCGATAGCCAAATCCTTTAAAAGGCAGTCGCTATGTGGAACAATTGAGGTTCAGTTTTCTTTGTATGGTCCCGTTTGAGACTATTTTAAAGCTAAAACTAATAGCAAGTAATATCTCAAAAACGGTCAGTTCAACAGAAAAAGGTTGTGTGACATGAACTATGTCTTTTAACGACATCTACGTTTTTGTGTAGTAACTTTTGGTCTATCTCTTACGGTTTAAGCGTTATGCAAAATTCTGCAAAGGAATTATTCAGAGGCTATTCCTAGAAAATTCAAAATATAAATTTCATTTGATGTAAATATCTTTCTTTCACATACGGTATTTTAATCAAAGTGGATAAGGTGTTGTAATGCTCCCAAAAATGCTAACCTAGATTTCTCTTGAAATGTTTTGGGACCCCCTTAATAAAAAAACATTTATGGAAAACGTCCGTGTGTATGTCTTTCTGTGTGTGCCTGTGGACAGCATAGCTCAAAAACGAATAGACCGTTAAATACCAAACTTTGTATTTAAATTTGGTATCTTCCAAGGATGGACACGAAGATTTTCAAGAAAATCACCCCATCCCAAACTACCCTTTAGGTGGAACATTTTCGAAAATTTTGATTTTCTCAAAACAGGCTCTAACGATTTTGATTATGCATAAGATATTTTTTCACAAACGAAATGTATATCTTGAATTTTATGGGAATAACCTAAAAAGACCGCTTCATTCTGGATGACTATTAATATAACTGCCAAACCTTAAGAAATATAAAAAGCTTACTATACAAAAAAACTTAAATGTCATTAAAACACACAATTTATGTCATCTACTTTTTTGTGTGGAACTATTTTTGAGATATTGCGGATTATTGGTTTCAATTTTAGCCACTTAAATTTTTCTCAAACGGGAAGACGTCCTTTTTTTCTCATTTCTAGTTAGTTTACCGAAATTCAATTGTTTCACATAAAGGACGAGACTCTCGCCTTGGCCTGTGGATTTTCTTAATTTCCTTCTACTTACAAGGAAGGTAGTGAAGACTAATTCTGATTTTCTTTATCTTGAATAGTGATGTGGATAACATACTAATGTTTTGAATAAAACGTTTGTTTACGGAAAAGCTAGAGGGCATCATGTGAATTAGATTTTTTTCTCTTCTACTTACAAGAAACCAAGTAATAATGACCAATTTCTGCTAATGATTATCTCGATTATTGTGAAGTAGATAGAAGAATAAACTTTTTAATAATAATCTGTTACAGAGATATAGAGAAAGTCATGCAAATGGAATACATCAGATTTTTATAATAAAAACGTTCCAAATGAAGCATTATTAAAATATTCACATCAAAATTACACTTTTGCAGCAAGTGTGTTAAAAATGATATGTAGCATATCATATGTATTATATTGATCCCTAATATCTGTAGAAAAAGTATCACTTTGTACTCTGCAAAACTTTGATTTTTGAGCTTACTAATTTATTTCACAAAGTTTTAGAATTGTTTAGAAAACCATCTGATGTCTTGCATTCACATAACTTTCTCTAGCTGTCCCGCAAACAGACGTTCCTTATCTGCCCCATGCTAATCGAGATAAGCATTGGCAGAGTTGATCTTGTTATTCACTTTCTTTTAAGTAAGGCAATATGTTAAACCAAAGCGATCGTCAAATCCTTTAAAATCTAGTCGCTATGTGAAACAAATGAGGTTCGGTTCACTTTGCATGGTCCCTTGAGAAACGCTAGATAGTTAAAACTGAAACCAACAGCAAAAAATATCTCAGAAACTCTACAAGAAAAAACATAAGAAATAAATTATGTATTTTATCGGGATTTACATTTTTTTGTGTTTTAAGTTTTTGTCTATCTCTTACGGTTTAACCGTTATGCAAAATTCTGCAGAAGTCATCCAGATAAAGAGGTCTTCAGAGGCTATTCCCTGAAAATTCAAAATATGCATTTTTTGTGATGTAAATATCTTTAATATACGGCATTTTAATTAAAGTCGTTTGAGGCAATTTTAAGAAAAACACAAATTTCAACATGTTCCATATAAAGGGAAGTTTGTGGTTGGGGTATTGTTTTTTAGCTGCATGTCGTACCCTTAAAAGATACTAAATAAATACTAAGTTTGGTTTTTAAAAGTGTTTTGCTTTTGACACACATACACGGACCTTTTTTATAAAAAATAAATTTTTGGACTCAGGGGACCTCAAAAAAATTATTTTCGGTGAAATCTTGACACGACTTTTTGAATTAAAACATGTGCACATGTGCTAGAGAAAGTAAAAAGTATATGCTCATTTTTTTTAATCCAATTCTGAGATGCAGTAAAATTGGAACAAAGGATTAAAATGTGTCTGGGTTGAAGCGTTTTCAGTATGGAAATATGTTGAAAAAGGTTTATGAGAAATGGTATTTAATATTTGGGATTTTATTAAAACGCATGCGCCTGTACTTCTGTAACTTCAGTTGAGTGCTAGTTAAAGTGCGCCATGTATAACAAAGGATATGCTTTCTTTGAGTTTAGAGTCTATATTATTTTATTAGGAAAACTATTAATTTTTGATAACTTATGGTCAAATTTCACAGATGCAGCTCTTTAAAAATGAAATAAAAAGTGAGGGGCGCCAAAATTCTGAAACCAAGTTTGTTTGTCAAGTCTTGTTCTGTTTGGGGTAAACCCTACAGGCTGGAACCCTTCTCAGTTCAACGCTGCTTTTCTTCAGAAAAACTGAAGATATAGCTACACCACCTCACTGAGATTGTAGCAGGATCTGTTTATATATAGTTCCGCTCTTGTTATTATTATTATAATTATTACTATTGTTGTTGTTCTGCAAGTAAATATTGAAATGAGCATAAGGTTTGCTTTTTATTGTTTTAATTATTACAAATCTAAAATATGTGTTTAGGATTATGATTAACTCATGAACGCGGCGAGCCCCGAAGGGCGAACAGATACAGATGAGTATGGACGAAGTCCCTAACGGTTCCAGATTGAACCGGCCGTGTCCAAGTAGAAGGATTTATTTCTGGTGAAACCTAGGTATCCAATTTTTGGGTGGAATGCAACACCTTCTCTACATCCTATTATATTGTAGGTGGTGGAGGTGGTAGAAAAATACATGTGAGAGTCGTCTGGTGAATAAAGAATGATTTGACATAACTAAATAATAACGGCTCTGAGCATCTTCACCACTGTGCTGCCCTATCATCAACTTATATCATCGATCGCTTTTGGGAGAATATAATGCTTCAACTACCACCAACATAATATCTATATTACACTGTATACAATATATTTCATTATTGTATTGTTAGTGTTTGTTTTATCTGCACGCTTTATTGTTGTTCTTGGCATATGAATTGTATATTTAAGTGCCTCTGCATTAATAAAAACATAATAATAACGAAATTTATCGGAACAACTAGGCTAGAGTACCTTATTCTGTTACCAATGTAATCGCCAATGCTATCAAGGCATTTATTGTCACGTGGCACTCAATTTCGATGTTTACTCTTCTACCGCCAAAGACCTGATTAGTTATTTCAATGTACAAAATATCCGGACAGTTGAATATTATAGGCAAATAACGCAAGTGCTTGGTGATAATATGGTGAACACAATGAACGTGTATTCAGTGAGGAAATGGTGCATAACGTTTAATCAAGGAAGAGCCGGTGTGCACAATGAATTCTGGAGTGAAAGTTCATCACTCATTTTCGAAGACTTGAAAGGATTCAATAAATCCGAGATTTCACCCAGTTGTGGATAACACATTGAAGCTCAAGCCCGAGTGTATCTCGGGCCGTGCGAAATGTTCATGAGGCCCTCGACTGAGCATAGCTCGGGCAGATATTTCTAACGCTTTTAATGCAATTCCACGACCATAACTCGATCTAGGGCTATGCGACAAAGAACATACATCAGTTATCGCTTAGTTGTCTGATTTGTGCTGGCATCTGTTTTCACTTTAGTCAACTATTAGGAAATTTAGAAGATATAGTAATATTGGCTGCTCTCGGATAGTCGCGGCATTTTCTTTGAAGGTGGTGATCTGTTTGTTACGTTTCTGCACTTAAATGTTAAAATGCTGCATTTTCCTCGATTTCTGTGAAGTGAAGCTGAAATTCAGGATACATATGAAGCTGCGGAAATTTCTGATTCCGAGGGAGAGTTTTTCGAACTTTGAATACATGGAGTGTAAGCAGCTTTACGCAGCTTTACTCATATTTGATACTTCTTGTAAATTTAAAATAAAATAGTAATACCGAAATTATGACTATTTTCTTACTTGTTGAGAAATAATTGAATACCATACTTTTAGATTGTCAAAATACTGTTTGGCAGATTTAATTAATGTACTGTAAATAATAACTGAAAGTAGGCGTAAAACCACTGGGTTTCTTGTCACTTCAACTATTGAAACGCCCAGCCTTCAATGTGCATCATGGAGGTTGGTCGGGGTATCGGAGGCAGGAGTTAGGTACAAAAACTTCAGATGCGTCGCAAAGTGATTTCCTACCCTTCTTCATTAACGGTAATGTTGACTTGGTATAGAAAAAAACCTAATGGTTGACTTATTATAATGCTTGCAGAAGTAATGGAGACATGCACTGACTGTAGAATGTCTCGACCGTGCAAAACGCTATGGAGTTAAATGGTTTATTTCTATCTCTAAGGCCGTGCCTGGCCGAGTGGTTAGACCATTCGCCTCTCACTTATGTGGCCCGAGTTCGATCCCAAGTGACCGCATGTGGGATTTGTGGAGGACAAAGGGCCGCAAGGACGGGTTTTCTTCGGGTGCCCCGGTTTCCCCCGCCATCACATTCCACCAGTGCTCCATCTCCATTCCATGCCTCATCATGTTACCCTGTTCCATAGTAGTAGAGATGGATGTTATACACAATAAAAAATCAAAAAACGCTCTGTCTCTATCTAACGTGTACATGTTGGCATTACCTCCATTCTCTTCTACCAGTAACACGGAATATCTCGAAAACGGTCAACACCACCCAAAAATATGTGTATGACAAATTTTGTGTTTTGAGGAGATCTACAACGTTGTGTGCAGTAAGTTTCTGTCTGTGCCTTACAGTTTACCAGTTATGCAAAATTCAGAAAAAAATCATCCGGAATAAAGGGGTATTTAAGAGGGTATTGCCAGAAAATTCAAGATATACATTTTTTTTGTCATACAAATATCTTAAATATAAGAGATATTATTAAAAATCCTTAGAACCATTTATGAGTAAATCAACATTTTATAAAATTTGTTCCATGTAAAGGATAGTTGTGGGTGCGGGGATTTTCTCGAAAATCTTCGTGTCGTATGCCAGGAAGCTACTAAACTTAAATATCAAGTTTGGTATTTAACGGACTTTACGTTTTTGAGCTATGCTGCACGCAGACAAAAACGGATATTTTTCTAAAAATGCTTTCCTTTGGATTCAGGGGTTCCCAAAAAATGTTTTTCCGGTTAAATCTCGGTATCGAATTTTTGGGTGAAATACAATACCCTCTCTATGCATAATACGTGTAGAGAAAGTAAAATATTCAGAATTAATGCCACTACTATACTATTAAAAGAAACAATCTTCAAGTTAAAACGCGTAGGTAGAAGAAATATTGTTTTATCCTCAAAACTAAAATTTTTTCCAGTTTACATTCTTAGTCTGCTAAGTAGGCATGTTACTGTGCTACTTGTGTTATTTTTGTGGGTCACAAATTGTTGAGCACTTGTGTATGTACGTGTTGCATTTGGTACGTCACCGCGCACTCCTGTGTTGATGAAGGTCGATGTTTCATCAATCTGCTATAGCTACATTAACTTTTAAATATGAAATGTCATTAATTTTCCCTCCATTCATTTCATGTTGAAATACCAGGGTGGACGTTGAATAATGGAGGGTTTAATTTGTTCGCGATCACAATAAATCTGCTGGATGTGTAGGGTTAGCGCAGAGCGGATTTGCTTCAAATGACTTCTGAATTCGATGCCAGCGATACAGTTCCAATGATCAAAGCACTTGTGAGTACTCCTTAACAAAACAGTTAGATTTCTCGATAATCCGCCATTCAATCCTACTGCATTGCGAGAATTTCGGCTTTCATTTTAGGAAATTCATATTTCTAAATGGGGTTTTGCGATAATGTTTGGCTAATCTGTCCAACATGCAACATGTTGATTGCTAAGTTAATAAGAACGCTGTAAATACCTCCGAACACACATTTGTCCAGAACATTTAACTAATACAGGTGGCGCAAGAGTAATGTGTGGGACTCACGTATGGAACGTCGTGGGGTCGATTCCCGCAGCCAGCCTTCCTGACCCACGCTTTCTTTCGGGGTTTCACCGGTTGACAGGAAAATGCAGAGAAAATACGAGGGCCATCCAGAAAGTGACAGACGATTTGGCATAACTAAATAATAACGAAAGTTATCAACACAAAATTTTATTTGCAAAGTTACAGTACCTTACTCTACTTGTCAGCACAATCTCCATTCTCTCAAGATATGTAATGTCACGTGGTACAAGTTTTTCAATACTGATGTTATACTTTTCTACCATTAAAAAATTTATTCCTTTTTTTTAATGCACAAAATATTCGACCAATCTAATTTTATAGACAAATGACGCAAGTGAATTGTGATAATGCAATGATGGAGAATGAGGTAGTAGGCCAGTTTGCGGCTGGTTGGTGTACGACCCAACCGAGTCGTGACCGGGCCCAACGCTGCTTAACTTTGCGGGGTTAGAGTAATCTGAAGGGAGAAACGGGAAGCCGGTAGCTGACGCGTCTTCTGGGCAGCATGTGGTCATAGCGACCGAGAGAATTCACCAGGTTCTCGCACAACATCCACTATGTGGGGAATTCCGGAGTGGGAATGGAGAATGTGGGACGGAAATCTACGGTCTGTGCCGTATATCATCCTCAGTGCCCTGTTCTGCACGGTCTGCAGTCTGTGGATGGTGGGACGAGCTACCGAACCCCAGACCTCGCAGCCGTACAGCATCAGGGGCGGGATGACTGCACGATACAGCCGTAGTTTTCGGTGAGAGGGCATGGTGGAGCGGAGGATGGTGTACAACTTCCGAAGGGCAGCGTGTCCCATCCTGACCTCCCTGACATGTGGAGTGAAAGTAAGGCCGTGGTTTTGGAGGACTCCGAGGTATTTGGCGGTGCGGACCTCAGGGACCTCTCCGGCCGCCAGCGACGGACTTTAACCAGCAGGAGAGCGGAGCCATCCGCCACTTTTCACTCCATCTGCCGATGGACTGGAGCTGTAAATCTAAACACTCGGCCACGGTGCCGCCTTATACGAGGTACGTCCATAAAGTAAGTTCCGTTTCAATTTATCTCCGCTGCAGCGCTGCGATCGCAGTTCCGCACATGCGCGGTAGACGCTCTGTATCAAGGAGAAGAAACGTGCGCCATTTTGAGATCGCTGTCAACCACATACGCTTTGTTGTGCTTGTTTACAATGTCGGTGTTGATTGAAAATCCCGCCGCTTGTGAAATCAGATCTGTGATTCGTTTTCTGAATGCTAGGAAAGTGAAACCAATTTACATTTATCGGCAAATTTGCGAAGTTTACGGACAAAATGCGATGAGTGATTCAATGGTGAGAAGATGGGTCAGACAGTTCAATGAAGGACGTAGTGAAGTGCACGATGAAGAACGAACTGGGCGTCCAACAATCGCGTGAACGAACTGGTTCACGCGATTGATGACAAGATCCAGGAAAACCGCAAGTTTACAATTAGAGCTCTCGCTATGGAATTTCCCCAAAGCTCACGATCACTAATTCATGAAATTGTTACCAAAAAACTGAAATTTCGTAAACTTTGCTCACGTTGGGTACCAAAGAATCTTACTGAGCAACACAAAATAAAACGGATGGGCAGTGCACTTCAGTTTTTAACCCATTATGATGAAGACGGCGAAGAATTTCTGACACAGATAATCACAGGGTTTCTTACGACACGCCTGAAAGTAAAGGGCAATCAATGGAATGCAGGTACACTTCATCCCCAGCAAAGGTTAAGCCGAAACAAATCTTGACACCTCGAAAAATGATGTGCACATTGTTGTGGGACTGGAAAGGCATCTTACTCATTGATTTCTTACCGCGTGGTCAAACAATCAAAGCAGATGTTTATTGCGAGACACTTAGGAAATTGCGCCGCGCAATACAGAATAAGCGCCGAGGATTGCTGTCAAAAGGTGTTGTTTTTCTTCACGACAACGCACGACCACACACTGCAAATGTGATGAAAAACCTCCTACAGGGATTTGGCTGGGACGTGCTTGACCATCCTCCGCACAGCCCTGACCTCGCTCCTAGCGACTTTCATCTGTTCTTACATCTCAAGTCTTTCCTTGACGGTCAACACTTTAACAATGACGAAGAGCTGAAAGAAAATGTTTGCAACTTTTTGAAGACACAGGCGGCAAACTTCTATGAAGAAGGTGTACAAAAACTTGTGCCACGCTATGATAAATGCCTGCAAAATTTCGGCAGTTATGTGGAAAAGTAGTTTAAGAGTTGTAGAATTTTGTGCAATAAATAATTATTGTGTATCTGTACACAATTTAATGTGCTTCTGTAAATTTACTACCTGAATGTCTTTCGTTGTACTTTCTCTTTAGTAGCTGATTTTCAGACATCAGCATTTTCACTACACTATTTATATGTTAACTACCATTCTAGTGAAAAGTAATGCTAATACCAATGACAATTACAAAAATAATTTTTTCTTAGAAGAAATACCTAGTTTTAAGAATTAAATTCTCCAATGCATCATTTTTATTTAAAATCTCTTTCCGTGCAATTTTTACTTGTAGTTCAAAGCCCAAATTGCATAAATTATAAACAATCTTATCAAGTTATAAGACCTATAAGACATTTTGTTTTTTCAACATATTTACATCATAATCTATAATAGTTATTTATAATGTAAGAGCGTAAAGCTATGATTTTTTATTTCAGCGGGAAAATTGTGAAACGAGACGCAGTCGAGAATCATAAAGAAACTTAACGCTCGCGTACCATACAACGCTTTTTCTACGAGAATTTTCTGATATTAAAAGAAAAATAACGAAAGATTAAATAAATTCAAGGTTAAGTTTGAGCCATTCACCATGGGTTAACGTTTGTTATTTATTTCGCAGCGTTAGGGCAGGTAGTAAGTTTAATTCTGCTTATTTTGCAGATCTGAGGGTATAAGTCCCAAAAGCTGCCATTTTCTCAAACTATATCATAGAACAACAATAATATCGGTTTGTTATGCTGCAACTGGTATACAGGGTGTTGATGAACTATACCGAAATATTTTCACAGAATATGTAGATTATTTAAATAAGTAATTTGAGATAGGAAACTTATGGCCTGTTTATTGAAATTTCGAAGTCACGGCTATAAGTTTCTGAATTGCCAGTACGCCACGAATCGTGGCACTTCGTCTGGAATGAAAAAAAAAAAAAAAAATGAAAAATATTTACTGTATGACAGGAACCTTTGGGATAGCAGCTTTCCCGAGTTACGCATTAAGCCACCAGAGCAGTTGAAAAAACGCCTCCAGAGTAGGCTACATAGGTCAAGAATGTAGTTAATGAATGCTCAGTGTCGCACTGTCAAGTGATTAGTTCGAGATTTTACAGATTTCTACGACATTAAATCTTCAGAACACTAGTAACGAGCTGCTAAAAATCGATATTTCTATACTCGGACAGCAGTTTTAAAGACATTCGAAGCCATTTTTTCAACCTGATTTGCTTTAACACCGACTTATCAGCACCTGACCCCCACACGTTTAATGCTATGTAGTTGTTTTATGTTTATCCGGGGACCATGCATCCCGATCTCAAACTACTTATATCAGTCACGTGCACAATCTCGCAAATTATATCGGTGTAGTTCATTAGCACCGTGTACACATACGAATATCGTGAATCATTTTGGTGAGCGTGAAGTTGGAACAACAGTATTACTTTGCGCTTGCTGCACTAATTTGCGCGTGGATTTCGTAAAAATCAAGTTTGCGGTCTGAAATGAGCTCGTAAAATACTCAATTACGTTCGGTCGTAGAAAAAAATAATTTATAGTTCTCAAGGTATTGGCTCAATTTGATAGCAATATAGTATACATATTAACTAATTAAGAGTGCAATCAGTTTACGTTTTTCAAAACAATATTTACAAAACTGTTGAACTTTGAAAATTCACTTTCACTGTCCTCTAAGATGGGATACTGGTGTTTTCGGCAAATAGTTTGTGGAATGAGCTGGTGTTGTCAAATGCTTCACGAGGAAGGACCTTCCTTTGCATTTCGCTCCAATTTCCTGCGGCCAGATTTAATTCACTTTCCAGGATGCGCACCTGTCTGTTGTGTTTTACAAAGGGGCAGAGGATGTGGCGTATCGCCTTGTGCCGTGTACACAAAATGTAGCGGGTGCTGGCGGAATAGGAACACTCTTTACTAGTGCTTAATTGACTTTGGACCTAATCACATGAATACAAAAAAAACAAACAAAACAAAAAATATATATAATGGTGGAGCATTTCACTTGAGACTGTACAATATCCTTAAAACTAAGCGTTGTAGAAAGAAACGTCTCGGATAAAAGTTGTTTGGTATAATGGGGGAAAGAAAATGTCGTTTTTAGGTGTTTTAATTGGAGAAGATTTTGATGGTAATTTGAGGGTCAAGGTGCGTCCTTTTAAATGGGAACGAACATTTTTAATTTCTCTTCACGTACTATGTACGTAATGTATGGATAAGGTATTGTATTGCACCCAATAATTCGATACCGAGATTTCACCGGAAATACATGTTTTGAGACCCAATGAATAAACAAAAACATTTTTAGAAAAATGTCCGTGTGTGAATGCCTGTGAGCAGCATAGCTCAAAAACAAAAAGACCGTTAAATACCAAACTTGGTATTTACGTAAGGCACTTTCCAAGGATGCGACACGAAGATTTTCAAGAAAACTCCTCACCTCCAACTCATGGAAAAAATGTTGAAAATGTTGATTTTCTCAAAAATGACTAATGATTTTGATTAAAATCTAAAGACATGTTTACTGTGGATGAATTTTGCGGAATTTTGCATAACTGGTAAATCGTAAGAGAAAGGCAAAAACGTAACTTAACAAAAAAAAAAAAAAAAATGTAGATCTCGTTAAAGCACACAATTTGTTATATGCATTTTTTCTTGGAGTTGATCATTTTTGAGGTATTCCTTATTACAAGTTTCAGTTTTGAAATACATTGTTTTCTCATACTGGAATTTGTAAACTCCTGTTCATACAAAGAAAGGTAATATAGCAACCAACTTTTAAAAGATTAGTCTATCGATTGAGCCTAGTGTATTCCCTTATTTCCCTTCTAAGGTAGCAAGTAATAAGACTCTTGCTCTCTTTTTTCTCGATTAGTATTAAGTAAATAGAAGAATAAGCTTTTGAGCAATAATTTATCTGAGAGATGAGGACAAATGAATGTGAATGGAACACATAAGATTTTTTGCTTTGTTTCCTTATTAATTTTCTTGTGCAAGGTTCTTTTACTGATGTAGATAATTATTTACTTTCCCCCATTATATCCAGTAAACTTTATTTAAGACGTTTCTTTCTACGCTTAATTTTGGAGAAAATCTAGTCTCAAATTAAATGGTCAATGTTGTGTGTACGTGTGTGTGTGTGTGTGTGAGAGAGAGAGAGAGAGAGAGAGAGAGAGAGAGAGAGAGAGAGAGAGGTTTCCATAACATGACTTTCTGTGTCTGTTCTGTAAACAACATGATCTTACAAAATGTTATTCTTTTATCTATATTATGATATTCGAGATAAACGTTACAAGCAAAAGGTCTTTATTACTTGCTTCCTTGTAATTAGAACGGAATAAGGGCATACACTAAGCTAATGCGATATTCAAATTCTGGGAAACATTTAACTCTACAAAATGTGTATATGACATAAATGGTGTGTTTTAACAAAATGTATATTTTTATGTGGTAAATTTTTTGCTATTTCTTACGATTTTCCAGTTATATAGAAGTCATTTAGAATGAAGAGGTCTTCACAGGTTATTTCCAGAAAATGCAAAATATACATTTCGTTTTTCATTAAAATAACTTAAACGTGTGGTATTTTAATAGAAATCCATAGAGCTATTCTTGAGAAAATCATAAATGTTTAAAAATAATTCTTGTAAAAAGTAGTTGGGGTAGAGGATTTCACGGAAAATCGTCGTGTCGCATCTTTGGAAGATCCTGAACTTCAATACCAGTTTTGGTATTTAACCGACCTTTCGGGTTTTAGTTATGCTGTCCAAAGGCACACCTTCACACACACACACAGATTTTCCAAAAATGATAGTTTTCGGACTCGGGTGATCTCAAAACACACATTAAAATATGGTATCAAATTCTTGGGGGGAATAAACGTCCTTCTCTATTCACTATTTACATTGTACATACGAGCTAGAGAAATTAAAAAAAACAGATCCTTCGGCCAGAAGGATTCGCTTATCCTGAGTTTTTGGCGTCCCTATAAATTCTGTTCGAAAAACATTGATGCGCGGATTGATTGTTGTTACCAATAAAAATGGGCGCAAACAGACGGATGGAAGCACAGCAAGAAAATAATGAACTGAAAATCTTCCTTATTTACTGAAAGCGTACAAAAACTCAACAGATCCAAAATAAACCTGATAACGTGGTTATTGCCAGGGCATTTTAAAATTGGAAAACATCTACATACAATGGGAATCTTCAAAGAAGAACCAGAATGTAGCTTATGTAATGTAGAGGAAGAAAAACCTCTCGTGTAATATTCAAATGCGAAACTCTAGATAGAAAATGTTATGAATTTTTGGGCTTAAAGCCCCAGAACATGATGTTCATAAAGACAATTTAGTTAACAACCCACTGTCTCTTACTACAGATTCGTGGTTATATAACTAATACTATAAAGAAGAGGGAGAATACAATAAATCTGTAAGTTACCTTTATGGGCAAATATCTCGACTCCTTATTTATGAAAAATCTAAACAAAACTAGTAATCAGAGAGCGAAACACACTTAGCAATACAATTTCGAAGGTAACTTAAAATTATGGAATTCCTGTTCATTATTTAGGATATTAAAAGATCGATATAACAAACCTAAAAGCTAATAAAAACTACCACAAACGTCTATACAGCCGTTATAGTCTATATAACGGAAGAGGGCACGTGGCACACTGTGAACTACGTGAGATCCACTGTGGCTACTACCCCCCCACCCAAGGTGGGTCGGCATGAAGTGAAGTAATCGCAGGAGGTTACAGATGCAAGCGTCAGAGACGCACGAAAGCCTCTAACAGAGGAAGGAATGAGGTGAATGAAACACAGGAGGCTGCAGACCGAAGGCTTTAAAGACGCGCGGAGGTCCGTAATGGCGCGCAGAAGGAAGAAGTGAAGTGAAACAATCACAGGAGGCTAAAGATCGTAGGTCTCAGAGACGCGCTGAGGTCAGTAATAGCGCGCAGAAGTGAAGCACCACAGGAGGCTATAGACCGTAGGTTCCAGAGACGCGCGGAGGTCCGTAATAGCGCGCAGAAGAAAGAAATGAAATGGAGGAACCACAGGAGGTCACACATCACAAGTCTCGAAGACATGCGGAGGTCTGTAATAACGACAGAAGAAAGAAATGAAGTAAAGGAACCACAGGAGGCTGCAGATATCTGGTCTCGGAGACCGTGGAGGTCTGCAAAAGTGCGCAGAAGGGAGAAATGAAGTAAAGGAACCACAGGAGGCTACAGATCGTAGGTCTCGGAGACCGTGGAGGTCTGCAATAGCGCGCAGAAGGGAGAAATGAAGTAAAAGTACCACAGGAGGCTATATATTGCCAGTCTCAGAAACGCGTGGAGGTGTGCAATAGTGCGCAGAAGGGAGAAATGAAGTAAAGGAACCACAGGAGGCTACAGATATCTGGTCTCGGAGACCGTGGAGGTCTGCAAAAGTGCGCAGAAGGGAGAAATGAAGTAAAGGAACCACAGGAGGCTACAGATATCTGGTCTCGGAGACCGTGGAGGTCTGCAAAAGTGCGCAGAAGGGAGAAATGAAGTAAAGGAACCACAGGAGGCTACAGATATCTGGTCTCGGAGACCGTGGAGGTCTGCAAAAGTGCGCAGAAGGGAGAAATGAAGTAAAGGAACCACAGGAGGCTACAGATCGTAGGTCTCGGAGACCGTGGAGGTCTGCAAAAGTGCGCAGAAGGGAGAAATGAAGTAAAGGAACCACAGGAGGCTACAGATCGTAGGTCTCGGAGACCGTGGAGGTCTGCAAAAGTGCGCAGAAGGGAGAAATGAAGTAAAGGAACCACAGGAGGCTACAGATCGTAGGTCTCGGAGACCGTGGAGGTCTGCAATAGCGCGCAGAAGGGAGAAATGAAGTAAAAGTACCACAGGAGGCTATATATTGCCAGTGTCAGAAACGCGTGGAGGTGTGCAATAGTGCGCAGAAGGGAGAAATGAAATAAAAGAACCACAGGGGGCTACAGATATCAGGTCTCAGACACCGTGGAGGTCTGCAATAGCGCGCAGAAAGGAGAATGAAATAAAAGGAACACAGGAGGCTACAGATATCAGGTCTCGGAGAAACGCTGTGGTCTTTAATAGTGCGAAGAAGGAAGAAATTAAGTAAAGGAACCACAGAAGGCTATGTATCGCCAGTCTCGGAAACGCGCGGAGGTCTGCAATAGCGCGCAGAAGGAAGAAAAGAAGTAAAGGTCCACAGAAGGTCAAAAAAGCAGTCAAACATATCGTAGAGACGCGCAGAGACTCTACCAGCCCTCAGGAAGAATGAGTGAAGTAAAGGAATCACGAAAGGCTACAGACCGTAGGCGGACAGGCCACAGAGATGCGCAGAAGTCTATAATCGCCTTCAGAATGAAGGGATGAGATGAAGGATTCACAAAAGGCTCCATGCCGCGGATTGAACGGTCTCAGAAAGCCGCAGATATTTAAAACCCCCGCCCCATGAAAAAGGGATGAAATGAGAGAACCACGAAAGACTAAAGACTGCAGACAGACATGCCTCAGCATGGCGCGGAAGATTTAAGAGCTCCGGGGTCAAAACCCCATCCCTCTAATCGAGCTGGCCAGAGAGCGAATCAACGACCCGACAAACCAGGCAGCCCTCTAATGTCCGCTGGGAATACTACTTCCACGGAGCACGTCACAAGTAGTAGACAGGTAATTAGTGTATGATTTATAGAAATGCTTACATTTACTCTGTAGTAGGGAATAACCTCAGTACATAGCTTTCATTTGTTGAAACAAAACATCTTACTTCAAGCGAAAATGGTATACAGCCCCAAAATTCTTCTCTTTAATTACCTTCATCACAATACCCTGTAATGTATTTAAGTGATAACAATTCCATTGTGTAATTGAAAAGAAAATTGGTTGATTGGTTTCCAGCGGCATTGAAAATTGTCCATCTACCTTCCTCCTTCACTTGTATTTGTTTGTTACATTTCAATTATTACTTTTTCTACCAAGTAGTATGTATATGCACAGTAGGTAAATATGGTAGTGTATTCCAACTAAAATTTCGATGCTAAGTTTTACTGAAAACACTAGCTACGAGGACCCTGGATACAAAAAAGCGTATTTAAGAAAAGATCCGTGTACGCGCGTGTATGTGAGTGGGCAACATAACCTAAAAGGGAACATTTGGTTAATACGAAACTTGGTATTTAAGTTAATCATCTTCCAAGGAAATTTTAGTTTGTAAAAAATTGCTCTAGCAATTGGATTAAGGTATCCTGTATTAAATATATTTACAGGAAAAATAAAATGTATTTCTTAAATTTTCTGGAATAGCCTCCAAATACCTTTTTATTGTGGATCATTTGTACAAAACTGGTAAACGGAAAGAGTTCTACTAAAACTTATTACATAATAAATGTAAATCTCGTTAAATTGCATAACTATTTTCGAGAAATTCCTTGCTTTTGGTTTCAATTTTAAAATATTTAAACTTTTCTCTAACCGAAATGTGCTATTCCTGTTTCTTTTGTTTTGCTCCTGCCCATGCAAAAAGAACAGCATTTCAGTCATATTCCTTTACAAGATTTGACTATCGCTTTAGCCTAGCGCGTTCCTTTATTTCCCTTCTGCTTATAAGAAACTAAGAAGTGCGTTTGTCTCTATGTCATTTTTATCTCGATTAGCATGAGATAGAAGAATAAGCTTTTGTAAGAACAGTTTGTTACAAACCGGATAGATCAATTAACTAAATTATTTTATTTGTTAAGGACGCTTTCAATCACCAGGATCACATCACCGCCACCGGTGTGCCGGAATTTCGTCCCGCAGGAGTTTTCTAACATGCCAGTAAATCTACTGTCATGGTGCTGCCGTTTTTAAGCATACTAAAAAGCATCGGTCTGGGCCGGGTCTAACCCGCGACCTTGAGTTCAGAAAGCCAGTGAGCTACTCAAACCCACCTAGACAGAGAAGGGCATGTGTATGGAACACATGGGACTATTTTTTCTTCAAGAGAGTAAAATAAAGCAAATGTACCCAGGCGCTAAGAACTTGGGACTTCTGCATGAAATATAGTTGCTAAAGGTGTATCTGTAGAGGGTAGAGCATGATAACAGAGGCAACTGCGACCCTGTTCGGATATATTCCGGGGAAGGAACGAGAGGAGGGGAAACCACAGGCCAGCACACATGAAACAGCGAAGCTCAGCGCAGAGACGCATGGAAGTCCCTAAAAGTCACTGGATGGCAGTCCTGGTGCGCCACGGAAGCTGGGAGGCCGGAAGGAGGCCTCTACAATGGCACCTACCCTCAACCAGCAGATCGAGGGGGAAGAGAGTTTCAATCGGAGCAAGCATCCATGTCATCTGCCTTCAAAGCCTCAAGCCACACTGCGCCGACCTGAAAGATGAAGGATATAAAATGAAGGAATGAAATGGAAAGGAACCGTTGTATATATACAGCACCCCAGCATCGGTCAAAGCGGCCCCAGGAAAAGCACAGAAAAACTTAGAGCCAGAGAACGCGGTCATCGGGGAGCGAATCCGGACGAAACGCCTAAGTCACCTGGCTCGGTAAGGTGTATCTGTTACGACTGTGGAAATGTAAGGTTTTAGAACAATTACATCGATGTTTTATACTTTTGTACTGCAGTTAGGTGGTGTAGAGAATCCAACAATATCTGTAAAGCTAAATTCTTTGTAAGATGGCGCAAATGAAGCGCAGAACAGGCGCAGCGCGAGGAAACACCATTCACAATGGAGGTCTAAGCAAGAAGTTTGTACGGGTTCCTAGACCCGTAAATTACGTGCGGAAATCTTCCAAGCGCACCGCAGGTCTCAAACGAAATAACTTAACCAACAATATCATATACAAATCTGATGTGTTCCATTCATATAACTTTCTCTAGTTGTTCCAAACACAAACCACTTTTACAAAACACTATTCTTTTATCTACTTCATGACAATCACAATTGATTTTAGTATTTCGTTTCTTTAAGCAGAAGATAAATAAGGGGATACATTAGCCTAAAGCAATAATCAAATCCTTAAGGAAAAGAATAGTCACTTTGTGAAACAACTGAGGTTCGTTTCGCTTTGTATGGTCACGTTTCAGAAAAGTATAAGTATTTTAAAACTGAAACCAATAACAAGTAATATGTCTGAAACGGTCAGTTTTCAAAAAAGTGTGTAGGACATAAAGTATATGTTTTAACGATATCTACATTTTTGTGTGGTAAATTTTTGTCTATTTCATACGGTTTACAATTTATGCAAAATTTAGCAAAATTCATCCAAAGTAAATAGATCTCAGACTATATAAACAGGAAATTGAAGAAATACATATTGTTTGTGACGTAAATATTTTAATATATGATATTTTAATCAAAATCGTTAGACATTTTAGAGAAAATCAAAATTTTCCAAAAATTTTCCATGCAAAGGGCAGATGGAGGTAGAGAGAACTTGTTGAAAATCTTTGTGTCGCATCCGTGGGAGAAACTAAACTTAAATACTTAGTGTGGTATTTAACGGACTTTTTGTTTTTGAGGTACGCTGTCCAAGGACACACACAAACAGGAATCTTTTTCGTTTTTTTCGGACTCAGGGGACCTCAAACTATTTCAACCTCCGGCGAAATCTCGACATGGAATTTTTGGATGAAATACAATACCATCTCTATCCACAATGCACATCGTACATACGGACTTGAGAAAGTAAACATTTACTTAACATTTTATAACTGAATATATCGGTTATACAGAATTATATACTCACAACTGATGCTCGTGGCAGTGACGTCACAATAGTTGTTTGACCAAAATTTTGCAAATAACTTAAGCATGGAGACTGCAGGAAGTGATAAAACTGCACATTATTGTAATACAATGTACATTATCTGTTCGAGTTTTACGATTTACGACAGCCAAAAAATGTATATACAGATGGTAGGTGTATCCATTAAATGGACCGTGGCCGAGCGGTTAGACCACTCGTCTCTCACCTAGGCGATCAGGGTTCAATCTCAAGCGACCGTATGTGTTGGACAAAGTCGGGTTTTCTCCAATTTCACCCGCCATCGCATTCCACCGGTGCTCCATCTTCATTGGATGTATCATCAGTGCAAGGTTTATAAAGTAAAACGGATATATTGCAGTTTCTTTACACAGACAAAGCGCAATAACAAGATTCTTCTCTTTATTCATAGACAGAGTGTTGTATGAGGAGAGGGAAACATAATTTAAAATTCGCAAGCTGAGCAGAGTTTGACCTCTATAGGCAATTTAATTTCTATGATCTGTGTGAGAATTATGAAGTATTGCATGTCTGGCACAGTTTGATTTCAGTATCAGATTGGATGAATGAATGAATTCCAGTAAGGATGCGTTAATCTTCATCAATCGCACTGGTCCACAGGCCGTATGTTATTTTGCAACACACAAAATAGCAAGTAATATTAAAAAATAAATAAAAATAAAACAGTAAACACGAAAATAAAAGGAAAAAGATATTCAAATACAGCAACTTAAATTTACAGCACAGAATAAACCGTATTCCAATGTATTAATTTAGGTACCATATTATAGTAGGCAAATACACTTAAAAGAAATATATGCACACAATACTAACACCACAACAAAACAATAACCGAAAAGTGTTTCAAAGTATGTCACTTTTTAGGTCTTCTTATCGCCGCCCCCCCCCCTATTCCCTATTATCAGCCTTCTCAGATCTCAGCTGTCTCGCCTTAAATAGAAATTTACCTATCCAGGCCGCGTCTTCCGTGCCTGCCAGTAGCGTCCGACATACGTCAACTCTATATTCGTGGTGGTAAAGGATCGCGGTAAATAATTTTCCCTCCATTCCTCCGTACCCCTACATCTTGCCAAGATATCGGTCCACGACTCTTCCTCCTCACAAATGGGGCAGATTCTCATAACATTTCTCATTTGAATTTGGCCCCTGTTTAAATGTATTGCTCCATACCCCACTCCGATTTTATCCCAGACTGTACTCACAATGAAATCTTCTCCTGCACTGCGCAATTATTTGCTGTCTGTCAATATCACAGAGGAGGTTCTTAATACTTCTGCAAATACTCCGCCCGTCTGTTTGCCTGCCCCGGCATTCAAATGTATCCCATCCCAATATTTTCCAAACCTTTGTTTAATTTTGATGCCGACGTCGAATTACCTTCCATTCACAACTGTTCACTGTAGCAGACTGCCCTAATTTGAGAGTGGTTAGAATTATGAAGTATCGCATTTTGGAAGAGTTTGACTGAAGTATCAGATTGGAGTGTTGTGGTATGTGTAAACATGCGTGCAAGTATATCATATGTTGCGGGTATAATATTGGCAATGCTGTGTTCTGTGTAAAAATGCGTGTAAGTATCATATTCGGTGAAGAATTTGCAAAGGTTTGTATTGGAGCTCATGTATTCTGTGTAGAAATGACACGCCAGCGGGATCAAAGTTTGTCAACTGCGGGTATTTTTTGAGGTGCATTACAAAGGAAGTAACAAACCGATTTGTGAGCTTTGTTTTATTAACATGGAAATTGTTTAATTGGAAACATTAGAACGTTAGAACCCTCTCCTGAAAATTATAATTGTTTTTGCGTATGTGGATCATTTGATCCAACATCCAAACTTAATTGTGAACAATACTGTGAACACTCTTGTGTTCGAGTCCAGGACGGAGCTAAGAGAACCAAACAATGCAAGCAGTGAGTGGTCTTTGTTATGCTTCACAAACAACAGGTGCTTTGGCCAGTCTTTCCCGCAATTGTTCCTGGACAATAGCATGTCGAAAACACTGACAGTGCGAGATAAGTTGGCTTTGTGTATAACTGTGATGCATCGTTGATGTTTGAGGATATATGTTGATAATAAAGTTTAGTTATTATCATCAGAAGTTAAGTCTCAATAAAGAACATCAGACCTAAAGGAAAGCATTTATTGCACGTCAGAAGGAAGAATAAAACAATGGAACAGTTGTTACATACCATCGCAGGGGAGTTTAACCTTTTTGAAACGCATTAATGTTCTTAGTATTACGACCGACCAATTAAGAATTGTTTTTCTACCAGAGATGCTTCAACGTACGCAGTTCACTGCTGACACTTCTGGAAGATTTATCCTCCATTTTCGTTGCCGTCATCCGTGGTGCAGAGGTAACAGTGAGCCTCTCGCTCACAAGGTCAAGGGTTTATATCTGGCTGAGAGTGATGCATGTTTTGGGGGGGCTTAAATAACACACCATGGCTTCTTTATGAGGAAAGAAAATCCTATGATACCGAGCAGGATGACTCGGAGGTTGCGTCTGTGGCCGTCATTTAGGAGGTGGTGGGCTCGATTCCCACGCCGGCCTACCTGACCCAGAAGTTTTACGCAGGTTTCCCCGGATCGCCATCAAATACTGGGTCAATTGATCACATCCCCCGAATTTTCTAGTCCAGCATTTCTGTTTCCATCATTTTATAAACATCTCTTTCAGTGTTGAAGTCCGGCGGCTTACGTATGGATGGTGATTTGCGCGTTATAAAAGGTTGTCCGGCGTCGTCGGGAACACTGGTCGGGACCCGGCTTCCAGTTTTAAGGCTCCCTCTAGGGGATCACCGAATGGGTCTGGTGCTCGTGAGCAGGGTCTAGGGCGGTGTCGGAAGCGTTCAAACTGTAACCGTTAGGCAGTCCATCCATGCTTGTGCCCTCGTTAACCGGTTTCGGTCGCTCCTCTGGTCTTTCTTTTCATCCCTCCCTACGGTCGCATTAAGTTGCAAAGGACCACAAAGGTCCGGTACTCTGCACCAGAGCTCTATGAATTAAAAGGTAGTGAGGATGCCACTGGAGAAGTTATGCTACGTATACACCCTAGTATTGGATTGGATTCGGTCACGGGGAGGATTTCCACTCACTGAGGCAGCGGACCACACGTAGGCCTCGGGGCCCTTTGTGACTTACGTGACTCCAGATAGAAGGGATGGAGTGGGAAGAAACCTGAAGTACCACCAGACTCGGTCAAAAGTATACAAGGGTCCCTAAGGGTTCCACATTGAAGACATCCAACGCTGCCCGGCCCAGCTCTTAACTTTTGTTCCAATAGGGGTCACACGAAAGAGCTTAGCCCGAAAACACTCGAATGTGGGTCCCGATTGAGCGGTCCCGCGATAACGCCAGAAAAAATACACTACTTATGCGCAAACCACCGCCCAGCCGCAACCCTCCAAACACCGTTGTCTGCTTCTGCAACATATAAAAGGATAATAATAAATTGAAGGTACCGGAGCTAATGGACTAAAAATTCGGTGGCTGTACTGAACCAACCTAGCATTCGCCTGTCGATTTGGAGGAACTCCGAAAGAATCCATGCGGCAGAAACGCCAGCTACGGGAAACGAACCTACGACCACCCGAATGCGAGCCGAATACGTGGCACTACTTCGCTCAATATATACGAACCCTGAGTTCGCCATGTGTACGTTCGTACTTAATTATGTTTGAATATAACGAGAGTTTATTTTAATGTTAGACAAAGTCACATAACAAATATCTTGAACCAGCTGTGTGTACAGAATCAGGAAAAGGTGAGGAAAATTGCAGTAGAATTTGCAAATAGAACTGCAAACTGACCTTCGATATTCTCCGAACAAAAGCGGCATTAAGTCTTAAGAGTCTGCTGTCACTTTTCAAATAACCATCACATCTTTAAAAAAATATAATGGATTCTTTTTACATGACATTCTCTACAAACAAACTATTCTTACAAAAGATTATTCTTTTATCTACATTAAGCTAATGAGATAACTTTTAGCAGAAAACTTCTTATTACTTGCTTCGTTGCAAGTAGAAAAGAATTAAGAATATATTAAATTAAAGCTATAGTCAGGTATATTAAAACCTGGCCGTTATGTATGTTTGTTTCTCCTTGCATGGCCAGGAGTCAAACAAAAGATATATTAACGAATGACGACTTCCCTTTCAGGAAAGTTAAGTGTTTTAAAGCTGAAACCAATAACAATACATTTACAGATCTATAACTAAATCTATATTTTTGTGTTGTAAGGTTTCTGTATCTCTTATGATTTGCAAGTTATTGAATATCATTCAAAATGAAGAGGTCTTAGGAGACTATTCACATAAAGTTAAAGGTATTAATTTCGTCTCTGTTGAACATATCTTAAACATATCATATGTTAATAAAAAATAATTAGAGCAATTTTGGAGAAACCAAAATGTCCGAAAAAATATTCCATTTAAAGGGTTGGGGGATTTTTCTGAAAAGCTGCCTGTCGTATTCTTGGAAATTGTTTGTTTTTAACCGACTCTTCGTTTTTAAATTATGATGTCCAGACAAACACACCTAAAAATGCTTTTTGGATTTAGGGTCCTCAAAACATGTGTTCCCGGTGAAATCTCGGTATGGAACTTTTTGGGTGGAATACAGTACCTATGTACATTACGTACCACAGAAGGTAAAAATCAGGATCTTTGTGTAGTGCTGCATTTGCTTGGTCAAAGATACATTCTGGGCAGGTTGAAAATCACCCCGTGGGATGATTTTCAAAATGGTACATTCACCATAGGCACTCAAGATTACTGTAAAACGTGGCTGAGTGGGTAGACCACTCGCCTCCCATCTAGCGCCCAGGTTCGATTCCAAGCACCCCCATATGGAATTTGTGGTGGTCGAAGCGGCGACTGGGCGGGTTTTCTCCGGTTTTCCCCGTCACTCATTCCACAAACTTTACCTTTCCTATCACCCATTTCGCTTCATTTTACATCGTCCACTTCCTCACGCTCATGCCTGGCTACGGGCGACCACTCTATTCAGGTTCTTCATTGTGTGGTTTCGTGCCGTTGTCTCCTTCACGTCCTAGGGGGCTGTCAGTCCTAGACACAGGGACTATGATCACTGTACAATGCTAAAATAACGGTTTGTTGTCGTCTAATGCAATTGCGAGACTATGGGCTCTTTTCCCCGAAAATGAAGCTGATGATTCTGTGTCTGTCAATTCTTGATACATTCCTTTGTATAATAGATGCAAGATTTGGTTTCTACAAGATAGAGCCACTGCACACAGTCACGTTAGCGTACAGACACTAGGAAGCATGTTTCCCAAACACCTTATCTCACGACATTATGACGTTTTATGGGCACTCCGTTCAAATAGCTCCAGTATTTTATTGTGAGGTTTTGTGAAAAAAAAAAAACTAGGAAAATAAGCCCAGTATCCATCTTGGAGTTAAAGTAGCGCATTCGGTGACAGAAGACTCTTTGGCCATAAATGCATTCACTTTCAGTGTATGCAAAATAATTGTGAACATTTTTAGGATATTGCTTTTTCAAATGCGCGCCACGCCATCTGAAACTTCACACAACTGTGTGTGTATGTCTGTGTGTATGTATGTATGTGTGTGTGTATGTGTGTATAGGGTCGTTACATTATAAGGGAACCCCTCTCGCAGCCTCTCTCCACTGCGTGAGAGATTCGAGAGTCGCCGTGAAAGTGGTGCTAGAAAAGACGCACGTATCCAAGATAAATTCTGGAAATGTTGAACTTCTGTTCACATACGGGTGGCACAATTTGCGAAAATATTCTCGCTCACTTGTCTAAGCTTAGCAGCAGGAACCCTTGTGATTTCTTTCTATAGTTTCTGTAGATTACATAGGGATTTCTGCTGCTGTGCTTAAGGGAATGAGCGAGAACATCTTTAACTTGTTATACTGCCTGGTCGGGAGCATTTATTTAAGCTAAGGATTACAGTGCGCCTTTGACAGCACCACGTTCCCGGCAACTATCGGATCTCTCACGCAGTGGAGAGAGGCCGCAAGAGCGGTTACCTTATAATTTAATGACCCTATATATACACAGATACTCACCTTTTAAGATATAAAATGTGGTTAGTAAGTTGAAAACAATTCAGTGAAGCACTTTTGGTTTTGGAAGATTTACAGATAGATATTTGCGCATCCCATCATTTTAGCCCAAGCAGTATGAACACTGTCACAATGCACCGAACATACATTGTTCGAATCTGTGCTGTATTATTGCTCTTCTAAAGTTGCATTCAACTTTACAAAAATAATAATGAGCGTTTTTGTGAACTTTTTAGTACAGTGATAGCATCATTTGTTTTCAGCTTGGAAATTAAAAAATGTTATACAAAGACTAAAGAGAAATCAATTTCCATATGCTTTGTTTGTTACAGTGGCATTGAAATGTGGGTTTGTGTAATTTGAATGTCCTGCTCAGGGTGTATATTACTGATCTTGATGTTGCCCATTGTTCACCTTTCAATTCTCGCTCGTTATCTTCACTGGGAATAGAATGCTATTATCTGTTAACATCTAATGGCTGTGGTACATACACCCATTAAGAGCGGCCCTCTAATGAATCAATTTTTAAACATGCACAGAGAAGAGCTATATAATCCGGGATTTTGGAATAATATATGGGTTCATTATCTCCAACAATAATTAAACGCTTTTGTACCGGTAAGAGGTATCCCTTTCCATTGTCTAGGCATCGTACTTCTGGGATAAAATGCTTGACGTTTACATGATAGCAGTGGATAAACATCTGATATATAAATACAATTGCTCGTTCATCCATTGTACCATCTCGTTCTACTACAAGCTGGGACTGGAGTTTAGGTCCATTTAAATGAAATAATGGCACTGCCTTGTTAGATAAGTGCTTATACAGGGTCTTCGGTATAAAATGTGATCGCTCGCACAGTGTGGTGCGCCAGAGCCTATGTTGGCTGGCTAATACACGTCACGCTTTCCTTCGTTTAGTTACCTCGTGGTGATCAGCGTCAGTAGTCCACTTTCATTTGGGATGATGGGATGATGTTTATCGTTAAAATAACACATGTTTTATTTTGAATGCGAATCGGTTCTTGGCGTTGATGAATTCCTGCACAATTGCCTCCTCACACAATTACACGATAATGTGAACACATTTAGGGCTACTGGTTCAGTGCAAAATAACAAACATATGCGAAAGGCGTACAATGATAACAGAATACAAATTGTAGACCAAATTGAAAATATTCAAACTCCGCAGCGAAAATCACTCAAGAAAACCATTCTTCACAGTCGGCCTACCCTCCCCAGTATTTAAGGCTGACATCCCCCTAGGACTTAAAAGCGGATGCCTAGGAGTCAGAAGCCTGTCGTGGAGCCAACGGCACGAAACCACAGAATAAAGAACCTGGAACGAGTGGACGGCTCATAGCCAGATATGAGCGTGAGGAAGCCGATGACATGAAATGTAAGCGAAATGGATGTTAGGAAAACTGATGATGGAACAATTGGAAACATGAGTGGCGGGGTAAACGAGAGGACCCGGAAAAAACCCGCCCAGGCGCCGCTTCGTCCCCCACAAATCCCACATGCGGGTGCTTGGGATTGAACGCGGGTCAACTAGATGGGAGGATAGCACTCTAACCACTCGACCAAGGCGCCACTTCCATGAAAACGTACGAATAAAATACGAACAATTACAGCGACTGAGCTAAATCACGTCAATCTAAATGTGCTTACTCGGTAAAATTCTTGTTTAGCTGTAGAAGCACAGCAGCTCCAGCGTTTACTGTGAGGCGAGACTTAATTTTGTTGTAATTTATACACATGTTTACAGAAACACAGTTTTAAGAAGCGAATACAGAGTGCTGACAAAGCGGGCTGTAGCATGTCGTACTACCCAGACACAAAACCCCGTGCAAGTGGTCAGGTTATATACTAAAGACATAGTGCTGTCCGGCCGTGGCACGTAGTGCTTCCCAGACACAAACCCCGTGCAAGCGGTCAGGTTATATAGTGAAGACACAGTGCTGTCCGGCTGTGGCACGTCGTGCTTCCCAGACACCAAACATACAGTGAGAGCTATCAGGTGATATACTGAAGACACAGTGCTGGCCGGCTGTAGCATGTGGTGCTACCCTGACACAAAACATGGAGTGAGAGCTGTCAGGTTATATACCGAAGAGACAGTGCTGGCAAGGCCGGCTGTAGCATGTCGTGCTTCCCAGACACAAAACTACGCGCAAGCGGACTGGTTTTATACCGAAGACAGTGTTGCCACGGCCGGCTGTAACATACCATGCTACCACACACAAAACTACGCGCAAGCGGACTGGTTTTATACCGGAAAATGCTGCCACATTCCATGCTACCCACACACAAAACTACGCGCAAGCGGACTGGTTTTATACCGAAGACAAGTGTTGCCACGGCCGGTTGTAACATGCCATGCTACCCAGACACAAAAGTTGGCGCGAGCGGCCAGGTTTTATACCGATGACAGTGCTGGCAAAATCGGCTGAAACATGTCATGCTAGCCAGATAAACTCCGCGCGTATGGCCAGGTTTTATACCGAAGACAGACTGCTGGCACGACCGGCTGTAGCGAGTCGTGCTACGCAGACAAAACTCCGCGCAAGCGACCAGGTTTTATACAGATTTTGGCACCACCTGCTGTGTCGTGTCGTGCTACGCAGATAAAAAACTCCGCGCGAGCGGCCATGTTTTATACCGAAGATACTGCTGGCAATATGGGCTGAAACATGTCATGCTAGCAAGATAAACTCTGCGCTAATGGCCAGGTTTTATACCGAAGACAGTGCTGTCACGACCGGCTGTGGCGTGTCATACTATCCAGAAACAAAACCCCGCGCGACCGGTCAGGTTTTATGCCGAAGATTCTGTATATCAACTTGACTATCTCTGAGGACCAAACTTAACTTTTAGCATCCGACCAAGGGCACAACACTTCAAACCGTGGATCTTACATCAGTCTACTACAGCTAAACCTAATACTTTTGTTAAATAAGGGGTCTACTACACTCTACAGCAAATACAAGTTAATATTCATATTCATAATTTTTGAGTGCTTAAATTAAAATTATACTCAAATTATTGTTTACAATAATATTGTTTATTATCCAAACTCATTCTTCTTCAAATAAAAATAAGCCACATAAATCACCCTCACTTTCTCTAGTCCGTATATACAATCTGCATAGTGGATAGAGAAGGTATTGTATTCCAACCAAAAAGTTGATACCAAGATTTCGCCGGAAATACAGGTTTCGAGGTCCCTTGAGTATGAAAAAATTACAAAAAGGTTCGTGTGTGTCTGTGGAGAGCATAGCTCACAAACGAAAAGTCAGTTGAATAATAAACGTGTTATTTAGATCACGATGGGGCACGAAGATTTTCAAGAAAATTCCCCACCGCTAAGATCCTTTACACGGAAAATATTTCCAATAATTTTATTTTCTTAAAAGTGACTCTAACAGTTTTAAATAAATACCATATAATTTCACAACATAAATAAAAGGTATATTTTAAATTTTCTGGTTAAACTCTCTGAAGAGCTCTTTATTCTGGTGGAATTTTGCAGAATGTTGCATAACTATTAAACCAAAAAGACAGAAAAGCTAAATCAAAAAATTTAAATCTTGTTAAAATACATAATTTATGTCATATACGTTTCTCTGGTAGAGCTGACCGTTTTCATGATATCGTTTTAACGAAGTGTATTCCCTTATTTCCCTTCTGCTTACAAGGAAGCAAATATAAGACCAATTCTGCTAGTGTTTACCTAGATTGGCATGATGTGGAAAAAAGAATAATGTTTTGTAAGAAGAATTGGTTTTTGGAACAGCTAGGTATAGAAATTTGTGTGACTGCAACACATAAGATTCCTAAAAACATTCTGACTAAAATGCAAGTTTTATGGTAACTGAGTTTACAAATGTTTCAGTCAGGCAATAATGTTATGTTAACCCTAATTATTGTAAAACAACTATTACTTATCGTAGTCAATATATACGTTGATTTTTTAAAATTTAATAATGCATTTCTCAAAATTGAAGCATTGTTTCCAAAAGGTGTATAGTCATATTTTGTAATGTACTTTTAAGAGGCAGCATAACATTTTTGAAACAAATTGGTAAATAATTGTATCAAATGGAGCATTTTGAGTATGGAATAATGTTGGGAAAATTTTGGGTATAAAATATGGTTTAAAGTTGGGAGTGCCTATAAATAAGCCTGTGACTGCACATATATAGCTTCGGTTAATTGGTAATTAATGTGGATCGATTGGAAAACGTTAATATTTTCTTAAAGATCAGAATTCACATCATTTTAACCTGAAAAACAAATAGTTTTTTTTTAATTTTTCAAAAATGTTGGCTAAATTTTATAGCAGCATCCACTTAAACAATTAATACAGATGTAGTGCAGCTTAGTAATCTTCCAAATATTTATTAAAGTGTTCAAACCAATTAAGGAATAACGGAGTGTCATTTCAAACTTCTATATTTATGTCTAGATGTTTCTGAAACCTTTACTGCGATTGCATTGCTGATATGTTAACATGAATACCGCATTTCATTCAAATTGTATCATGTAAATATGCTCACAATCCAAATATTCCATGCTCCTAAAAATTTGAGAAAATTGGTTGTAATTTTCTGGATTGGCTCTTTGAACCAGACTCAGAAACTTTAAATGGGATTATTTCTGTAACTATTACTACTGAATTATTGTAATTTTTTAAAAAGTTACAAATTTTAATGTCTAAAATTCATCGCGTTTTTCATAAAAATTGCTATTGGTGTTAGTATTATTTTGTGACATCCTACGAAAGGTATTTCTGCCCAATCTGGGAAATTTTAGTTGTATTTAAACAAAAACTGAGAAGCGTAGAATATTTTGAAAGCCTGAAAACGTAGTTTTGAGAAAAAAGTCGCTGTTTATTAAAATAGTATGCCAGAAAATAGGTGTATCGTAGGGTCTTTAAATAGCTGCAGAGACCGAAAAGGATAGGACAGCTAAATGTTCATTTTCTATAGATTCCTAAAGGTTCCAAAAACTATTTGCCACATTTTTTTAGCGACTGCAGTCAGAATTTAATTCCCAATGTTCCTTAATTATCACATAATTTTTAATGACAGTTTAGCTGAAGCATTAAAGCGCCAATGCAATAGCAGAGATTGTCATCCAACTGCGGTCATCTGACTGAAGCGATATTGAGGTTATTTTCTTTGGAATCTTGTCACACCTAACGTTCGTTTGTTTTATCTCCTGTATTGGAACAAGGTTATTGGCAACAGTCAGCCAACCTTCACTTTTAATAACTGTCAGTTCCACAATTGTGCTTTAAAATAATTCAGTTACAATGTTTATTTAAAGCTTTATTCACTTCATAATGAATTTAGTTTAAAAAAGGAGTGAAAATAATCATTTGTATTTATTATGTCTTATGTATAAGATGAGTGCAATAACCTCAAATAAAAAAAGTTTGTTTCCATTTCATGTATTAGCTATTAAAACCTGAAATGATAATTGTTCCTTATTTCTTTTGTTGCTGTCGATATTCGTACGTTGAGTGTAAGCAATGTCGGCCATATAATAATTAGCAAGCAAGGAAGAAGGGGGGAAAATTCGCTAAATAAATATGGTTGAATGAGTCATCTACCTTTTGAGAACTAATGTAAGTATTACAATCATAACCTGATAAAATTTCCCTTCCTATATATCATAAATTATTAAGATTTCGGTGATTTGTCTTTTCGAATATAACTTGCGTTTCCATCTCTTAGGACAATTGACTCCCGTCGCTTCGCTCCGGTTACGAATTATCGACAAGACGAAAATACTCGTGGGCTACTTATGACAATGTTTGCTATGATCATTTCGCCAAGTCTGTAGTTGCATTATAATACTTAGGTATTCATTAGAAAGTAGCACTTTGTGAAGGTTTGGCTGGTAAAGCAGAATCACGCCTACAAAGTAAGCAGGTAAGTAAAAGCAGTGTTCCCTTACAAAGTTGTAACCCATGTAACGGCACTCTTGAGGGATGGCTTCAGGTGAAGAACAGGTGCAGCGCGTAACATGAAGATAAGTCGCCCCCTCTAGAATACGGCATGGCACGGCAAGGCACATAAATCCCAATAAAGCGAAACGTAGCGCATCGCTGCTTCAGAGGAATAAAATGGTACGCAAGCAGCCTGCCTATTATATTGTTTGAATCTACGTAACAGCTAAGGTAATGACTTAATCTGTGGGCTGCTGCATTGATTCTTAGAACATGGCTAGATTTGCATTACAGGGCAGCTGAATTAGGCACACGTTTTCTTAAGTTTCCTGTGACAATGATATTACCCGCTCTGTGGTAATAAAAATAGTCAAAATGCAATATTCCTTTCATTCATTGCATTCAAACGTCAGTTTGAATAAATTTTACTTAGGTATTTGTATGTAATTATTTATAAGAAAAGCAGCAATTATATTGTTTAGACTATTTTTTCCTGGAAAACTACCTAGTGCTTGCTTTTTATTTTTCTTTATATATTTAAATAAAGGCCGAGTTATTAGACAGCTCGCCTCCCACCTTGGCTGCCTGGGTTCGATCCCAAGTGCCCGGATGTGCAATTTTTGTGGACGAAGCGGCGTTTGGGCGGGCTTTCTCCGGGTCCTCCGGTTTCTGCCGCCTCTCATTTAAACAATTGCTCCATAATCACTTTTCCTATCATTCGTTTGTCTTGCATTTCATATTGTCCACTTCTTTATGCGCATGCCTCGCTACGGGCTGACCACTCGTTCCAGGTTCTCCGTTCTGTGGTTTCCGTTGGCTCCTTCTGACTCCTGGGCATCCACTTGTAAGTTCTAGAGGGTGTCAGTCTTACATAAGGGGAGGGTAAACTGACAATGAAAAATGTAATGAATGTAAAATTGTAAAAATGAATCTATTATTTTCTTTATCTGGTTTGTCTAAATATATATGTACATTATATATATATATGTGTGTGTGTGTGTGTTTGAGATTTTAAAAATAATTCAGGTCATATATGGCATCCGTATATTAAAGGACTCTGGAACTGTATTGATTTTTTTTTTTTTTTTTAATTTAAAGACATCTACTTGAAGACTGGCGCATTTAATGTGAGGAAACAAAAGGTAACTCAAATAATTTCTCAGATATTACAATTAAATATTTTAATTACTGAGAAAAATGCTAATTTTTGAGAAGTTGATACTACCAATTTCCGACATTTTAGTACATGAAAATAAATATAAAGATGTGCTTTAAGTTTGCAACATTATTTGTGGAGAAATAAATGGGTGTTCTTATGAAGTTGAGAGTTTCAACACTATCCTTTTATTTTCAGTATAAATTACTATCCTGCTGCATGCAACTTTGCATACAAATCAAATCACAGCAAAGATGAATCGCAAAGAATAAATTTCATGCGGCGGAAAAAAATTGAAATCAAGAAATAGCACACACACAAAGGAGAAGTAGGTTTAAAAGATAGAGCATGGGTGATTTAAATGTTTTGCTGGGTTTTGAAATATGCCTAAACTTAAATATAGGTCAAAATGATTCAAATGTGCCAACAGAATATTTATTTGATGTAATTAAAAGTTTATAATTTTTTAATTTATATCTAAAGACTCAGTCCTAATGCATCTACATTAAGAAAAAAGATATGTTCTATAAGCAAAATTTACACCATTGGGGAAAAGCGAAAAACAAAGAGCACTGCATTTGTAAAGTGTATATATTAGAATCTGCCCGTAGAATCCCTGTAGAGCCAGGGTCTCTAGGCTGGCAAGACGGCTCTTCTGACAATCCCTCGTAGCCAGTTCGGGAAACATCCTCATTCTTTTGATGCTTGCTGTCTCTATCAGTAGTCTCCACTCTCTGCGATTCTTGGCCGCTGTCGTCCAGCTGTGTCCAAAGTGAAGTGGCAGATTGTTTATCCATCTTTTATTCTGCCGGTTGTCTCCTTTGGCTGTCATTTTGTGTGGCCATCTGTTACGGTCCTTCCTCAAGACGTGGCCCGCCCACTACCATTTGAAGTACATGGCTGATGTTGCGTCTTTGATGCCTGCTATTTTCTTCAGTTTTTTTCTATATACAGTGTGTTAATGAACTATAGCGAAATATTTTCACAGAATATGTAGGTTACTTAAATAAGAAATTTATGATAGGAGACTTATGGCCTGTTTATTGCAATTTCGAAGTAACGGCTATAAGTTTCTGAAGTGCCAGTACGCCACGTATCGCCGTACTTCGTCTGGATTGAAAAAAACAATAATAAAAAAGTTTACTCAATGACAGAATCGAACTCGTGACCTTTGGGATAGCAGCTTCCCGCGTTATGCATTAAGCCACCAGAGCAGTTGAATACACGCCTCCAGAGTAGGCTCCAAAACTCAAGAGCGTAATTAATGATTGCTCAGTGTCGCATAGTCAAGTGATTAGTTCGAGATTTTGCAGATTTTTGCGACATTAAATCTTGAGTACGCTAGTAACGAGTTGCTAAAAATCGATATTTCTATACTCGGGCATCAGTTTTAAAGACATTCTAAGCCATTTTTTTTAACCTACTTTGCTTTAACACCGACTTACCAGCACCTGATACCCACACGTTTAACGCTATGTAGTTGCGTTATGTTTATCCGGGGACCATGCATCACCGATCTCAAATTACTTATGTCAGCCACGTGCACAATCTCGCAAATTATTTCGGTGTAGTTCATTAACATCCTGCATAAGAAACTGTAAATGGCCGAAACAAGGCCTTATAGTTACGTTTTGTGGAGAAAAATTCTTAGAAAACTAATTAGCACTCTTCTGAACAATAATCCACAAAAAAAAATCAAATTTCAATATTTTCTCGTGTAATCCCTCCTAAAAATGCATTCCAACAAGAAAATTATACCAGAACGGTTGATATGTTAGCCCACTATCTCGAAACGGTAATGTATTTATTTTATGTATGAATATGAAGCTTAAGGGACACCGAGAGTGAAATTGTGATTATAAACGGAGAAGAAACCGAAAATAACGTTTTTATAGCAAATAATTGTTCGAATTTTTGGACACTCTTAGAGAATCAACATTTTATTGTTCCTCCTTGCTTCGGACTCCACAACAAACTATCGTACAATACACCTGTTTCCTAGCATACGTCGCCCTCCGTGGTGTAATGGTTACCATGCTACTTCATATACTAAAGGTTGCGGGTTCAGAACCGGCGGAGGACGATGAATTTTCTTCTTCGATCGTAAAAGTCCTTAGTCTGACTTCCTTCGAAAGGAAAATAAAGCCTTCGGTCCCAGGTCGTAGATTTACGGCACGTCAAAGAACCTAATGCCTGATAAAAAAGCCTTTCAGCAAAATTAAGCAGTATTTCACGCTCAGTATAGAATAGGTCTCTGAGAACCGCTCTAGTTAAAGAGCGTTCAAAAATAAAAGCCCATTTCATCTCCTAGCATATTCTTTTATAAAAACAGTATACTGTCGCGCTTTCGGACAGTTCCAGGCTTCTGAGTTTTATCTTAAATACAATTACATTTTCCTAAACACCAATATTAATTTGTCAAAAAAGTACTTTTATGAAAACATTAACTTTATAGATTAAACTTTGTAACGTCTTAAAATGTGTACCATGATTGCGCAATCAAGGTTATTGAAATAACTCATAATGTTCTTGTTTGAAAGCTCCAATTCAATAAACAAAACACACATTTTCTGCAATTTTAAAGCACGTGCAGCAAATTAATTATACAATATATCTGTATAATAAGGCTTAAAGAATAATTTATATCTTACAGAATATTTATTGAGTTTTAATGAAATATGGCACTGGTAGTAACATAACAGAAAAGCAATCGTAGTAAAGTTTTATTACATCTATGCGAAAATATAGAAATTTGGAACTTCACCCTTTAAACACCTGCACCTCATAAGTTGTTTTTAAGTGATGTTATCCTGAGTTTTGTAGCCATCTCAGTTGAACTCTGAAATCTAGATTTTATATATTATAGGTCACTTTGCTCATAAATATTAAGGAAGGGAGACAAGAAATTTGCAAATAACGTTACATTTTGCTTATTTGGCACATGGATGAAGTCTTTTCAAAGGAAAAGTGGAAAATTAGGGTCATGTTGGCATGGTAGCTCAGTGTTTAGAGCAAATTATTTTTTTATTCTGACTTTAGCTACCCGACTATTGCCTTACACACAACTTGTGTAAAGAAAACCTTTATCAATGATTAATATTAAGTTAAACTATGCATCCCTGGACTTGGAGCACTTACGGCATTGTAAGTCGCCATTGGGGTATGGCATCTCAAGATAATTTGAGTTTGTTTACGGGGGTAAAATGCCAATGGAATGGAGAATTTAATGTCTCTATACTGCAACTAGAAACTTAATTTTTATATAACTATTACAAGCAATGAAAGAAGCCTGTATACAACATTTCAGTTCAGCATCTTAATGCAGTCGTAAGATATTAATTGATATCAGTTTTACTAGCGGAAAACTTTTCCGGCAGACATTGAACTGGAAATATTACTTTTTATACATAAATGTCATGACAATTGCAACAGTATATTAGTACGCTTTATATTCTATTAGTTTAATACTTTACACAGGTTTAGTATAAGAAATATATCTGCTTCAGTAGCCAAGACGGAGCAGATAGCAGAACACAAAACCTTAGGGTGAGAAGTTGCCAATGCATACGCCAAGGTTACTTTCTTTGTTAATACTGCAGCATAGAGGCTTTTGTAAGAGCTAGATTTTAGCGCATTAGAGACATACGTAACAGGGTATTTTTTAGAGAAAAATCTCTTCCCTAAAAGTTAGCAGCTCGGGACTTTTCCATTATAAAGAGCTGTCACGTGAGTTTAACACAAAGAACTTGCAAAATTAATCACGTGATAACGTTATTTTCGCGCTTCTTTTCAACCACTCAGGAATGAGCTTCAAGATTGGAGATTCTAGGTATATATTTGCATTTTCAGCTGTTTTAAATACTTGGTTTATTATTGACAGTTAAGAGCGTTATACATGTTTTCGAAGACTCGGCGAGTTTGCATTAAATTTTGCTTGAAAAAATGGAGTAAAGTGTTCGAAGTATAGACTGTGACTTTGGCAAATCTACTATGAGTATGAAAAAAGCTTTCGAGTGGTATCGACGTTATAAAGAGGGTCGAGAATACTTCAAAGACGACGATCCCTTGGACGTCCTAACACATCAGTTTCTGATGACAATGTGGAGGATGCAACAAAAGGTTCTGCCATGTGGTTATACAGTCAATAAGGAACACTACCTAGAAGTTATGCGCCTTTTGCATGGAGTAATCCGAAGAAAACGACCAGAACTTTCCCAAAACACCCATGGATAATGTTCCTGCTCACATCTCAACGCTTGTTTGTGGTATTTTGGCAAAAACCAGAAACGTTATGTTGCCTCAACCACCTTATTCGCCGGATATTCGCCGGACATGGCCCCCTGCAACTTTTTCTATTCCCGAGGCTGAAGAGAACATGAAAAGACGTCGTGTAGCCACTATTGGGGAACTAAAAACAGAATCTCTGAAGTAGCTGAACACCATAACGAAAGGTGAGTTCCAGAGTTGCTCCCAAATTTGGAAAAAATGCTAGCATAAGTGAAGAAGTTTATTTTGAAGGTCACAAAGTTGATGTAGATGCATAAATAAATATTAAGAAAAACAGAAAATCGCGTTATTTCTTTATCATACTTCATATACCCACGCAAATACCCTTTCAGCTTTTGAAGAATACAAACTCGACCTACATATGATGGTATAAGCTACTCGCATATTGGTGTATTCTGAAATGCATGGAGGTAGGATTATTTCCCAGGTTCAAGAGCGGCTATATCACACCACACAGACTTGAACAGATTTCCTCGGCATGATTGCCAATCTTCATTTAGCGTCGCTTCAGACGTGAATTTATTTCTAAATAAATCCCAAGGCATTTATCAGCAGAACAGGCTAATTAAAGCACAGCTAGATGGCACTGGCATTTGTAATGCTCTAATTCCTCTCCCAACGGAATTCATCTGCGACGTACCAACTCTCCTCTTTATTGTTATCTCTCGAGTGTTTGAAATGTCTTTATTGCCCTAGTTTCTTTCAACATTCAATTCTAATAGTACAACAAACGAGGGCGCCTCTCAAATTCTGTATAAATAGTCGTTATTGCTTTCTCTACACGCACCCTGTACAGTGCATAGAGAAGGATTTGCATTGCACCCAAAACTTCGATACCGAGATTTCACCGAAAATTTGTCTTGGGATCTCCTGAGTGCAAACAAAGTATTTTTAGAAAAAATTCCGTGTATGTGTGTCTGTCTGTCAGTATGTGTGTGTGTGGGGGGGGGGCACCATAGCTGAAAAACCTGATGTATTCCATTCACATGACTTTCTCTACATCTCTGCAACAAATTATTGTTAAAAAACTCATTCCTCTATTTACTTCATGTTATCGATAAAACATTAGCAGGAATAGTCTTATTACTTGTTTCCTTGTAAGTAGAAGCGAAATAAGGGAGTAGCATAGGTTAAAGTGATAGTCAAAAGCTGGTTGCTATGTGACTGAAACTCCTTTGTTTGTATGGGCAGGAGTTGACAAACCCCTGTATGATAAAAGTATAAGTTTTTTTAAAGCTGAAACTAAAAACAAGCAATATCTCAAAACGATCAACTTCACAAAAAACATATATCTCATAAATTGTGTGTCTTAACGTGCTCTATATGTGTTGTGTGGTAACTTTTTGTCCATCTCTTACGGTTTAGCAGTTATGCAAAATTCCGTAAAATTCATTCAGAATAAAGTGGTCTTAAGAGTCTGTTCCCAGAAAATTCAAGATATACGTTTCATTTCTTAGCTAAATATCTTTTATATACGATATTTTAATCAAAATCGTTAGAGCCAGTTTTGAGAAAATCGAAATTTTCAAAAAAGTTTCATGTAATGGGTAGTTTGGGGTTGGGGAATTTCCTTGAAAATCTTCGTATCGCATCCCTGAAAGCTACTAAACATAAATACCAAGTTTGGTATTTTACTGACTTTTCGTTTTTGAGTTATTGTGTTCACGAACACACGGACACACACACACACGGACCTTTTTCTGAAAATGCTTTTTTTTTGGATCATGGGGACCATAAAACATACATTTCTGGTAAAATCTCGGTACCAAATTTTTTGGTGAAGTGCAATACCTTCTCTATACACTATGTACATAGTACGTGTAGAGAAAGTAAAAATGAAAAGTCCGTTATATACAAACTTGATATTTAAGTTCAGCATCTCACAAGGATGCGACACGAAGATATATCCAATCACTATTGCTTTAGTTAAAAAGCCCTGTCCCTTTATTTAGGGACAGTAGTTTGTATTCACATATTGCTTAGGAAGATCATCATTTGAGTTTATCACATCTTTCCACCTCTTTCAGGTTCATGACTGGTACAACAATTACTCCATTATAATATCTCTTACTTTAGTATCTATGTTTGTAATATGAACATATACACTTTTCTATGCTATTGCACCCAAAAACTCGATATGAGATTTCACTGGGAATACATGTTTTGGGTCCCACTGAATTCAAAAAGGCATTTTTAGAAAAAGGTTCGTGTGTGTCCTTCTGTGGATAGCATAGCTGAAAAATGAAAACACCGTTAAATAACAAACTTTGTATTTAAGTTTGGTATCTTCCAGGCATACGACACGAAGATTTTCTAGAAAACACCCTACACAGACACACACACACACACACACACACACACACACACACACACACACACACACACACAAATATCCCTTTCTTGGAAAAATTTTCGAAAATTTTGCTTTTCTTAAAATTGACTGACGATTTTTATTAAAATATCACATAACAAAGCCATTTCCATCACAAATAAAACGTATATATTGAATTATCTGGGAATATTTTCTAAAGTCCTCTTTGTTCTTGATGAATTTTGCTGAATTTGGAATAAGTAGTAAACCGTAATAGATAGACAAAGACTTGCTATACAAATAATGTAGATCTCCTCAAAACACAACCTTTTTGTCACATACATTTTTTTCGTGGAGTTGACTGTTTTCTAGATATTCCGTATTATTTGTTTCAGTTTTAAAATATTTAAAATATATCTCATACGGGAACGTCAACTTCTTCCATATTCCCTCATTTCCCTTCTTCTTGCAAAGAACTAAGTAATAGACCGTTTATGCTAGTGTTTGTTTTGATTAGCGTGAAGTAGATAGAAGAATAAGCTTATTAAAAATAATTTGTTATAAACATGCAGAGAAAGTCATGTGAACGGAAAACATAGAATTTTTTCATAGAGCTGATCGCGATTGGTAGTTGTAACATAATTAAAGATTATGGTGATGACTAGAGCATTAGCATATTAAAATAAGAATATCCTTAACTTGATCAATACCATTGTAATCGAATTGTAAAGCAACGAGTATTTATGACCAAATTTTTGCACATTTATGATGGTGAATATGAACAGGCATGTTGTAAATATATAAGTATGTAACACAATTCGTAAGGACCGCCCTTGTCCTTGGTGACTGTCATACTCGCTTGCATGGGTTCGCCAATGGCGCTGCCAGTTGTGTGGTGGTGGTATTTATTAAGTTTACAATAATACAATATTTGCGTCGTACAGTCGCATGGATCGGGGGACTGTACACGCTATGTAAAAATACTTGCGTTTAAAATATTACCCACATAATCTATTTTACATACTTTCACAGCACTGGAAACACAGACACGTATACACACACGCGCGCGCACTTACGCTCTTAGTACATGTGCTTCCATTATTGTTTGTGCCCAGGCTTGGCCAGTTTTGGCTGTTTAAAATCAAGTCCCAGCATGCTGCCCTCCGTCTAAAAATTCTTTCGGCAATAATGTTTTTCCTAAAATCCTCCATCTGAATGCAATCTGCCAATATGCGTTCAGTCCTCTTGATCCCCGCATAATCGGCAAATCCTCCTACCAGCTTCATTCACTAACTTACGAGCTTTCCACCTTCCCAACCTGGGAAAATGAGGCCTCAAACTAAACGCTTATTCCGCCACTTTATATAAATGAGGATGTCTCCTAAGAAGACATAAACATAGGAGTTGTTAGCCTACGTTTCGTGGTTTTTAATTCCCCTACAGAACAAAAGTGATACACGACCACAAAGAAAAAGGGACCCATTGCTGCGCGGAAGAAGCCTACTTACTCTAACACAAAATGAAACGAATTGGTGGCGCCTTGTATAAAGTTAAAACTTTCAAGTAGGAACTTCAGCTAAACTTAAAGCACTAATTTTTGGTTATCTAACACTAAAATAAGAGTACTCATCTAATACTTTTATCCAGAAATGCTCAGCGGTTATATAAGAACAGAAATAAACGTAACTTACACAAGTACTCTCTCTCTCGCTCTCTCTGTCTCTCTCTCTCTCTTGATCCTTTCAGTGTTATTACCATATAAACAATTCCAATGAGTTTAAAGACATGTACGACTGAAATTTTGAAATTCCAAACTCATAATGCTAGCTTTCTGAAATTTACACCACAGATTGTAATATATTGTAAATAAGTTACAGTGCAAATTTAATCACTTTTGCTCTAATAGTTTGGAAGCTATGGTCAAATGTTTGACACTAAAAAGTCCCTTGCGACAAAAAAAAATTTCCTAATATTTTAAGGCTAGGTTCACAATACATCTACTTTTTTTAATTGCCCTAGATTTCTCTGTGTCTCCTTTAGTTTAGGTTCTAATTTCTTTAAAATTTAGTAATGTGCTTTCTTCTTATAAAAATATAGTGTTCGTGTTTCAAAATTGAAAACATACTTTTAAATACATCTGACAGTAAAACCTAGGGCAATTCTTATTCACTGCACCTCTGTAAACATATGCAGCAAATTGTATTTGTGGAATAGAAAAACTGTTCCGCAGGAAGAATTTTACAGGAGGAAAAATGCTGAAAATATCAATAACGGGAAAACAAGGAAAGATTTAAACGAATGGCTCTCATTAAAATCCACTAGGTTGGTAGGTTGGCCTCCCAGCTTTCCTTTGCCTCTCCTCTGCTGCTGTCTTTTCTGTACTTTTCTTCATCCATTGCTGCTTTTCTTCTGTATAACTTCGTTTCTTACATTACATGGTGCGAATTAGATCTCCTCCAAGTGAAGTTTATCTTGCCGAGTCCAGTCCAGTTTCACCTCTAATGCTTTGCTGTAGCTCCAGTGAATTAAGGAATTTAAAAATATCTTCTTGTGGCCAATTATACCATTTTTTGTATTCAGGAACGTTTAAATTATTTTATTGAATTAAAATTAAAAAAAGACAATGTATTTTGATTTTTCATGAAATTCCAGTCATTTATACCCTTAAAGAACTAAAATAGATAAATAATTTACCTTTATTGATTTTAAATTATTAAAATTATTACACAAATACTAGATGGGTCGTTGATCGGACCTGCACATTTCGAACATTAGTTAAAGTTGACAAAAAGAGACAAAAGGAAAGAAAGAAAACAAAAAGAATACTTGCCTCTGAGTAATTGAACAAATCTGATCTGGCTTCGCCCAATTTTGCCAGGAAATGGTCCATATTTATCAGTTCCTCTGGCAGTGATCCCAACATGCCAGAATCCCTCTTGCAGGCCGTAACAACTTTTTAAGTTTAATTGTGTGCTGGTTTTCTTTATGTGTATATTCCGGAAAAAAAAATTGGCCTGTCTTCACCCAAACCACAAAATGGACAGATTTACCTGCGGGAGTCGTTAGTCCATGCAATTGCCAAATCTGTAATAAAATATCTGAATATTTTATATATTTTGCCAGACTTAGAACCTCAAAATGTTTGAAAGCATGTGCTCGGCTGTACGTGTATTTAAAATTTAATTAACAGCGGTGGTGAATTCACTAATGCTCAAATAAATCTGGGTTTCATTGAATTGAGAGTCACACAACATTTGTTCAATGAGGATAACGGAAAATGATTTAAGAAAATTAATCTAATCGACGCATAAACGCAGGACACTGGAGTTTTTAATTCATATTTTCTTGATATTCTTGTTGTTTCTTTTTTTTTTTTTGTTGTTGTTAATACCTGCTCTTCACACACTACGAGAAAAAATAATTGAGTTTTTTATTTATGGATCCCATGTTTCTCCGTTTTGAATTCCATTTTGGGCATAAAGGACCACTTAATTTTGCTCAGAGGCTTCCACAGGGCTGGAAGTACATTTATGTGTCATAAATCTATGGCAGAAGACCAACGGCTTTACTTCACTTTCGAATGAAGCCATGCTAAGGATTTTTGCACGCGCAAAAATACCATTGCCCTCTCCTGGGTGTGAACTCGTGACCTTTGGAACCAAAGGATAAGATGTTACGCCTTGACCACAATGACGACACACACTAACAAGTCTGGTCGCTACAAGTCTATAGCTATAATTTTTATGAACTAGCACCATGAGACTTTCATGCGTGTTTTTTTTATTCTTTTTTTGAGTAGCATAACGTCCTTTAACACGATGAATGAAACTGAAGAAATGATGCTCAAATGATCTCGGGGTATATGGGGCTTAAAGTTACTCGACATTCGTCTTCTCAGGATAAGGGAAAACCCCGAAGAAAACCTTTATTCGTGTAATTCGCCCTAAGCGAGATTCGAATCCGCTACCTGTTGAATGTGAGGTAGACACGCTAGCACCACACTAACCAGGCACGCCTGTTGGAAGACTGAAAATATATGGCGGACTCATTGTGGAAATTAAAAACCAATTTGAAGGACACTATTTACATAGTGAGGGGTTAATAGGACGGCGTGCACAAAGGAAGATGGTGGCCAGCATTCACTTTTAGGAACGTAATCATCAACTCTGTTTGAATAATAATGAAATATGGATATTAGAAATCAGTGAAAGTTTGCCTATCACATTGTCACAGATAAATATAGCAGCGACAATATAGAACACGCCGTCGATCGCCCGAGGGCATATTTCGAAATCTGAGTATGGCTATGACCAAGGAATGGAGGAGATACCTCATACCAACTCGCAGATTTTGTGGTTACCAATCCCAGGAAGAATAACTGCTTGGATAGGTAGAGTCAGCCTGAAAAATTCAGTGCCATAGCCAGGATTGGAACCACGGATCTCCCGGTCTGTAGCCGGTTGCTCTACCACTGAGCTACCATGGCAACAATCCGGCATGGATTTAAATTCCTGTAGTGTGTTTTTTAATAATAAAGAGAAAAATCCTTGCAACTGCAGTCAAATTTAACCACGTCAGTATCCAAGTGTGCCATCACACCGGTTACTTTACCTGGGTCCTCCCCATCCTTTACCACAGGCACATTTGAATGCAGTCTCTGGGACTCGAACTTGCACTGACCATCACGGCTATTCAAGTTGCTGAGTTGTGGTACCTGTGAAAGGCATACGAATGCCGGGTTGTGAATAAGAGGAAGAGCGGCATATGTAACAAAATAATTCATGCAATAGAGGGTTAAGCCGACCTCAAATATGAGAGGGGATGTGAAATGATAGGAAATTCGTAGTAGAAGAGAAAGCACTCTAGCATTCACCTTGCAAACAGGGAACACCACGAAAAACCCATGGACAGGGTGAGATAACTGGAATTTAACCCTGGACTTCCCAAATGCCTGTCTCGCACGTCATTTGAAACATTTGAACTACAGTTTCATAAGCATCAATAAAATGCATGTAGAATACTAATCCTTGCGGATATTTACCTATTTTACGCTGGGTGAGAACATTACTGCGCCCACCTGGGTAGCGAGATGGTAGCATGTCTACCTCACAGTCATCAGGTCGCGAGTTAGAATCTCGATTAGGGTGAGTTACCCGGATAAGGTCATTTTTTCGCGGTTTAACCGAAGACGAATGTCAAGTAACTTCAAGCTCCATGGACCTCGAGATCATTAAAGCATCATTTCATCAATTTCATTCATCGTCCAATATGATCAACCAGGTTAAAGGAGTTAAGCTAAAAAAAATGAATATTTTAAACAATGTCATAACAATTTGAATACAATCCAACATGTAATATAAGTAGGCAGCTTGGAGGATACACGGCACCGAACCGGTGAGCCTATCGTACCTATGTTTCAGGAAACTGCACCCCGGAAAGGGCGTAATGAGCTGAGAGAGAAAACACGTGACGACCGGAAGTAGGAGCGACGGTATAGCAGTAACAGATATGAGAATGATTCCCCTACTGCCGGACAGATAGACGTAACCCGTCCCATATAGGGTTCAACGCCCCCCAAGGGGTTGTCCATACACCATGGCAACTAGCCGAATGTCGGAGACGGTTAGAGCTCCCTGCCACTCCGCACTGAAGCACCATCCCCGCGGCAATGAATGGATGAAAAGAACTATGAAGAGACAGGCAATTTGGAGAATGAAAGAAACCACTTGAAAATTCAATGTCGGAAAAGTTTTTGAAAAAATCTGATCTGTTCCATTCACATGACTTTCTCTACAAACAACAAAGTATTAATAAAAAGCTTATTCTTTTATGTATTTCATGTTAATCGAGGTAAATATTAGCAGAAATAGTGCTATTACTTGGTTTGTTGTTAAGTAGAAGGGAAAAGATCTGTGTTCCGTTCCATTCTTTAGAAAAATCTAAGTGGCTTACAATTGAGAAAAATAATCCAGAACATCTCGAAAATGGTTGGTTAACTCCACAAAAAATTTATATAATATCACATTAACCGTGTGCTTCTATGAGATACACATCTTTGTATAGTAAGTTTTTGTATATCTCTTATGGTTGCTAGTTATATAAAAGTCATCCAGAATGAACAAGTCTTCAGAAGCTATTTCCAGAAAATTCAAGACATGCATTTCGTTTGTCTTAAAAAATATCTTATACATAAGGTATTTTAATCAAAACCTTTAGAGATATTTTTGAAAAAATCAAAACTTTCGATAAATGTTCCATGTAAAGGGTATTTTGGGGCGTGAGACTTTCTTGAAAGTCTTCGTGTAGCATCCATAGAGGACACTAAACTTAAATACCAAGTTTGGTACTAACGGTCTCTTCCTTTTTGAGCAATGCCGTCCAAAGGCACAGACACAGTAACACAATGCTTTTCTTTTATTCAGGGGGTACCAAAATATATATTTCCGGTGAAATATTGGTATCGAATTTTTTGGTGAATTTAGAATACCTTCTCTATATACTATGTACATAGAACGTGTAGAGTGCGGCGGTAACTGGGTTGCCGGTTCGTGCCTGGGCGCAGGTTATGGGTATTGGGAATGGTGTGGGCTTGTGGGTGGCCTAGCTCAGGGTTTTTAGTAACATGGATTCTCTTTCAGGTTGTGGTAAGGCACAAGTGATTTATTAATTTAGTTCGGCATTTTTCCGCCATCGAACACACGCGTATACTTCTTAATTTTCCCCTATGTAGTTACACTTTACCCGCACGCGACTATTATTATTTATTAGTTTGATGCAATGCTATGTTTCTTACTATGGTTGGTCTTAAAGTTAATTATTTCTGTCACAACTAAGGATTACACCACGTGCTCAAATTTCTCATCTTGGTTCTGCCGATGCTCTTCCCCAAGAGCATCACAATTAAAAGGTAGCCTGTTCCGCTCCACCCCTGATTCTAAATATCACATCTTGGTTGTGCGTAAGTTCTTCACCAAGTGCCTTAGAAAGCGTTCCCTTGACCAGCGGAGAGCATTACTTTTGTCCCGTTATGTTCCCTCGGGCAGTGTATTCTCACCCCTCTCGGTTCAATCCACGACCGTAACGGGATCTTGTGCCACGAGCTCGTAACTTATACGTGTTTAAAGTCTTTTTACCCTTCCCATTTTCACTGCACATTTATATTTTCTCTTCTTGATATAACTTATATTGTCAGCTACGATTTATATTTCCCTTCCGAATACTTCTTTGCCCCGGGACAAGACATGTACTGTCTCAAAAGGAAGTAAAAAAGTCATGAATCAAGTATGGGTACTCACAGAGTATCGAGCCCGGGACCTTCAAAATAGAGTCGCCCATGTTACCGTGACGCTCATTTGCGCAGTATAGTTTGGACACCCCTTTGTATTACGAGAACTTACACTAATATTTAAACTCTGGCTGGTAAAGTCATATTCACTTCAATATGGAATTGAATTGCTACGTTAGTTGACCATATAGAATATTGATGATTAGGGATAGCATCTTGGGGACCGATAGCGGGACACAAGCGCATACCAGTTGCATATATACCGAGTAGAGACCGACCTGCACTTGCGATTGCACGCGCCGTATGTAAACAATCTATAGTAACACGTCGGAGAACGTGGCTCGACATAGCAGTATACTATGTTGTATATTACAATGCTGTTTTACAGGTAATTAATGCCTTTGATGATAGTGCATGCTCTTCAATCAAGATTATAAAATCTCTTGCTTCAAATGGATTGCACGAAGATTTGCAATTCATACAGAAGAACTTTGCAGATATATCTACGACAGTAACATATTTGGAAACATCGAACATTGTAAAGCCTCTAGCCCTGAAAGCTGTGGATGAACTTGTGCAATCACATTTTGTGATGTGGAGCGAAGTTTTTCATAACATAAAAGACTGTTTACATGCCAATCGGAGACGATTCGCATTTGAGACGATAATGATGCTGATGACTTGTTGCACAACAGCAATTTAATATATGGAAATATGAACATTCTAAATAAATGGTATTTATGTTTACCACCCACCCAACTTCAATCGTCTCCCACTACTGGTGAAAACATCAGTCTACCGGGCAACCACTGCCCCATTTTACTTCTATTAGTACCACTATGTACACTGCATTGTCAACACATCACAACTATATACGATGCTGCGCTAATTTACATTCTACCCCAATGTCGGTACCCAAGATGCTACCCCTACTGATATATAAATACAAAGGTAAAAGGTACAGAAACACTCAGGATGTTGTGCAAATTTCTCTGGCAGATTCTGTTTAAGCAACAAACTTTGTTCAACCAGTTTGCAACTGTTTGGGATAAAGCTGGCGTTTCTGCTCATTTCAAATTTCAAAGAAGCTTTATAGATACTTTTAAGAAAATCCAGGAATCTGAAACCCAAAGGAAGAATGTATCGGAACGCCACTTCTTAATTTGATACCACTTTACGATTAATGACATTGCTGCATATAATATAACAGAAAATTTCCGCCGCAAAGAACGATATTTTGAAATTAGCTATTGTTGTATTTATTATTATATTTATTGTTGTTGTTATTATTATTATTTTTACTATTATTATTAGCATCTTTTTAACACGCTTTGGAATTACCTTTGTGACGATTGTTTTGGTGGTGGGGCTATAACTGTGTTAAACGCAATTAAATGAACTGTAAGGACAAGATAGATATGACAGCAGTTTATAGGATTTGGAGGCTATAGTGGAACATACTTTCTGTCAGTCCTTTGCCACCGCAAATTGAGCGTTAGAAGCATGTCGGACGCCACTGGCAGGCACGGAAAATGCGGACGGGCTGGGTGAATTTGTGCTTAAGCGGAGACAGCTGGGAGCTGAGAACACTGATAACAGTCAAGAAATGGGGCGATAAGTAGAGCTGAAAAGAGATTATAATGCTTTACATATATTTTATGTCATACTTTCCGGTTCCTGTTATGTTGTGGTGTTAGTGTTGTGTGCATTAATACATGGGAATGCGACTTATTTGATGTTGTAAGTTTAAGTTGCTCTATTTGAACATCTTTCTCCTTTTATTTTCGTATTCACTCTTTTAATTTACTTGTTTTTTAATATTACTTACTATTTTGTGTATTGCAAAAGCACATATGGTCTGTGCACCCGTGCGACTGATGTAGTTCAATGTAAACATACTGGTATTTCAATAAAACACGTTCATTCATTCAATTTTCAGTCAAACTGAAGACCACTTGGATTGTAGTTATAACGTATCTAGGGTGTGTCACATTACGTGACCGGAAAATTGTCATTGATATTGCAGTAATGGAAACGTCACTAAATATAACTTTCCCTACAACTCACTCTAAATTGAGAATCTTCAAACCAATACATACATTTAGTACACTGCACACAAGTGATTGCATTTTATATATGAGAGAAACTTTATTTTTAAAGCTACAAGATAAACAAACAGATTCCAGGCAGTTGGGAGTGAGATAACAGTTCGAAGATATCCAGGCGAGTTGCCAAAGACCATTGATTTGGACATCCTCGTTGAGAGCAAAATCGCCTGCAGCAGCAGTTTTTCAACTAACTTCGGATCAAAAAATCCCTTCCTTACAGCCATAGTGGAACCTAAACATTCGGTACCCAGCATGACTTCGCATACCGTAAGGAATACGATAAGTTTTGTGCACATAATTAGTTGTGGGGAGAATAAAGCTGACCTGACTGAATAGGATGTTGCAATTTAAATACACTGTATTACGAAACCTCATAACTTCCTTTTACACAATGTGCCTATTCACATTCGGAAATATCATCATATTCCGTGTGCGAGAAGGCGAAAACCTAGCTACAGCCTCAACTCTATCACACAAACAGTGCATCTCTAGTCTCCGTTCGGGATTCTGATCATACTCACTGGACGAGAAGGCAATAACCTAGCTACAGCCTGACCTCTATCACACAAACAATGCATCTCTAGTCTCTGTTCGAGATTCTGATCATAATCACTGGACGAGAAGGCAATAACCTAGGTACAGCTTCACTTCTATCCCACAAACAATGCATCTCTAGTCTCTGTTCGAGATTCTGATCATAATCACTGGACGAGAAGGCAATAACCTAGGTACAGCTTCACTTCTATCACACAAACAGTGCATCTCTGGTCTCTGTTCGGGATTCTGATCATACTCACTGCACGAGAAGGCAATAACCTAGCTACAGCCTGACCTCTATCACACAAACAGCCCATCTCTAGTCTCTGTTCGGGATCCTGATCATACCCACTGGACGAGAAGGCAATGACCTAGCTACAGGCTCACTTCTATCACACAAACAGTGCATCTCTAGTCTCTGTTCGGGATCCTGATCATACTCACTGGACGAGAAGGCAATGACCTAGCTACAGGCTCACTTCTATCACACAAACAGTCCATCTCTAGTCTCTGTTCGGGATCCTGATCTTACCCACTGGACGAGAAGGCAATGACCTAGCTACAGCCTCATTTCTATCACACAGACCATCTCTGGACGCTGTTTAAGGAAATAGTATGCTATGAAACAGATTTATTGTACCATTTTTAAATGGTTGTAGAGCCCGAAGCAAAAGGGACACAGGAAATGTTGAGTCTGTATGAATATGCAAAGGTTCCAAAAAAAATTTGCTGTAAAAGAACACGTTTAAATTTTTTGATGGACACCCTGGGTGTTTCTTAAACATTTGTCAGTGAATCTACCAGAGTTATTACACGAAAATGTTTTAATGTTTTGGGCAACTTAAAATGTTTCGTCGCAAACTAAGTTCAGAATTTCCAGTACATTCTCCCGCTGAAAATTTGTTGTACAGAAACAGCCAGATTTCGAACGCAGCAAATGAAACGTTCAAAGTAGCCAAATTGTGCACGGGTTTGTTAACTTTTCCATCGCAACATTAACATGCAAACGCTCACAAACCGAGTGTTATATATTACACGTGCTGCTGCTATCAAATTCAAATTAATTTCGACAAATGGCATGCGATAGTAATACTTTTGATTAGGTCGATAAATATTTACTTCAACTAAAATTCGACCGGCTCTGTGCATCAGCACCTCCATGCAGCGTTTTCCCATTAAAGAGATAAACAGATTATCTCTGTATTTTCAATGGCAATAATGGAGTAATTTACTGACTCTTAATCTACTTAATTAGCCGGAAACTGAAAGAGCTGACGTGCATATTGAAAGCCTGAAGGTCGAAACTCTCTCGTCAGTACTTCATATAAGCAGTTTATTAGCCGCGTCGATACAGGATGTCCCACAGAAAGCAAAGAAAGATGTCATGGCGCGATTTACAAGTAGGTTTTAAAATGGGAATGAAAAGCAAATTCATGGCATTTTTATAACTGAATATATTAAAATATAATGCAGCCCCACAGCTCTAAACCCATGTTTTGGGCTTATCGGGCCGACTCTCTTATCACTGAGCTACCGTGAACAATATTGTAGGCGTGCATTCAATATATCTCTTCATAAGACGGTTTCTTTTTTAGTCTATACAGGATTAATGTGAATACTATGAGGGCATGTTAATATTTGATGAATCATTACATTTTTAGTCTTTCCGGTCACTCAATACCAATAATGTCTTATAATGTGTACATACACGATGATTCAAAAATACTTTTACAAGGATTGGGCACTGGTTCCTTAGAGCCAAACAAGAAAACTGTTCATATAAATAGATGTCCCAAAACCTTCATTTCCGATTTATTGATCTTCCGAATGTTATTAAACAAAAAGTGTTAAAATGACACAATGTCAGTCTATTTAGAGATGTTTAACATAATAAATGCTCAATGTCCTCCTCTTACGTCTAGATACGCAAGTGCTAGCGAAGTATGTACTGTCAATTACTCCCTGTCGGCGTTGTATGATCCCTCAGGTTTCCAAGGCACGTAAAATAAGATATCTGTTCCATAAAGCAGTTGTTTAAGGTGCTCCCAAAGATAAAATTCCAAAGAATTAAGGTCGGGGAAACATGAAGACCATGGGACACGTCCTCCTCTACCCATCCATATGTCTGTCTCTAGATACCATCCAGCATATCTCGAACAATAACACTAAAATGTGCTGGAGCCCCATTATGCATAAACCACATGGTTCTTCTTATTTTAAGGGGCACATCTTCTAATAATTCTGGGAGAATCCATGCAAACAGCACTTGTAAGGAGGACTGGGCGAATCTATAGCACAGCTGACTAATGTAAACACAAGGACAACTCCGTAGGGTAAAACGGGTCAAAAAGTTTTCTATTAATGAGTGCATAGATAAATGAAGTTGTTAAGTTGGACCCGGAAAGTCATTGATCGTAAACTTTCATTAATAAATTAATAACGTAAAAATGAAGGGTTTATATAAACTCATTTTCTTGTTTTCGTGTTAGGAATCCAGTCCCAAATGCTGTAAAAGTATTTTGGAATTATTCTGTATAATTTGTGATAATGTATTCCAGGGAGGAAGTGTGTTTGAAACGGTAGGAGTGGAATAATTTACGTTTAAATCTCGCAGATACCTAAAACAATGATGGGCTTATTATATAGTTTCTCATATTAAAATTAAGGAATAATGGGCAAGCGCATAAGATATAATTCTGTTGTAGGTAAATTATTAGTGAGGCTTAATGGTAGAGGAGCGCAAGTTAGAACACTGTTGCTATTTGACAGGCATTATTAAAGGCAAATTACTCATTAATTAGCTGAGATTGAGAGTAATGAAGCAAATCAAATGACGGAAAAATTAGTGAGCAACAACATCATTAGGTTCAAAGTTCAATTCTGCAGAGCTGTGCCTCCTAAAGTCTAAAGGGACACGTGCGGAGAGTGCATATAGGCAACTTCTGAGAATATGCATATGGAAATACCTAGGATTGAGCAGGCAGTGAATGAAAATTGTGTCTCAGGTGTCTATTTTTCTTCTTTTATCCCTTTTATTTCCGTTTTTCATTTCTGCCAAAGTTTCTATTGTTTTCCTAGGTGTTTGTCGTTTTTATTTACGTAAACACGAACCTTTACAAACACACATATGCCCGTGTCCGTGTGCGGGAAAACGTGGTCAAGATAGATTAAGCAAGAAAGTTAAAAGTTTGCTGCGAAAGGACGTTGGTTGCCAAAGTGTGAAATCAACAAAGGTCTGCAAAGTGAGCATTTCAGCTTTGATGTATTTATGGAGGCCTTTCGCTAGGAGTTATTGCGTATTTTAGCTCGGCATCCAGGACATCAGTAGTGCAAGGAAGTTTTTCGATGTTTAGACCTGATCCTTCAAGTTTGGGACACTACGTATGTCTGTGGTTCTTTACTGCAATGCTGAATAAACTATACAGTTTTCAACCAGTCATTTTTTCCCACATTTTTACTTTCTCCATACGTACTATGTACATAGTGTAAAGAGAAGGTATTGTATTGCACCATAAAATGAGATACCAAGATTTCAGCGTAAATATACATTTTGGGACCTCCTGAACCCAAACAAAAAATTAGAAAAAGTTTCGCGTGGTTCCTGTGGATATGATAAATGAAAAACGGAAAGACCGTTAAATACCAAACTTGGTATTTAAGTTTGCTATCTTCCAATGATACGACACGAAGATTTTGAAGAAAATCCTCCATCCCAAATTACCCTTGGAAAAATGTTCGAAAATATTGTTTTTATCAAAAATAGCTCTAACGATTTTGATTAAAATACCACCCATTAAAGCCATTTCCATCGCCAATAAAATGTATATCTCGAATTTTCTGGGCACACCTTCTGAACACCTGTGCATTCTGGATAGATTTTTGAAATTGCACATAACTTACCGTAAGAGGTAGACATAAACTTAATACAGAGAAAATATAGATCTCGTTAAAACACAGGATTTATGTCATACACATTTTTATCGTGAAATTGACCGCTTTCGAGATATTCTTCGTTACTAGTTTCAATTTTAAAATACTTGAACATTTCTCATGCGGGAACTTGTAACACCTGGTCACGGAAAGAAAGGGATTTCAATCCCCTAGCAACCACATTTTAAAACATTTGACTGTCGGTTTAGCCTAGTGTATTCCCTTATTTCCCTTTTACTTAGAAGAAACTAAGTATTAAGACCGTTTCTGCAAATATTTGTATCGATTAGCATGAAGTAGATATAAGAATAAGCTTATTAACAGTAATTTGTTACAAGGATGGAGAAAGTCATGTCAGTGGAACACATCAGATATTTGTGTTCAATATTTTCATAAATTTAAGGGCGTTTTATAGGTTGTTTTTCAGTAGCTTTAGATTGTATTTTTATAAATTTAAGATAATTATATGTATGGGTCACTTTTAAGTCAACTTCCGAGCCCTAGCGATCACAAAAGAAAACCTACAGACTTCAGGTCACAGAAGTGCGCAGAAGTTTGCGGTATTATTACATTGACAGCGCTGCCACGCCCTAAGCAGTGAAATAAAAGTAGCCATCTATCTACAACTGGAGCCAGATGTCATCGCAAGCATCTAGTGAATCAAGATAATGAATAAACGATATGATAATGAGAAATGAATGTGTATAATCATCGATCCCGTTGTATACGTCATCAACTCATCACTGTCTATAGTTTGAGTGTAAGTTGCTGTTGGTATGTTTTAACATAACGCATGTACACCATGGTCACCCTCCGTAGTGTAGTGCTAGCCTCTAAAATCCAAGATTGCAGGTTTAAACGTATCGGAGGGTGGTGGATATTTAGGACGTAAGGATCTCTAGCGTGGCTTCCTTCGAACGAAGTGAAGCCGGTGGTCCCGCGGAATGTTTATCTGCCCGTAAAGAAACATACCTTGAAAGAAGAAGGTTCCTGGTCAAAATGTTCCGCCATTTCGCGTCCGGAAGTCGTGATTTTGTCTTACAGTACCATCTGTGGGAGGCGAGCTAATCCCTCGTTACAATGGCGTATAGTGACGAACTAACGAACTTGAAATCCAAATGCGATCACAGAAACATCGTAATGATGCCCTTTATTCCACTTAGGATATACAGGAAAAATTACTGCTACTACTGCTGCTGCTGCCGCCGCCACGACCACGACCACCGCTACCGCTGCTGCTGCTACAGTATGGATTGACTAGGCCAGACATGATATCTCATGATTGCTTCATTATCACACAGTAAAAGCTGAAATTAATTCGATGGTGTTAACTGGCAGAACAGGACGAATGTAATTTATGATGGTCTATTACTTATCGTAACAATTACTATGTATATACACAGAAAGTAGAGAATATATTATATTCCACCCAACAATTAAATAAACTGAATACACCGTAACTATGTTTTGCGACATTCTAAAACCAAAAATCGATTTTAAGAAAGAAGTTCTTGGTGTGTTTTATGTGTCTGTGAACAGCATAACTTGAAACAAAAACCCCGTTAAATACCAAACTTGATGTTTGAGTTAGGCATCTTACAGGGTTGAGACACAAAGATGTTTTAGAAATCCCAACAACCCTAAGTTACCCCTAAAGAAAAACATTGAAACACTTTATTTTCTTAAAAACGGCTCTTGACGATTTTGATTAAAATGTCAAATGTTTTAAGATACATTCATGAAACGTAGATCCTTAATTTTCTGGGAATACCCTCTGAAGACTTCTTGATTGTGTATGACTTGTGCATTATCAATGCTCCGACTGAGACAAACAAAATCTTGTAAGGCCTCGTTAATACACACAGTTTATGTCGGATGCACCTTTTTGTGGAGTTAACTGTTTGTGAGTCATTCCTTGATGGGAAGTCATGTTTTGTTGCATCTCTCTGTTTTATTCCTGGTCATACAAGGAGAAAAGAATTTCAATTGTTTTACATAGTGACCAGCTGATAAAACATTTGACTAACGCTTTAACCTATTACATTTCCTTATTTCCCTTCTACTTACAAGGAAGTAGGTAATAAGACCTATTGACTTAATGTTTATCTCTATGAGCATGTTATACATAAAAGAACAATCTTCTTTAGGAATAGTTTGTTTGTGAAAGAGAGAGAGAGAGAGAGAGAGAGAGAGAGAGAGAGTTGTGAATGGAACATGTCAGATTTTTTCTTCATATCCTTAAAATGCAAATGGCGGGCATACAGGTTTTGAATGTTATGAAAGCTCTGTGCAGATTATTCAGTGCTGATGCAAACATATAAGACAATAATTCAAGCTAAACTAGATTATGCAGCCTTGGTTTACATCTCAAACTGCACTTAAAATGTTAGATACTATCCAAAATTCTGCATTGAGAATAGAAAGTGGAGCATTTCATAGTAGTCTACTTAAGAAACTGGAATTTGAAAGACAAACTAACATCAGAAGAAACGGTTAACTCTGCGATATGAACTTAACGTAGCATCAAATAAAAGTCCAGTTTCAATTGCATATCTTTTCTCCAATAAATATTATAATAAATATCCTGAAAGCAGATCCAATCAGATCCCACCACATTTAAGAGTAACCATACACTGTACAGAGCTTAATTTCACCATTCTCTTTCTAAAAACAGGGGATTAAAATAGATTACGACCTTGGTCACTACCAAAACCTGTAATAAAACAAAAGGAAACAATTCAAGTGATATTTAAGCATGTACATTGAAATTAAAAGTAAATTTACCAATTGGATGCTTGCAAAACAACTGAAGGTAGCGGATGCGCAGTATTGATCAATAATAAAGCGTTGTCGTTTAAACTGTCTGATTTATGTCCATTTTCACTTGTGAACTTTATGCAATCAAACAGGCAATTCTGCATACAAAATATGTGGAACACCAACATTCCATTGTTGTTTCTGGTTTCCTCAGTTCCATACAAGCAATTAATGATCTAAAGACAACAGATACACTTATACAAGACGTTCAGGTCTTGAGTCATTTATTGAAACAAAAGGGAAAAGAAATTGTCATCTTATAGCTACCTTCCCACTGTGACGTAACTGATAATGAACTGGCAGAGATTTAATGACATTCAGAAATAAAAAATTTAAAAACCTTTGGACCACACACTACCATTAAAACCACAAATACATGCCAGCCATATATAAGCTACAGAGAACAGATCACGTTTTAATGACAAGATTAAGAATTCGACACACCAAGTTAAAGCACTCCTATCTAGTATCCAAAAAGAGCCGCCAGAGGGCAGCACCTGTTAAACACCCCTAACAGTAAACCACATCCTTACAAAATATACAGCACATTTAGACACAAACATAAAATATTAGAAATTACCACAGCTCTGAATAATCCAAAGTTCATTCATTATACTGTATTATTTTAAATATATTTCTATGTATAAATCAATTTAAACTGTAACACAACTTTGTATTTCTTAGTGCTTTGTAATGATATTGTTACTTATCTATGTAATGTTCTATTTATGTTTAAGAAATAGTTTTTTGTACCATTATTTTTCTTATATAATGTTTTTGTTGTGTTGCAACAGTATATTAGCACCCTATGTATTTTATTATTTTAATTATTATTTTTCACAGGTTTAACATAGGAAATATATTTGCTTCAGTAGCCAAGACTGGGCAGATTGCAGAATATTAGGGCGAGAAGCTGTTATAGTATATGCCAAGGTTACTTCCTTTGTCAATCCAGAAACACAAATGTTTTTGTAAGAGCAAGGTTTTAGCGCATTAGAGGCCTAAGTAACGGGGTTTTGATAGAGACAGATCTTTTCCCTAAAAGTTAGCAGCTCGGGACTCTTCCATTATAAAGAGCGGTCACATGAGTGCAAGACAGTTTACTTCCAAAATTAACCACCTGGCAATTTTATTTTCACACTTCTTTGCAACCAATCGGAAATGAGTCCTAAGATTGGATACTTTAGGTATATAAGCGGGGCGCACACAAGGAAATAGGTTTTTTTATGCTATACGACGTAGGCTGTATGTTGTACGTACGTCGATGCGGTAGTGTTGGTGCACGAGTATGTGATATTCTTATGCAAAACATTTCAGCTATCGCATGATCTGATATGTTGCGTAATAGGGAAGTACGCGGTAATTATAGATGACCGTAGAAAACGAGAACTTGGTAAACAGAAGAAAAAAGCACTAGTTCTCAGCATATATTTCTAGTCTTCAAGAACTATGTGAGGAGTCTCCGAAGGATTAGTGCCTCAACAAGTAACAAAGGTGAATAAAAGTATTAATTCTGAGGAATTTAAACTGAAATACTTCTGTTGGTGAGTCTACCCAGTGTGACATACTCCAGTAATTCTTTCTCCCCTCAGTGAGAGTCAAATGTGTGTGTTCTACATTGATGAGCAAGGCCGGTGCATCAGAGAACTTCAAAGAGGTATGTACACGCTCGGTTATAAAGTATTTTACTGGCGCTAATTCAGATCGACTCCAAGGTAGACGAAAAATATGCAACAGTGTTATTGTAATGTTGAAGTAAAATACAAAAACAAACAAAAAAAAAAAACACTGAGTTCTGTAACCCTAAATAAAGAATATTAAGACAAGAATGTCGGGCAACTGTTAGCTCATTGAAGCTTAGATCATATGCAACTGTTTTTATAAATTTCACTAACCGTCTCTGCAGACCTAGGTAGCTAAGATAAAGTTTAAAAGCCTATAGTTTCCCTGCAACATTTCCAGAGAAACTCATTTACTTAAACGCGGAGTGAACACGAGATGAAGCAGTCTCCGTGTTGTAAGCTGCAAACACTAAAGTGCTCGCCAAGGAGCTAAGTAGCACTATTAGACAGACCCTTTGGAACTAACTTGTCAACGCTTACAGTGTCACGCGATATTATACTTGCGAAGTGAAGCCTCTATTACAAGCCTGGTTTCTCCATTCAAAGCCGCACGTCGCGAGTTCGAGTCCCAGCGACTGCAGTCAAATGAGTTGTGGTAAAGGATGGGGAGGACTCAAGAAAATAATCGGTGGGATGCCACGCTTGGATGCTGACGGGGTTACGTTTGACTGCAGTTTCATGGATTTTGCTCCTTTATATTAAAAAAAGACGCTACAGTTTTATTGTGAAAATATTAATAACTTTACAACATATGCAGACAGAACTAGTGTAATTATATTGGTGAAGGTTAGTGTAATACGAAATTAGAAAAATCCCACTAAAAATATTAAAACCTTTGATTAAGTCGTCTTTCGTTTCATATCTCTCTCTCTCTTATTTTATTCCTTGTGATACAAAGAAAACCTAAGTTGAATTACTTCACATAGGCACCAGCTGATAAAGATTTGACCAACGCTTTAACCGTATTTCCCTTCTACTTACAAGGAAGCAATAATAAGACCAATCCTGCTAATGCTTATCTCTGTTAGATAATGTTATGATACACATAAAAGAATAATCTTATTTAAGAATAGAGAAAGAGCAGGTAGAGAAAGCCATGTGAATGGAACATATCAGTTTTTTTCTTCACATCCTTAAAAGGTAAATGTCGGGCACATGTTAGCTCATTGAACTTTGGATCTTATACGGCTACTTATATCAATTTCACTAACAGTCTCTGCAGGCCTAGGTAGATAAGATAAAGTTTAAAAGTGTATAGTTTCTCTGCAACATTTCCAGAGAAACACATTTATATAAACGCGGAGTGAACACGAGATGAAGCAGTCCCCTTGTTGTAAGCTGCAAACACTAAAGTGCTCGCCAAGGAGCTAAGTAGCACTATTAGACTCTTTGGAAGTAACTTGTCGACGCGATATTATACTTGCAAGCCTGGTTTCTCAATAGGAAGCCTCAGCGTCTGCCATTGGATATGACACCATCCTCCACATAAAGCCTTAAAACTGGTTTAATGGAGCATCTGAGTTATGCCTCATTCAGCTATTCATGGCAGTAGCCATAAAATGAAACCGTCTTAGCATTCAGCAACGGTTGAGTTGATGGCTCTCCAGAAGTTTCAATAACTGTGGCAATTATGTGGTGGAGAATTTGTCAAGTACCCACGCTTCACATTAAATACAACTACAGCTTAGCCTACCTTGGTAATACAAATCTGCCTACCTGACCTATATTCGCTAAATCCAGATCGACCAGTTCAGTACCCCATCGAATGAATAGCCTGAGTTATTATCATAAGTAATACCGTGAGTGATTTCATCCTGTCGATAATTCACGACCGGAGCGAAGAAATGAAAACACGAGTTGTATTTGAATAACACAATTCAGCGCAATAGGTTATTAATCATTTATAATATATATGAAGGAATATTTTATCAGGTTATGATTGTAATACTTAATATTAGTTCTCAAATGGTAGATGACGCATTCGACCATGCTTATTTACCAAATGCTTTTGTTTCTATCTTCACTGCCTCCTGAATTATATGATCGACTGTGCCTGCACTCAATGTACGAATATACCAACAATAGAAATAAAGAACAATAATTTTATTTCAGCTTTTAATGAATAATACATGAATTAAAAACAAACGTTATTTTATTTGAGGTTATGGCATTCGCCTCAAACACAAGAAGTAAAAATAATGATTATTTTCACTCATTTTTTTAACTAAATACGTTATGAACTGGATAAAACTTTAAATAACCATTGTAACTGAATTAATTCAAAGTACAATTGTGGAACTGACAGTTATTAAAAGTGAAGGTTGGCTGACTGGATTGTCATCTTGTTGCCAATAACCAAGACAAGAGATTAAACAAACGAACGCCAGGTGCGACAAGATTTAAAAAAAAATGAACATTAGCTGTGATAAGAAGATTCGTCAATATCGCTGCAGTCAGATGACGGCGATTCGTTGAAATTGCATAATCTCGGCCATTGCATTGGCGGTTTAATGGTGAGCTAAACTTTCCGAGTAAAAACAAATCCACATTAATTGTTTTGTACACAGAAGACGTTTGTAGGTCATTTGTTGCCTAGGTAGAGTCAGAACGAAAAATGCAATGCCATAGCCGAGATTTGAAGCACGGGTTGCTCTAAGCACTAATGTACCATGACAACATGAACTGACTCGCTTTGTTTTATTCCTGGCCTTAGAAAGAGAATAGTAAGTTAATGTCATTCGCATAGCGACAGTTAGCCTGTACTAAGTAACGAGGTCATTTCTGGTAACGTTTATCTCGATTAGCAGCATTTAGATAGAAGAATAACCTTTTTAAGAATAGTTTATTTGCAGAGTAGATGAACACATCAAATCATAATTTCAAATATAGCATAATCAATGTTTACCTCAACTTTAATCTCATATGTACCTCACTATAATTTTTGTAAGCATTCTTTTATTCTTGGAACAAAAGAAATGCATGTGTAACAAATATACCTTACTACAATGTTTGTCTTTCAGAAGCTTCATACATGTTTTGGTATTAGAATAAAATTAAATTATGTTTTATTTGCATTTATTCTTTATTTATTTTTTATTTGCGCGTTGAAATTTTATTTTAAAGGTGTAGTTAAATAAACAATAAAGTCATGTTCTTAATGTTTGATGTTGAAATTGCATTGATTTAATATATTCTAATACAAACGTTAGATCGTTTAGTGGCCTCCAATCGCAAGTATAGTTTCCACCTTCAAGTAAACAAACTTTGAACTATACACAAGTATTAGTTTTCTCTGTTACGAGACTGGGAAACAAACCAATGAACGACGTTATAACCTTTCATGTACCCCGACTATAAAAATGCTCCACTATGGCTGATACACAAAGAAAAGATTAAGAGAATACCGAAGTGATACGAGTTATTTTCTAAAGTTGTGATACTAAAGACTGGATGTTTCGTGCAGACCTTACTGCCAAAAAAACAAGTATCCATGTCAAGTTTCATTCATATACGTACTGTCATTCTGGTTATACATAATTCCTACAGATACTAAACGGTATGCACCATTTTATAAAATTGCATTCCTTAATATCATTGCAACAAATTTTCTGGTTGAAATTCTTATATGGTGGATATGTTTAAAAGGTGGAAAGCAAAGTGAAAAAAATAAGTGAAAAAAAAACTGTAAAGGAAAATGGAAAACGGCGCATAGTTATACTAATTATTTCTTTTAAAACTTGAGTACGGAAAATATGAATCCAGCCAGACATTTTATTACGCACATTTTTCACTCTTTTGGGATAATGTTCAGTGCTGTAACTGTATTTCTATAGGATAAGACAGATTTTGAATATGGAAAACTGACAAAATAAATAAAAAAGTAACGAGAATAATCCTTAAAGTTTGATATAGGAAGTTATTTAGGTAGCGCAACGCTTTAAACTGACGTTCAAAACATGTGTTAAATCCGCCCTAAGAGAATACAGCATTGCAAATGTGTACATACTTTACACTATAGTGTACCTATTGCACGAAAAGTCTAAAAATCGACATTTTTTACCGAAAACGCTAAAAAGAACTTTTGTGGCCCGTTAACCAACACAACACTTTTCGATATTCTAGATTAGTTCCAACTCGACCCGTCTGAGTCGGATTACTCGTGCGTGTTCAACCACTAACCTCAAAGTCCAGCTAGAGGAGAAGGCGATAGCCAATACATCACTGGGCGAAGTTCATAGCACGCTTGTATTCCAACACCTGATTCAGCCGTGATGATAGGTTGTACTCACTGATTAGCCGTATTGCATGCTGCAGACATACCCCTGTGATTAAGTGAACGAATGAATGAATGAATAAGTGTATTTATTAACATAGCAATATCATACATAGAATTTCAACAGTCGCACGGGTCCACAGACCGTACGTGCTTTTGTAATACACATTACAAGCAATATTAAAACAACAACCACAACAAAGAATTAGAAGAGTAAACACGAAAATAAAAAGACAAAGGAAATACACAGTCAAAAGCAATATTAAACAACAATAAAATTAAGAGTGAATCCGAAAATAAAGATACAAAGATATTAAAATATAGCAATTTAAATTTACAGCACAGAGTACACCTTCATAAATGCACCCTCTTATAACAGATAAACTTAAGATACACTTAAAAGACATATATACACATAATATATACAACCCTAGCACAACAGTGACCTAAGTATGACATAATATATATGTATGTAGAACATTGTAGTCACTTTTGTTTAGTTGATCTTATTCCCCCCCCCCTTCTCTATTGGCAGCCTCCTCAGATCTCAGCTGTCTTGCCTTAAGTATAAATTTACCTAGCCCGTCCATGTTTTCCGTGCCTGCCAGTAGCGTCCAACATTCTTCTATCCCTACATTCGCAGTGGTAAAAAATCGCGGCAAATATTTTTCCCGCCATTCCTCCGTACCCCTACATCTTGCCAAGATGTGAGTCCACGACTCTTCCTCCTCGCAAATGGGACAGATTCTCGTACCACTCTCATCAGAAATTTTCGTGCTCCTCCATGCTCCTAGTCTAATCCACGCGAGCCCCTCTCTAATGAGTTTGGTACCTGTTTTGATGTATTGCTCCATACCCCACTCCGATTTCAGCCCAGACTGTACTTCTAAGGACACCTTCTCTGTGCATTGCGCAATCATTTGCTGTCTGTCAATATCACAGAGACGTTTCTTAATGTTTCTCCAAATACTTCGCCTGTTTTCCTGCCCCGCCATCCAAATGTCTCCCATCCCACTGGTTTCCAACCCTTTCTTTAATTTTGATGTCCACGTGAAATTACCTTCCATTCGCAACTGTTCACGGTAGCAGACTGCCCTAATTAGAGATTGTTTTCCGTGAACGATTCTCATCCAATATTTAACTGCTCTGATTTTGCACTCTATCGTTTCACTATGTGCCCAGAAAGTCGCTGCTCTTTGCGCGCAGCCAAGCTGGAACAGTCTGATCTAGAGAAAGGTCTGAAGGATTATTTGCATGTGTCTCTAATCTGTACTAAGCTTCAATAATTTTATGTTGAGTTTCATCAGATATACCCTTTGCACATTTTCGTTAATTTATATGTTATTTTATAGCCAAAAACTTAATGTTGTGTCGCTAGTAAGAACAAAGGCAACAGAGGATCCCACACTAACTGAGGGAAAAACTATATTTGTCAGTACCAACAGAAACAGCTGTATTCCATTATCAGCCAAATTTTATTCATGTCGATAATGGAACATAAATATTTTTGCGCATAACCAAAGGCACGAGTAGGAGCTTCGGGGCTCTCTGCCTCCTTTAAAAAGTTGGAACAATAGACACATGTATCATGTGGCTAATTACACCACAAGATATATTATTTTCACAATCTGGAAAGAGAACATTTATTTATGCTTAGGTAATACATTTTGAATAACTTCTAAATCTTAAACGTCTAAAATTGCACTCATACAAACCGAGGTGCAGCGGTTCTGTGCATCGGCTTAAATTGGCTCGCCTTGGGAAAATTCGAACTAAAGAAGAGCAAGGAAAAGGTGAGGAAGAGCGACAAGCAAAATGAGAGAAAGCGAGATACAGCGCTACTGCTAAGAATTGGAATTTACACCATCGTCAACCTAGCCCAGTCGTACTTGGCACCCTGCCCCATGCACTAGAACCATGTTTTTCTAAAACAACTTCAAGTTAAACCTCAGGAATAATGGCTGACAGTTTCATCGTGTACATTATAAGACTTCTAATCGACAACACCAATTAACATATATGACAATATTTAATGAAGCCTAATAATTGATCTGTTTGGAACGAATTGCCGCATGTTTAACAATGAATAATTAATAAGCTGTTCTTGAACCTAAGTACTAGAAATTATAAATCCGTCGAATTAAATCTGAGAACTTGCAGAGTATTAAGAACTTGCCTCCATCATTAAGAAAAGAGTTTGAGTTATTGAGGCTCGTTAAACTGCTAAATGGCGAATAAGTTACCGATCACCATTAAACTTGTGACGAGTCTAGCGCTGCGCTACGATCACTGTATCAAGAATAACTTGAAGCGCAAGACAGTAAAAAATGCAAGACACGCCGTTATATTAATCTTAGTTCTGCCTACATTAAATTACCCCACCATAGTTTCTATGCTCTACGTTGCCAAATTCCACACTTCATATTAACATCTGAGAGACGCTCTTTAGCCTGATTGGTGAATACTAAGTTTCCTTACTTGTTTTTAATTCTTAGAAATGGCGTTCCTGCACAACATATTTAGGATTTAGAACGTATGGACTCCCCAGAAATTGTCTCTTGAGCCAAATACGTTAGCTTGTTTACCGCGATTTCTAAAACTTAATTATCTTCTGCTACAGCTTCGAGCTAATTGTTTGTTCTAGCGTAACTTGTATTTAATAATGACTCTTAGCTAAACTGAGAGTGCAAAGTTTCAGCATTACTCGTTTTTAATGTATGAAATAATTGATCGCAGTTGTTTCTCTATGTTTTATTTGTTTATTTATTAAATAAATAATAATTTAATAGGACTGTAGTTCAATAATTTTAAATCAAACTGTATTAAAACTGAATGATATCCCTGTGTCGTTACCATTTTACACCCACCACATTCGAATATTGTAGCTTTGCAAATATTGCAATGCAATGTAAAATTAACATTTTTCCCAGTTTCCCATTTCGCTTTTGTTGTGGAGTAATTGTAAAAAACGAACCCAATTAATTTTGTAGTAAAACACAAACATAAACGCATTTTCCTCGATACTGTTATATTTGACCAATCCGGGGATCAAAATAAATGATCAACTGCATTACAGTTAAAAACCTGTTATAGTAGAAGGAGACCTACTCGGCCATATGAAACCTCGGGGGTATTGTTGCACAAACCAAGTAGTGGTAGGTGCGGGTATTACGGTGTCCCTGAAGTTCATAGATGTAGACACCCCCCAGCGCTCCTCCTGAAAAACGGACCGAACTGCCCTGTTAACAATCCCCTCTCCCTGACCTAGGGGTACCAAAGTTTCTAGTTCCCAATGTCGCAGGGTTCAAATCGGTGGACGGCGATGGATGTTTTTGCGATGTAGAAATTGTCGCAGTGGTTTCCTGCAGAAGAAAGTAAAACTTTCCAGTAACTGTAAGCACACATGTCCTCAACAATCTTGTCGGATGAATCTTGTACTTCTTGAAATAAACTTAGAAACCGACTATTGCGAGGTAACATTTCACACTGGTTATACTTTTCCTGTAACTATTTAGCAAAATGTGTAAAAGTGTGTTATGTCTTTTAAAGGGACACAGAAATGCTTTGTTAGCCATTTTGGTCAAAAGTATGGATTTTTGTATTTCTGGATATTGGTGCAAAAATGCACCATACCTCAAAGTAAATAGTTTCAATGTAATATAGTACATGTCTTGGACGCCATTTTGATGCGTACCGCTGATTGACTATGCCAAACTTTAAAGCAATTTTTTTCAGGTTAAATTTTGCTGCTGTTGTTGCTATTTTACAATATTCGAAATCTATCTTCTCTCACAAAAATACAAATAGGGGTAAGAAAATGTTTTCTAAATCACCGCAGAATATGTGTAATAAAATAGAGCGTTAGAATTCTTAATATCAGTTCATAGATTAGTTTTTGAAAAGCAATTTAGTATGCTAATGCCATGTTGTTTATCACTTTCTTCCATTTTGTGATGTAAAAGATGTCTTTTTAAAAAATACTATTCAATTATAGGAAAATTTCAAGCAGACAATTTACTACAAAGATATTAAGCAATATCTCAATATCTGTAGGAAAAGAAGGATTTTGATTTTAACTAAGTAAAATAAATTAATTAATGTATACAGAATGAAAAAACATATTTGCATGAAACTTCACATGAATGTTTATTTTGTTACTAATAATGGCTGTACAAACATTAAAGCCGTGACTTTAACATTTCAAGAAAGCACTTTTGCACATCAGGACCCCTTTAAGTAATTATAGTGAAATTGTAACCTGTACCCGAAAGGGCATCTCTTTCTGAAAGCGAAATTTCCACTGGTCGGCAGAGCTTTAAATATAAGATCTGCCAGGTGGACTACACAGTTCACAAAGGCAGGATTAAGGGTATTTGCATTTAATTCAGATATCATAAATCATGCCTTAATATCTATCTTTCCCGTCCATTCACGGAGGCGAGGAACAGTTCTGGATGCGTGATAAGCTCCCACAAAATCCTGGGATTACAATCGGACAAAAACATAATTCTGTGTGGAACTTAATGTTTAAGGTTGGGGATGAGATATTTGATAGCAGTCTTCACTTGAAAATTCCACCGTTTAACATTTATCTCCGTAACGTGACTCTATATTGACTTTGTATATATTTCAGGATATCTGAAATATTTCTGTGATACTGATTAGCTAATTAGAAAACTAAGCAATTTCTTTTCGTATAAATTATAGTTAAGAACAAGCAATTTACGAGGGTCATCCAGAAAATAGCAGGTGATTTGGAATAACTAAATAATAACGAAAGATATCAACATAAAACTTTGTAAATAAAGTTACAGTACCTTACTCTATTTTGCAACGCAATCGTCATTGCTATCAGAGTATGTATTGTCACGTGGTACCAGTATGTCAATGCCGATGTTATACCTTTCTACCGCCAAAGATCTTATTCGATATTTTGAATGCACAAAATGAACGGCCAAACGAATTTTATAGGCAAATAATGCAAGTGTATTGTGATACTGCAATGAACGGGTCTTCTGTGTGGAAATGAGGCATGATTTACAATTAATTGAGCATGAACCAGTGTGTAAGAAAAATACTGGAGTGGAAAGTCATCAATCGTTATGAAAGAGTTGAAAACAAATGTTGATAAAAGAATTCAGAAAAAACCGGAGTTTCATTTTGGACACCGTACATGGCCTTTTGGATGGAAAAGATTTCCCAGCCATCTTGACTCAGATCTTTAGCGGTGAAAGAGTTCAACATCTGAGTTTAAAAACCGGTACCACGTGACAATAAATAACAATCACGTTGAGAAGTAGAATAAGGTACTGTATCTTTGTAAATACAATTTTGTGCTGATAACTTTCGTTGTTACTTAGCTATGCCAAAACGTCTTAGTCACTTTCTCAATGACCCTTTTATGTTCCACAAAACGCTTGCTTGGGAACTTCAGACATCATAGTGCCATTTACAAATCACATTGTACAGTCAGTACCATGTACAGCTTTGTCCATAAAAAGCGGCTCAAACCGTAGAGTGCAATACTGGTTTCCCTATACACACACACACACACACACACACACACACACACACACACACACACACACACACACCGGTGTCCATAAAAAGTGGTTCAATCCCTAGATCGCAACAGAGGTTTCCCATGTGCAACTATGTCTATAAAATGGCTCAATCCCTAGTTCGCAACAGTGATTTCCCCATGTGCAACTATGTCTATAAAATGGCTCAATCCCTAGATCGCAACAATGATTTCCACATGTGCAACTATGTCTATAAAATGGCTCAATCCCTAGATCGCAACAGAGATTTCCCATGTGCAACTATGTCTATAAAATGGCTCAATCCCTAGTTCGCAACAGTGATTTCCCCATGTGCAACTATGTCTATAAAATGGCTCAATCCCAAGATCGCAACAGTGATTTCCCATGTGCAACTATGTCTATAAAATGGCTCAATCCCTAGATCGCAATAGTGATTTCCCCATGTGCAACTATGTCTATAAAATGGCTCAATCAATAGATCGCAATAGTGATTTCCCCATGTGCAACTATGTCCATAAAATGGCTCAATCCCTAGATCGCAATAGTAATTTCCCCATGTGCAACTATGTCTATAAAATGGCTCAATCCCTAGATCGCAACAGTGATTTCCCCATGTGCAAATATGTCTATAAAATGGCTCAATACCTAGATCGCAACAGAGATTTCCCAATGTACAACTGTGTCCATAAAAGTGGCTCAGTCCCTAGATCGCAACAGTGATTTTCCCATGTGCAACTATGTCTATAAAAATGGGTCAATCTCTAGTTCGCAATAGTGATTTCCTCATGTGCAACTATTTCTATAAAAATGGCTCAATCCCTAGTTCGCAACAGTGTTTCCCATGTGCAACTATGTCTATAAAAATGGCTCCATCCCTAGTTCGCAACAGTGATTTCCCCATGTGCAACTATGTCTATAAAATGGCTCAGTCCCTAGATCGTAACAGTGATTTCCCATCTGCAACTATGTCTATAAAAACGGCTCAATCCCTAGATCGCAACAATGATTTCCCCATGTACACCTGTGTCTATAAAACTGGTTCAATTCCTAGATCGGAACAGTGATTTCCCCATGTACACCTTTGTCTATAAAAATGGCTCAATCCCTAGATTGCAGCACTGATTTCCCCAAGTACACATGTGTCTATAAAAATGGTTCAATCCCTAGATCGCAGCAGCGATTTCCCCATGTACACCTTTGTCTATAAAAACGGTACAATCCCTAGATCGCAACAGAGATTTCCCCAAGTACACCTGTGTCCATAAAAATTGGCTCAATTCCTAGATCGCAGCACTGATTTCCCCAAGTACACATGTGTCTATAAAAATGGCTCAATCCCTAGATCGCAGCAGCGATTTCCCCAGGTACACATGTGTCTATAAAAATGACTCAATCCCTAGATCGGAACGGAGATTTTCCCAAGTACACCTGTGTCTATAAAAAGTGGTTCAATCCCTAGATTGCAACAGTAATCCCCATGAACACCTGTGTCCATAAAAAGTGACTCAACCCCTAGATTGCAACAGTAATCCCCATGTACACCTGTGTCCATAAAAAGTGACTCAATCCCTAGATTGCAACAGTAATCCCCATGTACAGTTGTGTCCATAAATAGTGACTCAATCCCTAGATTGCAACAGTAATCCCCATGAACACCTGTGTCCATAAAAAGTGACTCAATCCCTAGATTGCAACAGTAATCCCCATGTACAGTTGTGTCCATAAATAGTGACTCAATCCCTAGATTGCAACAGTAATCCCCATGTACACCTGTGTCCATAAAAAGTGACTCAATCCCTAGATTGCAACAGTAATCCCCATGTACAGTTGTGTCCATAAAAAGTGACTCAATCCCTAGATTTCAACAGTAATCCCCATGTACACCTGTGTCCATAAAAAGTGACTCAATCCCTAGATTGCAACAGTAATCCCCATGTACCCTTGTGTCCATAAAAAGTGACTCAATCCCTAGATTGCAACAGTAATCCCCATGTACCCTTGTGTCCATAAAAAGTGGTCTAATTCCTAGATTGCAACAATAATCCCCATGTACCTTTGTGTCCATAAAAAGTGACTCAATCCCTAGATTGTAACATTGATCCCCATGTATTATATATGAATCCATAAAAAGTGGCTCAATCCCTAGATCGCACAGTGATTCCCATGTACAACTATGTCCATAAAAAGCGGCTCAATTTCTAAATCGCAATAGTGATCTCAGCATGTTTACTGTGTCCATAAAAAGTGGCTCAATCCCTTGATAGCAATAGTGATTTCCCCAAGTACTCCTGTGGCCATAAAAAGCGGCTCAACCGCTATATTGCAATAGTGATTTCCCCAAGTACTCCTGTGCCCATAAAAAGCGGCTCAACCGCTATATTGCAATAGTGATTTCCAAGTTCAGATAACCAGTCCTTGGCTGCACTTAGCTAGTATGTAACTGACCGTCCTAAAAGCAATTCAGGGACATAAAAGGGACCAATGAATATAGTCTAAAATAAGAGCTGAAGCTTTCCTGATGACGCAGTGACTGAGTGATCTTGGGCTTCTCGCCAGGTAGGTACATGGACTGACTTCAATGATTTGTGGTGAACAAAGCGGCGCAGAGGCGTGTTTTTTCAGGGTTTCCCCTCCATCGCATTTCACCGTTGCTCCAACTTCATTCCATGTATCATCAGTGCCATCGCCTGTGGTGACATCGGGTGTTAAACACTATCCAAAAAACACAGAGAACCAGATGGTTTTAGTGGGCCGTCCAGTTTTCCTGATGCTACACTATCTGAGAACAGATGGCAGCACAATCGCAATTAACATCTATTTTCAGATTTGCTATTGTTTTTCACTGAAGGTGGAGCTTAGGGTCGTGTATTAAATATCCAATCCGGTATTTATCTTGGCGACTGAGGGAAAACACGCGAAAGTACAGCCACATTGCTCGTCCCAGGGTTTAGAACCCATGTAACGTTCGGGCAAAGGTTGGGCAGGTAAAGTACCATGTCAATCCAGTGGTTAGTGTTTTATATAAGCTCAAGCTGGCAGGGGTGAGGGCTAGACTTTAACTGCCACGTTTTATAATGCACGTCATTAGTGCTGGAGAAGATATTGCATTCCACTCGAAGATTCGGAAATAAATGTCTTGCAGCTCCCTGAAATCAAAATCACAGTTTTAGAAAACGTTCTGTCTGAATGTGTCTGAGAACAAAATAAATAAAATATGTAGTTTCGATGAATATCAGAGCTGGTATTTAGAGATAAAATATTGTAAGAAATGTCTTTATTGATTCCACAATCAGTTACGAATAAAGTCCTTAAGTCACTGCTTCAAATAATTCACTCGACGTTACGGCATCCAGGGTCGCGCACCACTGCACGCTAAACACTCCAGTCAATCCCGACTCAGTACAATTCACAACCACTCAACACAATTCTTTCTCCTTTTTATAGCGATAAAATGACCTCACAAACTTTCTGGAAACGTCTCGAAGGTACTCAAAATGGAAGCTGGGAGAAACACTTCGAATATCGGAAAAATCGTGATCTCAATGTGTCACGTTCCGAAATCTCCTGTTTCGTCGCGCCGTTGTTTACGCATCCAACTGCGATGTCTCACATCCCAGGGAATTTAATATACAGCTGTAAGTGTAATTGGTAGCGACGACGGCGTGGCTGAGCGGTTAGACCACTTGCCTCTCACCGAGGTGGCCCAATTTGATTCCAGGTGATATTAAGTGGGATTTATTGGATGAAGCGGCATCTGGGCGGGTTTTCTCCGGGTTCTCTGGTTTCTCCCGCCTTAATTGCAACTATAATTTTAGTAACTATCTTTCCTGCAATCTACTTCACTGTCGGTTCATAGCATCCACTTCCTCATTTTCATACCTGGCATCGGGCTGATCACCCATCCTGACTTCTCTCTGATGCAGAGCCTCTGCTCAACAGACATGTAATCCCAGGCGCCGGCTTGGGGGGGGGTGTAGGTCCTCCATAAGCTTACTGTACAAAAAAATGTAATTTCTTTAAAACAAACTTTTATGTCAGAGATCGCTTTTTTTTCTTTTTTCTTTTTTTCTTTTTACACGAGCTATTTCCAAGATTTATGGCAAATAAATGGTGCTTCCAATCGTTCATTACTCTGTCATTCTTTAATGTCCTATACACATTTATTTGTTTCTCGCGATTGCATGTAAGAGATATGGAATGTTAAGGCCATCATATAGCGCCCAGCTTTTAAACATTTGACTAAAGCTCTTTCTTGCTCTCTTTGTCTTTGTCTTTGTTTCCAGCGCCTCAGATCCATTTTTATGCAAGTTGTTAAATTATAATAGTGAGATGCCATAACACACTAAATGTTATAACATTCAAACCAGGCTGAAAGTTTAACCCTCAGAAATTTAACATACTTTTCTTCTACCTAACAATGATAAAGAAAACAGTCTCATTTTTTTTCTTATGAAGTCATCTGTTGTTTCTGTTAACAATTGCACATCTGCTGAAACTGTTTGAGTTTACCTTTCTAGTGACTCCAATTTCGTGTAAACCCAGCCACTAGCAGTGACGCTCTATCTGCTTTTATCAGGGGAATGTTTCTGTGGACGTCCTATATCTAGCAAATACGCAGGACATAACTGGGTAATGTCCAAATCTTCAGAAATGATTACATAGACTTGTTAATGCTGGCTATTTTATAATCTCACTACTGCGTCAGAATCTCAAGATTTAGGGCCGTTTATATCTGAAACAGTTTCCATATGCCATGTCGCTATTTTGACGAACTTAACATAAAAAATATGATGTGTTACACTCACTTGATATTTTTACCTGCTCTACAAACAAACTTCTTACAAAATATTATTCTTCTTTCTAAGCCATGCTAATCGAAATAAACATTAGCAGCTCTTATTGCTTGGTTCTTTATAGGTAGAAGGGTGCTAAAAACGTATTATGCTAAAGCGATAGTCAAATGTTTTAAAACTGCGATATGCGATTGTCGTTACAATTGGCTTCTTTGCTTGGCCAGTAGTAGAACAAAAGAAAAACGGACACTTCTTGTCTGAGAAAAGTATAAGTATTTCAAATTTAAAACAAATAACAAGGAATATCTAAAAAAGCGGTTACGTTCACAACAAAAATGTATAAAGGACGTAAATTGTGTATTTTGACGAGATTTACACTTTTGTGTAGTTTTTGTTTATCACTTACGATTTACCAGCTATGCGAAATTGTGCAAAACTCGTCCAGAATGAAGAGTTCTTCAGAGGATATTCCCAGAAAATTCAAGATAAACATTTTATTTGGGATGTAAATAGCTTTAATATATGGTATTTTAAGCAAAATCGTTAGAGACATTTGTGAGAAAGTTAACATTTTCGAAAGATGTTCCATGTAAATGGTAGATGGGGGTGGGGGGATTTTCCTGAATATCGTCGTATTGCATCCTTGGAAAATACTAAACTTAAATACAAAAATGAACACACACAGACAGATCGAGGCCCACCTGGGTAGTGAGGTGGTAGCCTCACATTCAAATGGTCGTGAGTTCGAATCTCGTTTAGAGTGAGTTACCTGGATAAGGTTTTTTCGGGGTTTTCCCTTATCCTCAGAAGACGAATGTCGAGTAACTTTAAGCTCCATGGACCCCGAGATCATTTATGCATCATTTCACCAATTTCATTTATCGTCCGATATGACCAACCAGGTTAAATGACTTTAAACTATAAAAAAAAAAAAAAAAAAAAAAAGAGACAGATTGATACACAAGGACGTTTTTCTAAAAATATTTTGGACTTAGGCGATCTCGAAACATATATTTCTGGTGAAATCTCGGTATTAATTTTTTGGGTGGAATACAATACCTTCTCGATCCACTATGTACATAGTAAATGCGGGGTGGGGAAAGTAATAGAACTTTTATAGAAATGATGTTCATTTGCATTTCTTATAAGTGTACATGTTACTTTTGGAACTTAACAAGAGCACCAAGCAGTGATTTCGAGTGATGTCGACATACTGCGCTTTTTGCTTTTATTTGGGCACCCTTGCATTACATGGTTGTTTATTTAAATCACAGCTATCCAATTACAACAACAGCGGTACAAACAGTTTATTCAATGGAAAGCTCCGAACACAGGGATAAACAAACAGCCGTCAGTTACTCTCGAGTCATTAGACAAATGTTAAACTACAGTAAAAGATTAAATCAAATGCTACTGTAACCTGAAGAGCGACGACTGCAACTTCGTCAGCTCACACATCATTTTCATCTTATAATGGTTAACAAGAGATTGTAATTTTAATTTTGAATAAATAACAGAAATTATTATATACAGGCTGTTTAAAACATTCAGATGTGTTCCATTCACATGTCTTTCTCTACATTCCTGTAACAAACTATTGTTAAAAAGCTTATTCTTTTGTCTACTTCATCCATAAATTCGAGATAAACATTAGCAGAAATTGTCCTTCTTACTCGGTTCGTTGTAAGAGGAAGGGAAAAAAATCTAATTTGCTCCATTCACATGATGACCTCTAGCTGTTTGGCAAACCAATTTTTCATTCAAAACATTAACCTGTTTTCTACATCATGCTAATCAAGATAAACATAAGAAGAATTAGTCTTATTACTAGCTACCTTGTAAGTAGAAGGAAAATAAGAAAATTCACAGGCTAAGGCGATAGTCTAATTCTTGAAAAGCTGGTCACTATGTGAAACAAATTATATTCTAATCTCTTTGCTTGCCAGGAGTTAACAAACGAGAAACGATAAGAAAAAGATATATCTTCCCGTTTGAGAAAAGTTTAAGGGGCTTAAAATTTAAACCAATAATCAGGAATATCTCGAAACTGGATAACTCTGGGGAAAAAATGTATGTGACATAAATGGTGTTTTAATGACATCTACATTTTTTGTGTAGTAAGATTTTGTATATGTCTTACGGTTTGCCAGTTACTTAAAAGTCATTCAGAGTGAAGAGGTCTTCAGAGGCGATTCCCAGTAAATTCAAGATATGCATTTCGTTTGTCATAAAAATATGTTGCACATAAAGTATTTTAAAAAAACTCGTTGGAGCCATTTTTGAGAAAATCAAAATTTTCGAAAAATGCTTCATGTAAAGGGGAGTTTGGAGGGAGGTAATTTAATTGAAAATGTTGGTGTCGCATCCTTGGAAGATACCAAACTTAAGCTACAAGTTTTGAATTTATACACTCATGGACCTTTTCTAAAAATGCTTCCTTTTATTCATGGGGTCCCAAAACATGTATTTCCGGTTAATCTTGGTATCGAATTTTTGGGTGCACTATGTGCATAGTAGTGTAGAGAAAATAAAAATAGGGCACGTTCCCCATTTGTAGGCAATAAAAGCAGTCCATTGCTACATACCTCGAGGAATACTTTGTTTCCGAGTTACGGTGTTCAAAACGGTGATATTCACCGGAACGAGTTTCTTCCCTTAGATAGCTGTCGTGACAGAAGATATTAACAGCGGATATTGGGAGTACATTCCCAGGCGAAGGGTACATTGAGTGTTGTGTTTGGTGTTCGACAGTACGACATGTACTCAAATGTGGCAGCGCCGCAACAGAGTGGTTAGAACAGTCGCATCTCACCAAGGCGGCCGGGTTCAATTCCAAATGTTGGAATTGTTGGACAAAGCGGCGCAGGGGTTTGTGTTCTTCGGTTTCCCCCGCCATTGCATTCCACCGGTGCTCCATCTTCATTCCATGTATAATCAATGTCATTGCCTGCGCTGCCATTTGTAACAAAAGCGGGGGTTAAACATTACAAAAATGCTCTCAGATCTTTGCAGAAGTCCAGTTCACGTATGGTAAGGCGGACGGCAGTAAAAATAGAAGTTAAGTTTTATTTATGGACACCCTTTAACAGCTGTGGTTATCAGCGTACTATTCTGTATTGAAAGTGAAAGAGCGCTTAATTTTACTCAGAGGCCTCTTTACCAGGCTTAAGGTTTCTTTGCGAGCAGTAAATCTAACACGGGACCATTGACTTTACGTTCCTTCCGAAGTAAGCCATATTAGGAATTTTTACGCCCGAATAAATCCCTCGTCCTCCACCGGGCTTGAACTCGCATGGTAACCACTACACCACGGAGGGCAATGCCACGCTGGATCGTTCAGTGGTACTCGGTACTAAGAGAGGTACCCATGGCGAAGATATCCAGATCGGAAGACATTCGAACGTCTCCATCGCCGTCTCTGCGCTCAAGGGAAGCTTCACTCTCCTGGTTTTGTGGAGGGGACTGCCAAGATCTGTTTACAACTCGGGTTGCTGAAGAGGAGGTCCTGGATTCTTCTCAGTACACGAAGGTCAGGACTGTAGGTGAAGTGTTCCTCATACGACTGTCTGGAGACTCTTGCGAAAAGACAGTTGTATCAAGTACAGGCTTGCCACCAGCAGATTACCTTGCTCAATTGATGTTCTACCACTAGTCCTTGCAGCCGTGTGCTACAAATACCAAATTTCTTGTTTTAGAAGGCGGTTGCGCAGTAGATAAATACATAACGACGCCATAGCCACGTGGTTCCCAGCCAATCAGGCACAGCGTGTTTGAGAGAACTTGTCCCCAGTTTAACAGTGACAACATTGAGTAACTGTAAGGTGCTAAACAGTCCGTTAACAGTTCTGACTATGGCTGAAGCAAAAATGAAGTTGCTTTCTTCACAGCCAAGCCAGAGAAATGGTATATAGTCGTGAAAATACTTCCTGCAGAAGATGGAAGAAGCGGGAGCACTCTAAACAGTGTTGCCGATTGTTGCAGAAAAACAGCTGACGTTGTTAAGTGGGTATACTCTCCGTAGAAAGAATAGTGAGTGAAACAAAGGCTTGTGTTAATGAAGGAGAAAATATTATTTTTAATTCTCCTGGAGCAGTGCAGAAAGGGAACAACCCAGTTATTGACCGTAACGATTTTGACAAGAATTTGTTGCGTCGAAAATTGTTTCTATGTATGAGAATGCAAAGCTTCGGCGCAAAAGTTTTTGATCGAAATAAAGCAAGACATGGGTTTAGAGGGCAGTGAATCGTTCATGCTATTTCGTTACTGGAAATGCTGAGACGGAAGAAAATTAATAATGGACCATAGCGACACTGTAGCCGCAAGGGTTGTGTTTCTCAGAGCAATACGTTCCATTAGAGTCCAGGTAACACTAAAATGTATTACCTGAATGAAATCTGGGTAAACCAAAACCATACCAGACCAGTTTGTCGGCACATGAATGACTAGAGTAGAGATTTGAAAATTCTTATTGGCAAAGGAGGCCCGGTTTCATCTCGGAGAGCAAATTAATTTATCCTTCTAAAACCAAGTCCCCATCTGGCCATCATGCAAAAATAAATGCCAGTGTGTTTATGATAGTGAAAAAATGACGAAGAACAAGGTAAAATAATAAATATATATAGTTCTGCGATGATTAACTAAAAAGGAATGCATAGCTTCGGTTTGCGGCTACTGCCACGTGCTTGCGAATACTTCCCTCCTTTCTCCATCTCTAGAAAAATGTTGCAACGCAGCACTTCCCCTACCTTGCCCTATCTGCGCGCATGTCAACAAGCCCCCTTCGTTTCTGACCATGACAATAGTATTTTTTACAGATGAAGCACAGTTTACACGAAATGATATTACAAATGTCCATAATCAGCAGACATGGGCACATGAAAACCCCAATACAGTTGTCCCATCTCATCACCAACTGCAATTCGCTCTATTCGTATGGGCTGGTATTATTGGTGATTCACTAATTGGAGCACAGGAGGTTTTAAACAGACTTACGGGACAGGCGTACAAAAACTTCCTGGAAAACGACATACCCCATGTGTATGAAAACACTCACTGAGAATTCAACAACCTCATTTCTTGCGCGTACACTTCATTCGGACCGCTCACCGGTACTTGGATCGAAGGTTTGCTGATTGATGCATAGGCAGAGGTGGTGCGAATGCTTGGCCACCACACTCACCTGATTTGAACCCAGTAGATTTCTGCTCGTAGCGTCATTTAAAAGGTTTGGTATATTCGTCTCCGCTACCTAACATGGAATCTCTTCAGAATTGAATTGGGCAGTTTGTGAGGAATACGCAATACTCCTGGAATTCATGTTCGCAGGGTCATGAGATATCGATGTCAGGCCTATATTTGAGCAGGAGAACATATTCTGTAAAGAAAGCTACCTGTGGGAAGAACTATGTTTCAGCGAATGTCGCTTTTTTGGAGGCCATAGCTCAGTATTTCCGAGCATATGCTGTAGTGGATTGCCTTTATTGTCCACATATGCGGAAGGCGTACCCGAATTTATGCCCTCTATTTTTGAAACATCCTGTATAAAGAGCTTTGCTGAAGCTAAAATTCTGTTCACAAAATCAAATATATGGCTAAGTATATGTATTTATGTATAGTTTGTGGGTCATCTATCACTAGGTACCAAATGGTTGATGGTGATAAACCATCCTGAGATCAGTTTTCAAACACAGTATTCCTTTAATTAGCATAATGAGATGGAATGGTCTGACTGTCCTCCAATCTGTAAGCATATAGCTAGCTCACTTCTCTTCTCTTTAGGCAAACTTTGACTTTGGCCACAGACAAAAGAATAACGGACCATTCTGTGTCCAACAAAGCAGTCAAGGCCACTGGCACTGAATCAGCCCTTCTTCAGTTGAGCTTTGGGATGATATAGCGGCGCCTTAGAAGACTTCTCTGAGGCATTTACATATGCATACAGGGTGCTTCGAAACGATACCCAGCCAAGGTTTCGTCGTTCTTGCTCAGTTGCTATGTAATACGAGCATATAATGTTCAAAGCCAATAGAGGTCACCAACTGATAGTCAGCGTGGACTAGACAGTTTCCCAGACTCAAAGCCGCACACCTGGCCCCGCTACTGGAAGTAACATAAGTAGCTTGGGAGATTCCACGTCGCGTGCTTTCACAAAGTTTTCGTTAACATTTTGATATGCTGCACAGTGGTTAGCTCAGATTAAGGGACTATATACGCCATTAATAACTTTTAGATGCCATTTAATGTTAGAGGTGTTGAGACTGGAGGCAAAGAAGTGATAAAGACAACACAGGAAAGAATACTCTCAAAGTACTATAAAGATAACAAGACTATCCCTCTTGTACTGCCTTTAGCCCTTAATTGCATAAATGATTTTGCTACGTGTGCTGTTCTTCCTCTAACTCGCAAACCGATATTTATATCCCTTTCACCGGCACCACAACTAAAGGGACTTGAATAGCCAAGATCGTCCCTGCAATACGAAGTGGACTGGTCATCTATTCAAAGCCGAACGTCGCGAGTTCGAGTCCCAGCGACTGAAGTCAAATGTGCCTGTGGTAAAGGATGGGGAGAGCCCAAGTAAAATAACCGGTATGGGGACACGGTTGGATGCTGACAGGGTTACATTTGACTGTAGTTGCATAGATTTTCTCTTCTTTATTTAAAAGAAAACACTACAGATTTATTGCAACAATATTAATATTCTACAATATAAGGCAGCTATAGCAAACCTAATTTTATTACTGAAAGTTAGTGTAGTACGAAATTAGAAAAAAGAATCCAATAAATATGTGCAACACCTTTTAATATATGATTAACTCTTAATACTAAACGAATCATTTTTACATTTAAAACATTGTTGTAAATTACATTAATCTGTAGAAAGCTTACTATTTAGGACATTTTCAGAATTATTATGATAGTAAGGATAAAATATTCGTGGTTTTACGAACTGTCCGAATCATAACGTTTGACTGTGATTTACCCCCTACCTGAAATCAAGGACAAATTTGCTTATAACGAAAAAAAGAAACCCATTTGTTTTCATAACACGTGCTTGTCAACAACACCCATTACGATGTGGGGATTTGGAAATCATACAAAGGTGTCTCATACGCTCCTTCATCTTAAAGTAATGTTAATTTCAATGTTAGATAAAAATTACTAAATCTATTGGAAGTTACAACAGCAAACTTTCCACCTAGGTCAACTAAAGAATAGCCATAAGAACGTTATATTTGTTCGGTGTCATTTCGAAACAACCTTTATTTGTAGTTTTCACTTTCTCTACACGTACTGTTTACATAGTGTATAGAGAAGGTATTGTGTTGCACCCAAAACTTATATATCGAGATTTCATCGGAAATGCATGTTTTAGGACCCCTTGAATCCAAAAAAAAGTTTTTTTAGGAAAAGTTAGCATTAGTTAAAAATAGAAGTACCAAACTTTATATTTAAGTTCAGTTTCCAAGTATGCAACACGAAGGTTTTCAAGAAAATACCCCCATCCCTACTACCCTTTATATGGAAACAATTTCGAAACTTTTGATTAAAATATCTTATATTTACGATGTTTACGTGCCAAATAAAATGTACAGTTTGAATGTTCTGGGAATAGCCTCTAAAGACATATTTATTCAGGATGTTTTTTTTTTTTAATTTTGCATAACTAGTAAACCGTAAGAGATACACAAAAACTTACCACACAAAAAATGTAGAACTCCTTAAAACCCACAATTTATGTAGTACACTTTTTTTCCCTGGAGTTGTTCGAGCTATTCCTTGTTATTGTTTTCCTCATACAGGAACTTGTCAACTCCTGGCCACGCAAAGAAGCGGATTTAAATCCCATAGCAACCACACTTTAAAACTTGACTGTCGTTTAGCGTAGCGCATTCCCTTGCTTCCCTTCTACTTATAGCGAACTAAGTAATAAGACCGTTTCTGCTAGTGTTTATCTCGATTAGCATGAAGTGGATAGAAGAATAAGCTTCTTAACAATAATTTGTTCAGAGGTGCACAGAAAGTCATATGAATAGATCAAATCAGATTTTACGGATATGTAAAGTTCATATTGTAACATATCTATGGTCTAATCTTGACAACAGCTTCTAAACGACTTATGGACCAACGTGTGGAAAAAGCTTACCAGTGTATGCTATGAACACTACAGTGGCCATCTTTCAAAGATTCACATACCCTATAGCCAGACTGACCCTAAAAAAACCTTGTTAGGAGCGGATTAATAGAACTTAAGCCCTCCTGTATATTCCAAACACTGTGTAGCAAACTTCTGCTCCTGACAATAAGCTTGCACTCTCCAAGCCAGGAAAGTGGGTCACAAGTAGCAGCCTCAGAGAATTCACAGGGGTCGTAATATCCAATGAGGGTCACCAGAGACACTTACAATCCATGAATTATTCAATAATACAATTGCATCGGTATTTGCATAAACCCCACAAGTAGAGACTTTTTTGGGAAAAGGAGCGTAACGGTATGTTTAGATAGCTCTATGCTCTGTGCAAATATCGTATCAACCAGAGCGTAATCAAAGTATGAAATGAGATTTCTTAATCTGAAAGACATTGAACAGATAAAAGCAACCTTTCTCAAAAGAATCCTGTAAGTCTCAAAATTCACATCATCAAGTCTCGCATATGAACGAACAAGGTAAGCTTTCTACCTAGAAGACCTACGTTATACATCAGGGTTAATGCTGCCATCTACACCTGCAAATCACAGTATGATCCAAGAACTACAGGAAAAGAAGAACTGGTATGGAATGACTTCTAGAGCACCGCACTGACAAACGAATGGAGGAGAGCATCATAAGAACTCCGACACACAGAGTATACATGTATTCATTAAGGAAAATACATAGATATTGCATCTAAAATTATGAATTAGGGTGACTTAGTTATCCTTGCAGAATTTCTATATTTTGGACAAAACGCACCATTAACAAATTTAAATTGCATGACGAGTGAGGGGTAGAGGGTAGAGCATGTTAGCAGCGGGGGAAACCTCGGCAACTGCGACCTACCATCCCCGAGGGAAGGGATGAGAGGAGGGAAATCACGGGCCAGCACACAATAAACGGCGGAGCTAAGCGCGAAGACGCAGGGAAGTTCCTAACAGTCCAACAGATGGCAGCCCTGGCACGCCACGGAGCCTATACAGGCGCCAGGAGGCCGGAAGGAGGCCTCTACAACGGCACCTAGCCAGAACCAGCGCAACCAGAGGGAAGATAGTTTTACTCGTAGCAAGCAACCGGATCATCTGCCTGTAAAGCCTCAAGTCTCACCTGCACCGACCTGAAAGACAAAGAGAGGAAATAAAATAAAGAAATTAAAGGAAAAGGAACCGTGGTAGATATACAACACCACAGCATTCGCCTAAGCGGTCCCAGGAAAACCACGGAAAACCCCAGGGTCAGAGTGCGCCACCAACGTGAAGCGAACCCGGACCTCCTGAATGCCAGTCCCAGACGAAACGTCTGAGTCAACTGCCTCGGTAAGATGACGAGTACACTAATCCACTTACAACAACCTAATAAGTGAAAGGATCGGTAGAACATCATGAAAGAATCATAAGTTTTGAATAATATTAACCTTAAATAAAATATATAACATACACTCTCCTGAAACATTTGCATTTCGTAGCTTATGGGTTCTTTGGAGATAGGTATAGCGGTAGGTAGGTAGGTAGGTAGGTATGTAGAGATTGAATTCTATATCTATAGAATAATAAAGGCAGTTCGTGTAAATACAAAGGATGTAATATCTGTAACAATAGTTATTGCCTTATACCAGGTGAACCAACTCGCCAAATGTGACGTGTGCAGATATCTCTTCGTGCGTTAAAGCAGTTGCAGACATAGAGTTAATTCTGGAAAACAGTATTGGATTGTTCTGCCTGAACAAGTTTCCTCCCGTTCCGCTTCGTTGCTTTTCCTTTAGTATTTGGTTTTCTTTTGCACGTATGTACAGAATGTCCCAGAATTCGACCACATAAATTAACAGGATTGTAAAGGGGTCCTAGATAAACAGTTTTATATAGAGAGCCTATTGTCCCTTTTGCCAAATGTCAAAGTTATGTTTTCTGGATTGCACTGCAATGGCCGAAAATTAAAAGAATATGGAAAGTCCTATTTTCATTCAGAATGCCCCATTTATATGCCAGTTGAAGGAATGCAGTATTTGTGTACGATCAAAACTATATTTTAAATTATTGGACTTGTAACTTTGGCATAAATGCCAGTTTTTTGAGAGCGTGCACGCCTCTGATAACAGCTTGGCTAATTTCTGAGGATATGTAGTTAGCTAGAACTTTCCGCCAAAACGTACTAGTGGGTTTTTTATAGTGTTGAACGCCCGCTTTTACTGCTATGGTACCGCAGGCGATGACATTGTTGATACATGTAATGAAGATGGAGTACCGGTGGAATGTAATGGCAGGGGAAGTGGGAATATTAAAAAAATCAATATATTTTAAAGTTTATGAAACAAAGCTACCCTTAAATAAGCGGCCGGTGTTATTATTGGTAAAATATAACATATCCGGCCGTGTCGAATATTAAAATTATTAAAATAACAATTAACACTTGACGTTTCGTTACAGACAAATTTACCGTTGCAGATCATGTCCTCGACTTAGACAAAAAACAGAAGTCCTCTCAACTACGAAACATTACTACCCCAGAATGCTCAGAGAATCCATAGAAATATACAAACATTCCCAGAATTTTAATAGAGAAGACTGATTTAAGCTAAATCAGACGTGGATTCCTGCCTTACAGCATCTTCGCACCGGCGAGCACAACAGCCAATCAGAATACAGCACCCTCCCCCTACCTCAGTAGGATATACTGCCGTCCACTGCTCCATGAATCTGCAGTCACTAGCCGTTCCTGCCCAGCCTCATTTCTGAAGATGTCCTCCACAGCTGAGAACGAAACGTCAAGTTTTAATTATTATTTTAATAATGTTAATATTCGACCACCGCCTACAAGCCCGGACAAGTTACATTTTACCAATAGCTACCCTTGTTTGATTTTCTTACGGACCTGCCTTTTGGGTAAAGCTGACCCACTCCAGTAAAGCAAAGGAAATTCACACTCCTGGAATGCACTGCGTCTTTGGGACGAACGAGGAATAGAAACCAAGCTGAACGATTCCTTTCTTCTGTCCCAGGAGTTTGCAACGAAATACACCTTACACTTTGCCACACATTCGTGCTTGGAAAACAGACGCGGCGGATTTGCGTATGGTTCATTTTACAGCTACATTGTAGTACCTGGGGGAATTTCTCTGCGGCGGCTTATGTCCAAGCTTTTCCGAAACCTGCGGCATGTAGCCATATTCTTACTTTCTCTACTTTTTATAATAGAAGAAGTATTGTATTCCAACCAAAAATGCGATTTTTAGATTTCACCGGAAATACAGGTGTCTCAAAAATACTTTTACAAAGTTAAGGTACAGGTTCCTTACATTATAACAAGAAAAATGTTCATATAAGCACATGTCCCAAAACCCTTCGTTCTCGGTTTATTGAAGTTCAAAGGGCTATTAATCAAAATATTTTAATGACACATTATTCTATTTTTGACGTTGTCAGCTTGTTAGATGTTCCACACAAACACAACTTATAGGAAATTATCCAAGGGTCCTCCTTTTGCGTCTAGACACGCATGCACTCGTCGAAGCATGGAATGTCAAATACCTCCCCTGTCAATGTCATATGATTTTGTAGGCTTCCGTGACACGTAGATAAGAATGTCTTCATCCGGTATGTCTGCTGCATAAACCAATGGTTTAAGCTTCCCCAAAAAGACAAAAATCCAAAGGATTGAGGTTGGGAGAACATGCAGGTCATGGAACTTGTCCTCTTCTACCTATCCAAAGGCTAGATACCAGCCTGTGCATCTCCAACAAAGGGACTAAAGTGTGCTAGAGCATCATGCATAAACCACACGTTTCTTCCTATTTGCAGGGACACATTTTCTAATAAGTCTGGGAGAGTGTTCTGAATGAAGTCCCTATAGACAGCACTTGTAAGGCGTGCTGGGGGAATGTATTACACATCTGATAAATGCTAACAAGTAGCCATCGCAACACAAGGCCAACTCTGCAGGGTAAATGAGTCAAATCCTTCTATGAATGAGTGCATAAATAAATGAGGTTAGTTTGGAACCGAATAGTTGTTGAAGGTGACTTTCATTCAAAAATTGATAACGCGAACAAAGCGTACAGAGCAATGTTAATAAGAACCTATTTTCTTGTTTTGATGGCAGAACCATACTCAAACGTGTTCGCCAGTGTGAGCATCATACCTAAACTTATACCAGTTCTGTTGGCATAACCTGTAGTATATTTTCTTATTTCTATTGACCTCGTTAATAATACAACTTGTGGTAATGTTTATCTTGAAGTGTGTAATGTAATCAGCTTCTACAAGGATAGTTTGTTGCGAGCATGTGTAGAGCTACAGGATGCAACTCATTTGTTTACGAAACAAAGTAGATGATTCAACACGCGCGTGTGACTGTTGAGCTTGTGTAGTGGAGATCATACATTTGCAGTGCCACAGGTGTCCCTCTGCGCGCATACTAAATCACTTTTATTAGAACAGGCGTCAAATAAATTTCATGCAATCTCTACAAACCAGCTCAGAGTACTTTAAAATGAGTAGAAACGCGTTTGTCAGAGCGCGTGAAATTACATGCTGAAACACAATTTGTTATGCGAGAATATACAATTTCTTTTTTCCCTATCAACACGTGCCCGGAGTTTCATTTTTATTCCGTTTTTTTTAGAACTTGAAATAGTTTTAGCGCACAGTGTTTGGTGCTCACATGAAATATATTGTAAGTGAAGTAACAGTGAACATTGAAATATATCACTGTGAAGCGGCAGTGAGAGCTAAGTTAAGTGACACTAAAAATGAACTGGATCACATTAATGAAGTGGCAATAAGAAATAAGTTAAATAGCAGTGAACATTTAACTAGGTCATATTAATGAAGTGTCAGTGAAAACTAAGTGAAGCAACAGCGAACATTGAAATATATCACTGTGAAGCGGCAGTGAGAGCTAAGTTAAGTGACACTAAAAATGAACTGGATCACATTAATGAAGTGGCAATAAGAAATAAGTTAAATAGCAGTGAACATTTAACTAGGTCATATTAATGAAGTGTCAGTGAAAACTAAGTGAAATAACAGTGAACATTTAACTAGAGTAGCGGTGGGAGTTAAGTGAAATTACATTGAAAATTAAACCAGATCACAGTGATGAAGACGCCATGAGAAATAAATGAAGTAACAGTGAACATTGAACCAGATCACAGTGAAGTGGCAGTTGAGTCACATTCAAAATTGAATTATTTCATATCTAAAGTGGCAATAAGAACTAAGTGAAGTGACAGTGAAAATTGAAACATATCACATTGAAGTAGCGGTGAGCACTAAGTTAATTGACATTGAACATTGAACTGTTCACATCAAAGGTAGCAATGACAACTAAGTGAATTAACAGTGAAAGTTGAAAAATACCGCACTGAAATGTCAGTGAGAGACAAGAAAAGTGACATTGAAAATTGAAATATTCCACATTAATGAAGTGGCAACGGGAACTAAGCGAGGTAAGAGTAAACATTGAAGCGGCAGTGAGAGCTAAGTTAAGTGACAGTGAAATTTGAACTACGAGGGCCATCCAGAAAGTAAGGAACAATTTGGCATAATTAAACAACAACGAAAGATATCAACACAAAACTTTGTAAATAAAGTTAGCGTAGTTTACTCTGTAAGTATGTGCGTGTGCGTGTAGGCAGCTCACAGATGACCTTGAGACGGTCAATGACCAAACGTGATATTCAAGTTCAGTATGTTGCAATGATGCGACACGAAGATTTTCAAGAATATCCCCGCACCCACAACTATCCTTTACGTAGAAAATATTTCAAAATTTGGCTTTTCTCCAAAATGGCTCTAAAGATTTTGATTAAAATCTCTTATATTTAAGTTATTTACCTGACAAAATGTGTATCTTTAATTTTCTGGGAATAGCCTCTGAAGATATCTTTATTCTGGATTAATTTTTCTGAATTTTGCATAATTTGTTAACCGTAAAACATAGACAAAAACGTAGTATGCACAAAATGTAGATACCTTTAAAACACACAATTTGTCACAAAACTTTTTTCGTGGAGTTGATCGTTTTTAGGACATTTTTTGTTATTGGTTTCAGTTTGAAAATATTTAAAAGCATCTCATACGGGAACTTGTCTACTCCTGGCCACGCAAAGAAATGGATTTTAATCCTAACGCAACCGGATGTTAAAACATGTGACTGTCGGTTTAGCCTAGTGTATTCACTTATTTCCCTTGTACTTATAAGGGACTAAGTAATAAGATCGTCTATACTAATGTTTATCTCGATTAGCGTGAAGTGGATAGAAGAATAAGCTTAACGTAACTCCCACAAGGCACCTAGGCCAGATCTGCATCGCCCCATCTCGGCCCGAAGGCGTCCCAAATGGGGTGCAGTGCTGGAGGGTGAGACGTGATCAACTCCTCCCTGACCTGTTGATGATGTCTTCTTGATCTGGAGCCGCTACTTCTCTATCAAGTAACTCCTCAATAGGTCCACCAGGGACCTCACAAGGCTGAGTGCACCCCGGACCAGGTCTCCACACGCCGGTACCGGGAGACGACCAAGGGAATACACTTATTAACAATAATTTGTTACAGATGTAGAGAAAGTCATATGAGTGGAATACATCACATTTTGTCATTTTAAACTCTTTATTTTTAGCTTCTGCTGAAAAAGGATACATAGCAGTTTTTCGGACAAATGATTGCAGAAGGCAACATTTAAGAACGTAGCACACTGGCTTTAGAGTTTTGTTTTGTGAAAGTAGCATTTTTGGGCATCAGCTTTTGGGGGATATAATGTGGAAGAGTTATGTTACATACTGCGAGTTAAAATGTCGGGCATCCTGAACATTAAAGGCATAATACGCTGAAGGATGATGGTGGTTACCAGCTAATGAATAAACGCGAAACAGCGGCCGGGTTTTTGCATGAGAGAATTCATATTCAGGGGACATTGTGCAAGCTCGCGTAGTAGCGAGCATTCCTTCTCGCGGTTTACTTTTAACTTATACAGGGTGTCCACAAAGGCACCATACATTTTCATGTTCCTGGTCTGTTACAACACAATATACATTATATTCATATAGAATAGGACCTTATAAAGGATCGCGTCGTGTCTTTATATGTTCATACTACCCACGTTGTTATTGCTGAATTAGTGCTGATTTATGTCGGGTGTGGGAAAGACATTTTCTATAGGCTTTCTTTGACGTGTCAATTGAGTGAAAACCGACAGCATACAGAAAGTATGAATGAGTTCACCGTAGTTGATGCATGGACCTGTACAGTTATCACTTACTTGTTTTAGTGGAAGTTGAATCTCTCGCTGCCTCGGCGTCGCTGACTCAGGGCCCAATTTCAGTAGAGCAATTGATTTATCTCAGGGTGGAAACAGGAAAGAATGTAGGTACGGATGTGGGATAAGAATTAAGAATAGCAGGAACCTTTTTCACTCTGGTGTTTATTCATCGATGAAACGTCAAATGCTATTGGTGAAGTCATCTTGACAAACAGTAATATTGCACATTTCTCTTAACACTTTTTACATTCGTAGAAACACTTTAAACATATGTAGATGGTTACTGCTTACACTTGAGCATAACACTTATTACATTTTAACACTTATTTACAATTTACACTTGTTTCGCACTTTAAAATTTAAGCGCGGAATTTTTACGCAAAGTGACGTGGAGTACTCGTCAGAATGACAGGAAAGACTTTACAAATTCTGGAATTGTGTCTCTTTAAATAGCCCAGCAGGAAAAATGTCTACCTTAAGCTTCCTTAATGCTAATTGGCTATTATTTGTCACCAAAACTTATGCTTGGCTTCACTATAATACGTGGTTTTATTGTGTTTAGATCGTGCGAATACAAAGAGAAATACACTGCTTGGTAAATATTTGGGGCTTTTACCGAGTTCGCACTTGTAACTCTAATGCATGAACATGAAATAAAGGAAACCTACGAATTTCCAAGCTTTTTGCAAACAATAGAGGGTGTCTTTTGTTATACCTAACTGCAATTTATGAAATAGATACAAGAAAATAAAGTAAATCACTTATACAAGCATGCAATAAGAACAATAAAACAATGGAATGTCTTGGAAACGGTCAACTCTACAATAAAAATAGATGTATTTGACATAAATGTTGTAGCAAAATCTACATTAAATTTGTAATAAATTTGCCTATCCTTTACAGTTTACCAGTTATGCAAAATTGGGCAAAATTCATCCAGAATATAGAGCTCTTCAGAAGCAGTTTCCAAAAAACTCAAGGTATACATTTTATCTGTAATGAAATAGATTTCACATATGGTATTTCAATCAAAATCGTTAGAGCCACTTTTGAGAAAATCAAAATTTTTAAAAATGTTTCTATTTAAGGATTGTTTGTGGTGGAGTCATTTTTTTAAATATTTTCGTGTCGCATCCTTGGAAGCTACAGGACTTAAATACCAAGTTTGGTTTTTAATGGTCTGTTAGATTTTGAACTATGCTGTCCAAAGCACACTCCTACTTTCTTCCAAACATGACGTGTTACACTCACATGAATTTCTCTAGCTGTTCTACAAACTTCTTACAAAATACGAGGGTTGGGGCAACTATTTATTTTCTTGAAGATACCAGTCCGGTTGGAAAATGTGACATATACATGCGAAAGGACAAGGAGTTGACTACATGTGTGGACAATGGATAGCACTGAATATCGTAACACACTAATTTATTACGGTAGTATACAGGGCAATATGGCCTTCACGGTACAAAAGAGTGACAACACAGTACACATACAGTTCACATGACAAACCTGGGCCTAAAGACACTCAAAGTAGTCCCCTGCTACTGTCACCACAAGCTGCCAACGATGTTGGAGGCGCTGAATAGCCTTGCCGCAGCATTTGCCGCACCATGTGTGAATTGGGTCATCTGTTCGCGCACAGCATTAGCAATGTCCTCTCGTATTGCAAACCGCCTACCATGTAGTGGTTGTTTAATCTTTCGAATGAGATCAAAGTCACAGTGCCAAATGTCGGAAGAGTTTGGTGGGTGTTCCAATTCTTCCCATCCCCAACGTCGCAGAAGCTGCCCTACAAACCCTGCTTTATGTGGTTTTGCATTGAAGCGCAGGATTATTGCACTGTCCACAAGTTCTGGACTTTTCTCTCGAACGCCACGTCCTACCTGTCGCACCAGGAAGTCCTTGTAGTACTGTGCGGTCACTCTTTGTCATGTGGAACAAAGTGGCAAACAATGACACCCCTGACGTCATAAGCAATGATCACCATCAATTTGACTGGGGAAGGATTCTGACGGAAGACCTGCTCCTGGTGATCCAGCTTGTCGCCACTCCGCAGACTGGCGTTTCAGTTCTGGTCCGTATGCTCTGGCCCAAAATTCATGGATGGCGATTATTCGTGACAAGAATTGATCGCCGTCCTGTTGCCAGCGTGCAAGGTGGTCGGAGCATATTGCATAGCGCACCCACCTTTGAACTTACGTAGTTACAGCTCATTACGCAATATCCTGTGGACGGTGCGCTTCTCGATGCCACTTGCCCTCTCTAACGCCAGTAGCGTCCATCGCCTGTCTTCATCCAGGAGCTGCTCGATGACGGCACGTGCTACGTCGGTCCGCACACTGAGAGGTCGTCCCGAACGTTGCTCATTATTGGTTGACACACGTCCTTGCTGAAACTTTCCTACCCACCGTGCTACTATACGGTATGGTAGGGCATTATTCCCAAAAGCTTCCACTAATTCACTGTGACATTCCACGCATTTCTCTTTCGGAGAGCGGTTATTTCAATGTAAGCGCGCTGCTCAACACCGGTTACTTCCATCTCGCACGACACTCACCAACTGACTGATTTCACAGCCCTCGCTGCGCTACTACCATCTATCATAGAACCATCTGTTGTTCTGCATATACACTATGTCTGCAGAACTTCCACATAACACATATACGTTAGTGATCTCTTCATATATGTACAAGAGAAAAAGTATTTGCCCCCAACCCTCGTATTATTCTTCTTTCTACACCACGCTAATCGACATAAATATTTGCAGAATGCTCTTATTATTTACTTCCTTTTAAGTAGAAGAGAATTACGAGATTGCACTAGGCTAAGGCGATAGTCAACAATTTTAAAAGCTGTTGTCATGCGATTGTCTTGCAAATCACTTCTTTGCTTGACCAGGAGTAAAACTAAAGAAAAACGGACACTTCCTGTCTGAAAAAGATATAACTACTTTACAATCGAAACCAATAACAAGGAATATCTCGGAAACTGTTATCTCCACATCAAAAATGTTTTGACGAGATCTACATTATTTGTTAAGTAAGTTTTGTCTATCTCTTATGCTAAATTAATTCAGAATGAATGGGGCTTCAGAAATTATTCATAGAAAATTTAATATATACATTTTAGCTGGATGTAAATAGAATAAATATATGGTATTTTAATCAAAACCCTTAACCATTTCTGACGAAAACGAAAATTTCAAAAGGTTTTCCATGTAAAGGGTAGTTAGGCATGGGGGGCATTTTTTTTAATTCTTCGTGTCGTATCCTTTGAAGATACTAAATGTAAATACCAAGTTAGGTAATTTACTGTCTTCTAGTTTTTGAGTTATTGTGCCCAAAGGCCCATATACACACACGCGCGCGCGCGCGCGCACGCGTACCTTTTTCTTAAAATGCTGTTTTTGGACGGGATTTAAAAACATTCTTTCGGTGAAATGGCGACATCGAATTTTTGGGTGGAATACAATACCTTCTCTAGCTATTATCTACATTGTATGTGCAGACGTGCTATAGAAAGTAAAAAGGGCACCTGTCAACCATAATACTTGTATTCTACGCATCTACAAAGACAATATTTAAAGAAACAATTTTAATTCTAAACATTTTGCAAATAACATTTTCTCTGACGAGTGTGGAAGGAAGTATGTTAGAGAACTGATCTACATCATAAATAGAAAGAAATCAAAATGAACAGAACCATTTTTAGAGGCCAGTAGTGTTAAATGTAGAAAATTCTGTCACTTAAGTGTTATAACTTTGGTTTATGTGTTCATCGTCCCATAAAGTAGGATATGATTCTGAAAGCTCGTATCGATCCATAAAATGGCGAATGATTTCAATATCATGAACATGGAATCTGCTGAACCAGCCGTAATTATGCAAGCAGTGGAGAGATCAAAATTACAAATGCTACACTGCCTATAGAATGTTTTCGTTCTGTACGAGTATGTCAGCATGTTGTCAGCACTGATGCTAAGCAAGGCAACAACTGAATATCGCACACCATTAAGCATGAAATCCGTGAAGTATGTAAAATAGTTTATTTATAATTATCATATGTCTATAAATATTGAGAACTGCCTAAAAATATTTATGACACACGTGTTAAAATTGTGTTATATTGCTCGTAGGATTAGGAAAACGAGGCCTCCTACTTACAATATAAAACACCATGTTTACTTTCTCTATACCTACTATGTACAAAGTGTATAGCGAAGGTCCTGCATTAAAAATTTGATACCGAGATTTTACCGGAAATATATTTTTTGAGACCTCCTGAATACCAAACAAAACAAAAAAAAAAAGTTTCCCGGTGTGTGTCTGTAAGTGACTGTGGGCAGCATAGCTCAAAAACTCAAATTTGATATTTAAGTCCAGTTTCTTCCAAGGATGCGACACAAAGATTATTAAGAAAATCCCCCCAAACCCAACTAACCTTTACATAGAAAAATTTTCAAAGTGTTTGATTTTGTCATAAATGTCTCTAAATATGCTGATTACAATATCCTATATTAAAGATATTTACACGACAACTAAAATGTATATCTTGAATTTCAGGAAATAGTCTCTGAAGACATCTTTATTCTGGATGAATTTTACGGAATTTTGCATAACTGTTAAACCGGAAGCGATAGGCAAAAACTTACCGGATAGAAGTGTAGAGCTCGTTGCAACAATTGTTTTCGTGGAGTTGATCATTTTTTAGATATTTCTTGTTATTGGTTTCCACTTTAAAATACCTCCTTATACTTTTCTCATACAGGAAGTTGTGAATTCCTGTCCATACAAACAAAGGAACTTTAGTCACATAGCAACCAGGTTTTGACTAACACTTTAATCTTTGGTACTAACTTACTTCGCTTCTACTTACATGGAAGAAAGTAATAAGACCATTTCTGCTATTTTTTTCTCGATTAGCTTCAAGTAAATAGAAGAATAAGTTTTTTAACAATAATTTGTCAAGGGAATAAATCACATCAGATTTTTATCACTTTTATCATAAATAGCTATTATTTTTACTAATAGTTTCTCGCTGTATTGTAACTGAAAGTTTTGCAAAAGCTTTCTAGCTGCTGTAAAGGCCGGTAGTGCAGCAGCATTTTGACAAGAACCTTCCTTCGCTGTCTCTCTTCAGCGTTTGCTTCAGACGCGGCTTTCATTATCGACCTAAATGCAATCTGGTTAACAATAGCTCCATTAGGAAAATTGTATGTCACATTATATTTGCTGTCACTGTTTGCAGCACAGGAGAACAATAGGCATTTAGGAGCAAATACTGGAGCCTGAGGTCATTCAGCAATAATTGAAATCAAAACATGAGTGTTAGTTTCCATCGCTAGCAATGGCGTCGACACCGTTAGCTTTGAAACGTTTTGTTTTCAATGTTCTTAATTAGGAAATATATGGTAACTTTATTACTGATATACAGGATGCTTCAAAACGACACCAAACGAAGATGTGGACCTTGTTGGTCATACCGTACGTGATACGTGAACATAATTTTCAGCTCTAAATACGGCACATACAAAAACTGCTATAAAATCACCATGAATTAGGCAGTCGTACATAACCAAATGGCACGTGCCTGGCCCACTCCAAGAGAGATGCCAGTTGGTAGCGAAGGTCCCAGTCGCGTGGTGTAGGTGTGGTTTGATAGACCCGCCGGCGCGGGACAGGTCACCTTAGTAATGGAAAACGTAGCATGTGGGTTTTGTTATGTGTTTCGTATAACATGTTCTGAGGTTGTTTACGTGGCGTATGACAAACGCTGTTTCTTCGCTGCCTAATCCCAAATGTGTGCGAAACCACAGAATGGAGAACCTGGAACGAGTGGTCAGCCTGTAGCCAGGTATGAACGTGATTAAGTGATGATCCGAAGTACAAGCGAAATGGATGAATGGAAAGGTGTTGATGGAGCAACAAGTGGAATGAGTGATGCGGGAATCCGGAGGACCCCTCCAGACGCTGCTTCGTCCACCACAAATCCCATATGAGGTTGCTTGGGTTCGAAACCTAGATGTGAGGCGAGCGGTCTAATGACTCAGTCACGGCGCCGCCATCGCTAATGTATGTAACGTATTATGTTTTAATACTTTTAACAAATGTTTTATAATTCCTACGTTAAATAACTAGGTATACTATTGTAAAGGCCCGCTGCTTTTAAAGTGTACTTTAGAGAACATGGAATCAAAATGATTACTCTTTATTTACATTTCAAATACCTTGAAACAGAGTTTATTAACACGACCTTAACCACAAATGATGAAATGTGTTGTTTGTAGTTCCATACTTTCCAGGAAAGACAAATTATTGCATTAAGGTTGAAGTTGCATTGTAGAAAAGCAGGTTAGGGGCCTCACCACTGTTTTAGTACACGTTAACATGTATTCTAATAGAGGAACAATTAAAAAAATTAAACATTCAGGGCAGATACGTGGCTGAAATATGCCAAAGTGCACTCTTTTACTAAAATACCAATTTATTTTAAATTGAGATAAGGTCAATAATACCATGTGTTTGTTACATATACAGCATACATTTTGTATATATCTGATAAGTAACATTCATGTATCAGATGTTTTTAACCTCAGGTTATATATTACTTTTACTAGAACTTTATGTTCCATTTTTACAAAAACTATCCATGATAAAACTTTGAGATTTAATAGACACTCTTAGCAATAAGTTCTTTAATGCGATCTAGAATGAATCCAATAGCTTAATCACAACTTTCAGAAAAAATATTATCTATGAAGAAAATGTGGTCGAAGAAAAAATACATCATTTTTTATTAATGATGCCAACTTTATTCAGTGTACACAGATGACTGTAGATCACATTTAAACGTATTACTAAGAAACTCCATACTAAATTTCAAGTTGTATCTAGTATAGTTTTTGCAAAAAAAAGGAACAAAGTTTTAGTAACAATAATATATAGCTTCAGGATAAAACCAACTGATACATCAAAGAAGTTTATCATATACACAATTTGTACTGTTTATCTAGCAGGCACCAATGTACATGACATTTGCTGAGCTTATCTGTATTAGATTAACAGAAATGAGTATATTAGTAAAATGATACATTATCGCATGTTTCAGTCACCTATCTTCGCTTAAGAAAATAAAAGCTGAAATGTGATGCTACAGGTATTAACAATATTATTTTCTTATATTTCGTAACGTAAATATATATTACGTTATCTTTCGCCTGCAGTAGTGGTTTGACGGTACCGCTAAAAGCCCAAAGGTGTGACGTCACACATCGTATTACAAGGCTTTCTCTTCAGGTGGTGTTGATCCGTCATATTCCTTGGCAAGTTATACGAGTATGTTGCCAAATATAACTTTTAACGGGATAAAAGCGTAAAGGTTCTGTATTAGTTTACTAGCCAGGCGATGGTCAATTTTCTCTTTTTGACTTAACATTACAGGAATAAGCTGTTTAGCCAAGCATTCCCATAAAAATAACGTGAGCTACGAAGTATAGCTACGCAATACAAAGTGCAAGCACGCGTGGTAACTTTCTCAGGGTTCTAACTTCGCCAGCGTGCAACAAGGACTTTCTTGTTGACTTGAGAGAGTTCTGCTGCGTCGCCGAGGATGTTTTGTTCATCTCTGGACCTCGCAGCATGTTTCATAAGGCAATAAACGCCAAATGTGGCTTTAGTTCCTCAAGTTTAGGTTTGCAGAAAGACAGTGGTCGCAGCTAGGACCTGTTGCGAATAGCTTCTTAAACATCGAGACTTTCATTGCCGAGATACGAGGGCCACCCAGAAAGTAACGAACGATTTGTCATAACTAAATACATAACAACACAAAACTTTATCTAAAAGGTGATCGCAACGTAATCTCCATTCTGTCAAGTCATTTGTCACGTGGTACCACTTTTCAATGCTGGCATTACACTTTTCTACCACCAAAGAACTTACTCGTTTTTATAAATACACAAAATGTTCGGTCAATTGAATTTTATAGGAAAATAACGCAAGTGTATGGTGATAATGTAATGAACGACTCCTCAGTGAGGAAATGGCGCATAATTTACAAGTAAGCAAAGAAGAACCAGTGCACCCGACAAAGACCAGAGTAGAAGTTCATCAATCGCTATGAAGGAATTGAAAGCAAATGTTTAACTTGGGTGGGAAAAGATTTCGCAATTACATACGTTATAGTTCCAAATGTGTACACCGATAACACTTGCAATACATTTTGTATAGTGCATTAAAACCGAAGAATACGCTACCTACGTCACTTTAACCACTATGTTTCGGCTAATTACTTTCTCTACACATACTATGTACATGTGTATAGAGAAGGTATTGTATTGCACCCAAAAATTCCATATCAAGATTTCACCGGAAGTGTATATTTTGAGACCCCTGAATTCAAAAAGCATTTTCAGAAAAACGTCCATATTATGTGTGTCTGTGGACAGCATAGCTCAAATACTAAAAGACCGTTAAATACCAAACTTGGTGTTTAAGTTTACTATATTTCAAGAAAGCGACACGGAAGATTTTCAAGAAAATACCCCCACCCTAAAGTATCCTTTAGAGTGAAGAATTTTCGAATTTTTCTATTTGATCAAAAACGGATCAAACGATTTTGATTAAAATACCGTATATTAAAGTTATTTACAACATAAATAAAATGTATATTTTGAATTTTCTGGGAATAGCCTCTGAAGAGTACTTTATTCTGATTGATCTTTGCAGAACTTTGCATAACGGTTAAACCATAAGAGGCAAACAAAAACGTATTACCCAGAAAATATAGACCTTGTTAAAACACACGATTTATGCCATATGTTTTTTGTTGTACAGTTGACCGTTTCCAAGATATTCGTTACTATTGGTTTCAGTTTTAAAATACTTCTACTTTTTTCGGACAGGAAGTGTCTGTTTTTCTTTTGTTTTACTCCTGGCAAAGCAAAGAAGCCAATTTCAATGACAATCACACAACGATAGCTTTGAAAAGATTTGACTATCGCTTTAGCATGGCGCATTCCTTTAGTTCCCTTCTACTTATAAGGAACTAAGTAATAAGTACATTCTGCTAATGCTTATCTCGATTAGCATTATCTGTATGACCGCAGATATTAGGAATATACGGAACTACCCCCAGACCACCATGTTGTGTGATTCTCCTCAGAATGAGTATGTTTTTAATGTCTGACCGCAGATATTAGGAATATACGTAATATAACACCAGACTAGTTCATCATGTCATTCACCTCAGACTAGGTATACGCTCGATGTCCTAACGCAGATTTTAGGAATACACGGAATTATGATCAGACTTATTATCACACCATTCTCCGCACAGTAGGTGCATTCTCAAAGTCTAAGTGTAGGTATTGAGATGTATAGAGAATAAACAACAAAATGTTTTATCACATCATTCTGCTCAGATTAAGTATATTCTTAATGTCTACCTAGGAGTGTAGATACAGAGAAGCCTACGATATAAAACACCGCTCAGATTAAGTATATTCTTAATGTCTACCTAGGAGTGCAGATACAGAGAAGCATACGATATAAAACACCGCTCAGATTAAGTATATTCTTAATGTCTACCTAGGAGTGCAGATACAGAGAAGCATATGATATAAAACACTGCTCAGATTAAGTATATTCTTAATGTCTACCTAGGAGTGCAGATACAGAGAAGCATATGATATAAAACACCGCTCAGATTAAGTATATTCTTAATGTCTACCTAGGAGTGCAGATACAGAGAAGCATACGATATAAAACACCGCTCAGATTAAGTATATTCTTAATGTCTACCTAGGAGTGCAGATACAGAGAAGCATACGATATAAAACACCGCTCAGATTAAGTATATTCTTAATGTCTACCTAGGAGTGCAGATACAGAGAAGCATACGATATAAAACACCGCTCAGATTAAGTATATTCTTAATGTCTACCTAGGAGTGCAGATACAGAGAAGCATACGATATAAAACACCGCTCAGATTAAGTATATTCTTAATGTCTACCTAGGAGTGCAGATATTCAGCATACAGGATAAAACAACCAACTATTTTATCACATCATGCTTCTCAGATTAGGTATATTCTTAATATCTGCCTATGATTGCAGATATTCAGAAGCATACATAATAAAATGGCGGCGTCGTCGGAGAGTGGTTAGACCGCTCGGCTTCCATCTAGGCGCCCTGGTTCGATTCCAAACGCCCACATGTGGAATTCGTGGTGGGCGAAGCGGCCTCTGCGCGAATTTATGCCGGATACTCTGGTTTCCCCACCACTCATTCCACCAATTGATCCATCAACACCCTTCCAATCATTAATTTCATTTCATGGACTATCTGTCGTGCAGATTCTCCTTGTTGTGAATGGACTATCTGTCGTGCAGATTCTCCTTGTTGTGAATGGACTATCTGTCGTGCAGATTCTCCTTGTTGTGAATGGACTATCTATCGTGGAGATTTTCCTTGTTGTGAATGGACTATCTATCGTGGAGAATCTCCTTGTTGTGAATGGACTATCTATCGTGGAGAATCTCCTTGTTGTGAATGGACTATCTATCGTGGAGAATCTCCTTGTTGTGAATGGACTATCTATCGTGGAGATTCTCCTTGTTGTGAATGGACTATCTATCGTGGAGATTCTCCTTGTTGTGAATGGACTATCTGTCGTGGAGATTCTCCTTGTTGTGAATGGACTATCTGTCGTGGAGGATCTCCTTGTTGTGAATGGACTATCTGTCGTGGAGAATATCCTTGTTGTGAATGGACTATCTATCGTGGAGATTCTCCTTGTTGTGAATGGACTATCTGTCGTGGAGATTCTCCTTGTTGTGAATGGACTATCTGTCGTGGAGATTCTCCTTGTTGTGAATGGACTATCTGTCGTATAAATTCTCCTTGATGTAAATGGACTGTCTATCATGGAGCTTCTCCTTCCATTGAGTTGACTGTCGCAGAGATTCTCCTTTCTCTGAGTTTACTATTTGTCGTAAATATTTCTGTCAGTTGACTACCTGTCATGGGTATTTTCCTTGCTGAATCGTGGAGATCCTCTTTGTTGTGAGTACACTATTTCACGTGGAGATTCTCCCTGCTGTGAGTAGACTATCTGTTGAAGATTCTTTTTGTTGTGAGTACACTATCTCACGTGGAGATTCTCCTTGTTGTGAGGTGACTTATTTGTCATAGAGATACTCTTTGTCGTAAGTTGACTGCCTCACGTGGAGATTCTCCTTTTCTATGGGTACACTATCTCACGTGGATATCCTCCTTGTTGTGGGTAGACAATTTCACGTAGGGATCCTCTTTGTTATGAGTACACTATTTCACGTGGGGATTATCTTTGTTGTGAGTACACTATCTCAAGTGGAGATACTCTTTGTTGTGAGTAGACTATATCACGTGGAGATCCTCCTTATGAGTAGACTATATCACGTGGAGATCCTCCTTGAGAGTAGACCATCTCACGTGGAGATCCTCCTTATGAGTAGACTATATCACGTGTAAATCCTCCTTAAGAGTAGACCATCTCACGTGGAGATCCTCCTTATGAGTAGACTATATCACGTGGAGATCGTCCTTATGAGTAGACTATATCACGTGGAGATCCTCCTTGAGAGTAGAGCATCTCACGTGGAGATTCTCTTGTATGTGAGTACACTATCTCAAGTGGAAATCCTCCTTGTAAGTACATTATCTCACGTGGAAAAACTCTTTATTGTGAGTTGACAATCCCACATGGAGGTCTTAAATACACACAAAAGGGTTATAAATTCATAATTAGTAATAATTGATTCTAGTTACCTAAATTTGAGAAAGCGGAGCTATAAATTTAGTGCTTTTAACCTTTTGGTAAGATAGAATATTTTAATTCCATTAGCACAAGAAAATTTGCAGCATAAAGATAATTTTATGCAATTGTATATCATTTCATCTTGGAGCTGACCAGCCATTTTAAGTTTACACCACGTGCTGTAAAAGCTTATTTTAGCTCGGATAGAATATTGTTCCTCGGAAATAACCGACATACGCGCATCGCCTTCAACATTTTGAACTCTAATCAGATTCAGTTTGTACTGCTCTTACATCTCTTCGCAATTTTAATGCGTGCCACTCTTGAACACGTGGAGCTGCTTTCATTAGAGCGGGTTGTGGGCTCGTATTGTGAATCGGCTCCCACATTAAATTCCACCTCCGCAGTCGCCAATTCCTTCCCACCTCGTCGTTAGGCGTAATAGAATTTACCAGTAGGTGTTCTGAGTTCAGCTTCTGCAAAACCCGGAGACCTTCAGGGATTACCCGAAATTAACAGTTATTTATCCTGCATCTCGGATTCTACACATCACACTTTCTGGAAAACAAAGAAGGACATCTGTTGCTACAGAGTGCTTTATACAGGATGTAACAAAAATGTAAGGCGCAAATGCAGGACATATTTCTCACACGTAGACGAAGAAACTATGTTATATAAAGATGGGTCTGGAAACGTTTGGTTACCATGATATAGCTCATTTTGTCTAACTCATTGATCATGATAAATGCATACGGACAGAACATTAGAATCATGCACTCTTGCTTACGTCCGGTTACGTTGTCAGGTGTTTGGTTTCACATGACCTGTTGTCATGCAAATACCTCATTGTTTGCTTACAGTAACATAAACTGTTGCAGTGAGCAGTACGACCTTGACGTACCAGTAGAGCTGATACAGACTTGGCTCATGCAATGGCAGTGTACACAAATACAGAGATGGCAGATGACCATTTGGTTTGGATTAGCAGACGGCAATGGCGCTTGCGCTCAACGATTGTAACGGAAGATGTTCCGACAGGAAACCTTTTCAAGCCATTAATCGTCGTCTTAGGAAACATGGGGCATTTCAGCCTGATACTCGCGACAGGGATACAACGGCGCACCCGGGATTCAGTATGACGGCCGGTTGATGCATGTATGGGCACATTAAACATCTCCTGTGAGAAAGTTACATGCAGTATGCTGGTACGTTCTACTCTTGTTGTTTCCCATGATTACTGAATTGGAGAAAATGAGTTGTAACATGGTAACAAAGCGTTTCCAGACCCATGTTAACATAACATAATTTCTTCGTCTACGCGTGAAAAATGTGTCCTGTAATTTGTGCTGTACATTTTTGTTACATCCTGTATATAAATTACAGTTTCTTTCTTCAAGTAATTGTCTGGAAGTTCACTTAAGTATATTTTAACGTCAAATTAAGCAGGAGTTTTAAATCTTTATGACGAGATGTGCAGATTTTTATCCCTCATTCCTGTGTTATTGTTGGCAGGTGATTCGACATTTTGTTCCAGTCACTGAAAATGAAGTACACATCAAACCAACGACTTTTCTTGTGAGGCAATACTAGAATTGTTTTGTAGTCGGCTTATCCTCCCCGTATTTAGGACTGGCATGCCCCTAGGAGTGCAAACGGATGCCTAGGAGTCAGAAGCCTGTCGGGGAGTCAACGGCACGAAACCACAAAATGGAGAACCTGGAACGATTGGTCGACCGGTAGCCAAGCTGAGGGTGAGGAATTTGATACGAAATGCCAGCGAAATGAATGATAAGAAAGGTGATAATGGAGCAATTGTTGGAATGAGTGGCGGGGTAAACCGGGGGACCTGGAGAAAACCCTCTCGGACGCCGCTTCGTCCACCACAAACCCCACATGTGACGATGGAAAACGAACCTGGGCCGTCTAGATGGGAGGCGAGCGTTCTAACCACTCGGTCATGGCACCGCCCAAAACTAGATTACGAATCCAATTTGTACCCACACGTCAACGACTACCATGGGCAGACTAGATGAACGATGTTTGCCGTTTCCGCCTCACCGGAGATCCAGTTGTTTCTAATTTGTTTATCAGTCACAGTACTGGGTTTCCTTGCTGAGGATTCCAAACCCCAAACTCTCTCTGATATATCCTTCGACTAGCTATAAAATAAATCTTTTAACAGGGAATCCAAACTCTTGAGCATCATGCTTAGTTTGACGCTAAAAGTTTTATTCAGAATGGAAAGATTCCTTACAGCTCCCCCTGCATAAGGGATTGTCATTTAGACCAAGCATAATAGTTGTGCAAAGTATTTGTAATAAATAAAATAAAAAGCAATAATATAATGCAGACCATAACAATATGAAAGAGAGGAGAAAAATGGAGCAGCGAAGTTAAATAAAAAAGAAAAAAAAATCTTAAGGACTGAAATGATTACAAAAATATTTGTTTGAAGATATGACTAGTTGCCATAAAGGGGATTCTGAATTATGGAAAGTGAGCCTTTAAGTGCAACAATAGCAACGTTGTATATGAAGTCCTTCTTCAGTTCGAACGTCTTACAGAAGTCTACAAAAAGTTTAGGAATGATAGTTACCTCGTGCTCCAACCATCAGATCTATGACCTGGTCGGACAGTTGTATTTGGGGATGGTGTGCTCGTAAACAGTACACTTCTCCTCAGGTTGTTGCTGTGAAGACTCAAATCTTCTTTTTTTCTTTTATTAAAGGGCGGCCCCCACACCCGCCGCACCCGGTGACGATCGTCCTCTGAGGCTACAGCATCTCCGCATGCAAATGCTGTTAAGCTAACCATGCAGAACGCGTAAGTGCAAGTGGTGCTTGGTAGTGAAGTACATGCGTTGGTGTTCAGGTTCCGCAGAGCACCCCTGTTAGTGTAACGGACTACGCGCACACGAGAGAGTGAGAAGTGCTCGGTACTACACATACAAATGTCTGAGTAGTACCCAGGTAGTGTTAGGTAAGGGGTTAAGCTATTGTTAGTGGTACATAGACGGACTGACAGACTTGAGTGTAGGTGATAAATAATATGCATGGCGTTAAGGTTACGTGCAGCAGGATGCAGTAGAATTAGAGCTAACGTAAACATGTGGACAGACTGACAAAGTCGCTTTTTATATGATGCCTGTGAGTTGTTTCTCTGTAATTCCGGATTCTGCTGTGATAGATGTAGTGCCGGGCTATCTGGTGGTGTTGGAGGCGAATGTGTTGAGTATGGATGCCGGACCTGTCTGTTGTGCAGTGCTGTAAGGCCTAGCAGGGCTGCACCTCAGGAGAATAACTTTTAATTTACGTTAAGTATGTTTTAGAGCTGTACTGCTACATCTATGGCGGTGGTGGAATTGGTGATGGATCTTTCAAATACGTATAGTGGTCGCTTATGTGCGTTATTGTCGGTGTCGTAAGACCCTAGCTGTTGCGCTAGGGGACTGTCGTGTTCCGGGAGTTTGTCAAGAGGTTGGAAGCAAGCTTCTTGCTGAATTCTTCTACGGTGTGCATTTTATAGCCAGGTGATGAGCCTGGTGGAATGTCTAGTATGTAGATTCGCCGACAGGACCCCTCTATAGAGATGCCATGGACTTCTTCATAGACAGCTGTGAATTTCCAGCCAAACAATTAAATAGATAAATATATCAATGTTATATAACTCACTCCGCATTTAGTTCATTCTTATGTAAAAATGTACTCGGCTTTTAGTGTCAATATATCTTTCAAAATGTCGCAATTGGCTTGGCAAAAGGCTTCGTTCGTCAGCCTAACTAAACTACCAACCCACAAGTATAACACCTGCAGTTCGGATAAAGCCACGGTAGTAAACATAAGGTACATTTGGAATCGGTCTGGGTGGCTCAATAGTTTACGTACTGGTCTTTTTATCCCAAGGTTGCAGGCTCAAACCCGCTCCAGAATGATTTTTCTTATAGGATGAATCAATTCATTTCTATTGTTGAAACGGCATACTGCCAGAGCTCGATATTATTACAGAGCGAAAAAAAACAAACAAAAAACAAGTGCACACGTGCTACTTAACACACAGAATGTGTTAACACCTATCGGCTGAAATGAGGAAAGAAGGATTACTATCTAGCAGACTAGAATATTAAATATGTCGCTATAAAGTTAGTATAAATCTGCAAATATAACTCCCAAAGTATAAACATGCAATATAGTTACAGATTTGTTCAAATATGCACAATATAATTCTAATCACCAATTCCAAATAACAAGAAATGCGTATATATAAGTTTTGTCTGCATATCCATGATGTTTAAAGAAAATAAAATGTATTTTAATGCAAGATCCGCAGCTTAGTCAACATTATTTAACTGTGCTTGCATCCTTCTGTTTGAACACATCATCGTAGTTGGTGGTTATGATTTATCCACTCAGGAATGGTTCTTCGAACAGAGCTTAAGAGAATACCAAATGTAGTTCAGATCAGTAAATATTCAGCAGATACTTTTTAGGATATCTGCCTTTCAAATGATGCTTATTTAGTAACCCAGATTTCCTCTTGAACAGCTTTCAGTTGTATTGCATACAATTCAGTTTGAAATACGGTGGTATTGAGACTAAGAGCAGCATAAATATGAGTTATATCCAGAAAGTGACAAGACGCGTTGGCTGACTAAATAATAGCGAAACATATCAGTATAAAACGTGATTTACAAAGTTACAGTACTTTACTCTATTTCACAACGCAATCTCCATTTTGTCAAGACATTTACCAGTTTTCAATGCCGATGTTGTACTTTTCTACTGCCAAAGAACTTATTCGCTTTTTTGAATGCACAAAACGTTCGGCCAATCGAATTTTATGGGTAAATAATGCGTTCTATGGTGATAATGCAATGAATGACTCTTCAATGAGGAAATGGCGCATAATTTGCGACTAATCAAAGATAAACGAGTGTGTGCAAAAAAAAAAAAAAAAAAAAAAAAAAAAAACTCGGAGGAAATTCTTCAATCGTTATGGAGGAGTTGAAAGCAAATGTTCATAAAAGAATTGAGAAATACCGGTGTTACACTTTGGACACCGTACATGACTTTTTTGGATGGAAAAGGTTTCCCAGCCATTAAGACTTCAAAATGGTAGTGACATCTTGGCACATATCTTTAGCGGCAAAAGAATACAAAATCTTTGTTGAAAAACTGTTACCACGTGACAATATATACCTTGATAGTAATGACGACTACGTTGAAAAATATGGTAAGATACTGTAACTTTGTAAATAAAGTTTCGTGTTGATAACCTGTGTTATTATTTAGGTACGCCAAATCGTATGTCACTTTCTGAATGGCCGCACCAGATCCATTGTCCATTTTGGAGTCGTCTGTATACTAGATTAGGCATTACATTTTCTTCTGACTCCAGTATCCTGAAACCTAAGATGATATATCTGTGACATTTGGAAAAACCGCAATATTTAAGATGCCTTGTTGAAATTTCTGCACAATAACAGTAGTGTTTTGACATTTACCAACATTCTAGCTTTTATGATTGTTTAAATAATAAATGTTTACTGTCCAAATTCACGTACTAAAGAAAGTGAGCCACATGATGCATTTTTAAAGCTACTCCCAAAAGTATTCAAGTTCTACAGTAAATGAGTTTACAAAAAAGCCTATCATATGATAATTTTTATATCATCCCTAATTATTGTAGAAACAGCTTTCCTTTTCTTACTCTCCAAAACTCTTGACATTTGAAAGTTTGCTTATACATCTTTCAAAATTTCAACAACTATATAATAATTTTCTTTAATGAACTTTTCAGAGTCAGTATAGAATTTTTGAAATAAATTATTAAAAATGCTGTGTTTTACATTCACACGACCTTCTCTAACCGTTCCGCAAACAAACTTTCATCACCAAAAATTATTTTTTCTCTACACCAAGTTGATCGAGATAAACATTAACAGAATTGTCCTTATTGCTTGCTCCTTGTAAGTGCAAGCGAAATAAAGGCATACATAGGCTAAAGCAACAGTCAAATATTTTAACACCCGGTCGCAATATAAAACAATTGAAATTCTGTTCTCTTTGTTTGCCAGGAGTAAACAAAGAGATATGAAAAGATTAATTCTCGTTTGAGAATAGTTTAAGATTCTTAAAATTCAAACCAAAAACACGCAATATCACGGAAACGGATAACCCCAAAAAATGTATATGGCATAAATTGTGTGTTTTTACGAGATGTACATTTTTGTGTAGTATGTTTTTGTCTACCTCTTACGGTTTACCAGTTATACAAAAGTCATCCAGAATGGAGAGGTCTTCAGAGGCTAATCCCAGAAAAGTCCGGATATACATTTGTCACAAAGATTTCCTAAACAAATCGTATTTTAATCAAAATCGTTTGAGCCATTTTTTAAAAAATGAACATTTTCGGAACATTTTCCATATAAACGGTATTGCGGTTGGGGGGATATTCCAGGAAATGTTCTTGTCTCATCCCTGAAAGATATTGAAGTTAAATGCGAAGTTTGGTATACAACCGACTTTACGATGTGGAGTTAAGGTGTCCACACATGCATACACGCCCTCACGCGCGCCTTTTTCTAAAAAATGGTTTTTTTTAGATTCCAAGTACCCTAAAATATGATTTTCCAATGAAATCTCGGTAGCGAATTTTTAGGTTGGCTACAATACCTCTTCTATCTACTATGTGTATTGTACTCACGTAGTGGAGACAATAAAAATTGCATCGTGTAGAGCATTTTTATTATGGAAATAGTTCGCGAGAAAATAAGGTTAAAGGTTAGCGGGTCTATTTATAAGCACACAACTGGTCATTTATAGGTCTTAATAATTGGCAGTTAAAGTAAGCCAAGTGAGAAAAACGAATATTTTCTTAAGGCTAGAATTCAATTTATGTTACTACAAAGAACAACAGGCTGAGTGGTTAGATTGCTCGCCTCCTATCTAGGTGACCCGGGTTCGATATCATGTGAGGTTGGTGGTTGACGAAGCGACGTCCTCGAGTTTTGCCCGCCGCTCATTTCACCAATTGCTCCATCATCAATTTTCGTATCATCCATTTCGCTTGCATTTCATCTCATCCACTTCCTCACGCTACTTCCTGGCTACGGGCCGACCTCTCGTTCCAGATTCTCCATTCTGTGGCTACCTGCCATTGGCTCCACGACAGACTTCTGACCTCTAGGCATTATCTTGTTGCAAAAGACCTATACCATCATTTACCTCACTCAATCAAGGAATTACTTGAAGAAGTGAAGAAAATAAATGCAATAAAGGCTTAACATGATAAAAAAATTCTTTTCACTCAATTGATAGATACAAAACGGAAGAAAAATGAGTGATTTATAATTTATTTTCAAAAGTCTATTTTCTTTAGATTGTTAATTATTTTATGTACTTATATCTGCCTGTTCATGCCTGTATTTAGTTATAGTTGTTAAATTGGTAATTTAAATATGTTTTCCAGCTCTTGTCAAATTGACAGTGCTTAATCTACCATTAGTTATCCAAAATTGGTGAATAGCTATTTTGTGTATGAATATCTATTTAGAACTGAATTTATATCAACTTATTTAATTTGTTAATGTAAATATGTATTTTACCCACTGTAAAATTGACGATGATGACTCAGACTCCTAGGGGGATTTCAGTCCTAAATAAGGGGGAGGTAAGTCAACTACGCAACGAAGAATAATATTTTTTAACTTTTCACAATTTTTGCTCAAGTTTCACATATACGTCACCTTAAGTTTATTAAGACGAAAATGCTCCACTAATGATATTAATATTAGGCACTGAGTGCATTAAGCATAATGTATAACTTTATAAGATATTTTCCTTTTTTAATTTACGTGTACATTGTAATACAAATTATTTACAAGCACTAGAATATTTCACAGCACTTTGTTTTATTTCTATACCTGAAACTATGCACAGGCACAATTAGCGACCAGCAGAATGTTCTCTAGTTCCATGCCCAACCACAGTGAGTAAATTCTGTTTCACATAAACCCCATGCGCAGGTCCTTGTTTAAGCTGATTACCAAGTTGTACGCCGAAGTAAGCTTTGTAAGCTGTGTTTTAAAACTATGTCATGTTTCGCTTTTGCTCTTGTGTGTATAACTGTCAAACGTGTAGGAGAGCGGGTTTAGATGCCACCTGTGTTGGGAATCAGCCTCCCAAAATTGATGTTTACTTCTTTATGTTGTGCCTCGCACCTCCTGCACAAGACCACAGCGGTGATCTGGACACGCTAAATTAGAATTCCAGGCGCAGTGAATCTGCCTTTTACAACCGTCTACAGCATTTCCCTGCTCTGTTAATTCAGCATATGTTAGAGGAGGAATGCTGTGGTGATTATTTCAATAAACACTGGATGCGAAATTTTAACTACAATCGCTCAGAGAATCGAAAATCACTTTTTTAGACAGCTGATGTTAAAAGTAGTAAATTCAATTATAACACTTCAGTGTAGCCAACTTTGACTCGTGCGTCCAGGGCCTCATTCAAAAAGTATATGACTCTGAAAGCTCATATCGGTCCATAAAATGGCGGATGATTTTAATGTCATGAAAATGGGATCTGCTGAACCAGACGAAATTATGCAAGCAGCGTAGAAAGCAAAATTACTACTGCTACACTGCCCACGTTGTATATAATGTTTTCGTTCTGTACGGGTAAGTCATCATGTTGTCAGCACTGATGCTAAGCAAGGCAACAACTGAATATCGCAGACACTAAGCATGAACTCCCTGAAATAGGTAAAACAATCCATTTATCATTATAATTTGTCTGTAAGTAGTGATGACACGTATTAAAATTGTTTTACATTGTTCCTAGGATTACTGTACTCGGTCTGTGGCCTCGTTTCGCAAGCTTCCTACTCACAATATAAAACACCATTTTTATCACAAATAACTGCTTTACACCAAATAGCTGTAGGGACCGTTTGGCACCTTTGCCCGATCTCTCCTTGCTTTGGACTCTACAGCCATTTAATATCTACAATATACTTGTTTCCTAGCATATTATTTCACTAATATTATTTTTCTCATAACTACATTTTCACGCCTTAAAAATTGTCCATACGTCTCAGTTTGTGTATAAATGTTACTAAAATTTCCCAGAATGTACTGAATTATCTATTTTGATATTACAAAGGAAAAAATTATTCTATAGCAATTCTTAAAAAAAAAAATATACATCTATGGAAAAAATAAATCATTTTGGAGATTGACATTTATAGCTCTCTTCTCCCTGTCTGCGCTGGGTGAGGCTAGCTGCCTTTGTAGAAGCCTCCTACCGACCTCCCGGCGCCTGAATGGCATTTGTGGCACGCCAGTGCTGCCATCTAATGAATATTAGGGACTTCCTTACGTCTCTGCGCTTAGCTCCGTCGTTTCCTTTGTGCTGGCCTGTGGTTTCCCCTCTCATCTCCCCGGTGTAGACCGCAATTGATCAGTACTTGGTCGCAGTTGCTGAGGTGTCCCCTGCCGTTAACATGCTCTAACCTATAACCTTTTAAAAATTATAGGAATTCAGTAATATAAGTTCTATTTAAAGCTTTTGTGTGTGGTTCAAAGCTCCTATTCAGAAAATACCAACCAATTTTCTGAAATTTTGAGGCGCATGGGACATTTTGACATGCAATATATTTTCATAATAAAGTTGCAGTAGTTTATATCTTGCAAAGTATTATCCAATTTGAATGAAATTTAGAAGTCATATTAATATATAGCAATGCGTTCACATTAAAACTTCAAAAAAAAAAAAAAAAAAATATATATACATAAATTTGAAATTTCTGTTTCAGTGCCCCTTAATAAAATAAATGCATATTGGTGTAGCTCTGAGTGCATTAATTTTAGTCTAATCTGTTTTTTTTTCTGTTTGCTTGTGTTTATAATTATGAATTATTAAATTATTTAAAGGGGCCGAGAACCTCCTATCTGCACAATGCTAAATACCAAATGTTTTTGTTCCTTCAGCTCCCAAACTAACGTAAGCAGATGAAATTATCCCAGTATATTCTATATATTTTACCGCCTATTCAATATAATGAAGTTTTATTATTCATTAGGTTTATTCTTGCCGATGTTTTCAAATCTAAGTGGATGCATAACAGTTGTGAAGGTTTTCAGAAGCAAAATTTTTCATATAACATTTAATTCCTTATATTTATTATAAAACAGTTTAAAAATAACTCACGCATAGCTAAAGTTCTAAAAATGACAAAAAGTGGAAAACTGCGTTAGATTAAAACCAACAAGAAAAGCTTTATAGAAGTTTAAATAATTATTTTTAATTGCAGTTTCAGTGGTAGTTCATAGTTGAAACTTTAGAATCTTACTGTTAAAACATCAAAGCACAAGAGCTGGCAAAAAAAAAGAAGTAAAAAATAAACAAATAAAACATTAATCCAAAAAAGGTATTCGGTCTGAAAGAGCAAGAAAGGGGAACTTAACTATTAAACGAGCTGTAGGACTTTAATAGTTAAGAGAATATTAATCAAAAAGCGTCAGTGAACAGGAACCATTAAAAACAAAATGAAAGCTTTTAATTCATATCAAGGTACCTAGACTCTGTAATTGCTATGTCATAATAAACTTGAATAAAGTAGTTACCTAATTCCGTAAACTGATGTGAAACTTTAACCGTTTCATCTCTCTCTCTCTCTCTCTCTCTCTCTCTCTCTCTCTCTCTCTCTCTCTGTGTGTTCGGCAGAGATTATAACTTACTCGTATATCTGGAAAATAGAGAAAACGGGAGCTTCAGATTTGATATCAAACAGAGATTAACATACAGAGCCTTTGTTGTTCAGAAAATAGAATTTGTAAGTTAAGGCAGATATAGATGTTGGGATATTTCGTAACTAATTTCATTGTGCATTCCTAATAACATTACATAAAATTACTGAAATATTCTAAGATACTAATTGAATTCCGGCAATGAGGAATAGAGCACAAGTTGGTTTGAAGCTTTCATTTTTTTAAACTACTTATAAGACATGATCAACTACGGCTGACTACCCGCATATTATCCTTAGTTGTTCAGAACGGTACCACATATATCCACGATATGATAGAACATGGTCCAATAGGACTTTGTACCTGCAGATTATCGTTAGATATTCGGCACGGTACTAGAGATATCTATGATATTATAGGACATGGTCCAATAGGACTATCGTACCTGCAGTTTATCGTTAGATATTCGGCAAGATAACTAGAGACATCTATGATATCATAGAATGTGGTCCAATAGGACTATTGTACCTGCAGTTTATCGTTAAATATTCGGCACGATACTCGATACTAGAGATATTCACAATATGATAGAACATGGTCCAGTAGGACTATCTTACCTGCCGTTAGATTCTCGTAACGATAATAGAGATGTCCATGCTCTTTTAAGACATAGTTCACTAGGACTGTCGTACCTGCAGTTAATCGTTAGATGTTCGGCACGATACTAGAGATATCCATGATATTATAAGACGTGGTCCAATAGGACTATCGTACCTGCAGTTTATTGTTAGATGTTCGGCACGATAGTAGAGATATCTATAATATTATAGAACATTGTCCAATATATCTATCGTACCTGCAGTATATAGTTAGATGTTCTGCAAGATACTAGAGATATCTATGATAATATAGAACATGGTCCAATGTGACTATCGTACCTTCAGTTTATCGTTAGATATCCGGCACGATACTAGAGATATTCACGATATGATAGAACATGGTCCAGTAGGACTATCTTGCCTGTAGTTAGATGTTCGGTACGATAATAGAGATGTCTATGATTTTTAGGACATACTTCACTAGGAATGTCGTACCTGCAGATAATCTTTACATGTTCGGCACGATACTAGAGATATCCATGATATAAAGCGTGGTCCAGTAAGACTATCGTACTTGCAGTTTATCGTTAGATGTTCGGCACGATACTAGAGATATCTCTAATATTATAGAACTTTGTCCAATAGATCTATCGTACCTGCAGTATATCGTTAGATGTTTGGCACGATACTAAAGGTATCTGTAATATTATAGAACTTTGTCCAATAGATCTATCGTACCTGCAGTATATCGTTAGATGTTCGGCACGATACTAGAGATATCTCTAATATTATAGAACTTTGTCCAATAGATCTATCGTACCTGCAGCATATCGTTAGATGTTTGGCACGATACTAGAGATATCTCTAATATTATAGAACTTTGTCTAATAGATCTATCGTGCCTGCATTATATCGTTAGATGTTTGGCACGATACTAAAGGTATCTGTAATATTATAGAACATTGTCCAATAGATCTATCGTACCTGCAGTATATCGTTAGATGTTCGGCACGATACTCGAGATATCTATGATATTATAGAACATGGTCCAATAGGACTATCGTACCTGCAGCTTATCTTTAGATGTTCAGCACAATAGTGGAGATATCTATGATATTATAGAACATGGTCCATTAGGACTATCATACCTGCAGTTTATCGTTAGGTACTCGTCAAGATACTAGAGATATCCACAAAATGAAGGTCATGGACCACAGGAGTGATGTATTGCAGTTTGTCATTAGATATTCAGAAGGACAGAAGAAATATCCGCAATATGAATGACATGACAAATAAAATGTATACCTTGAATTTTCTGGGAATAGTGTCTAAAAACCGTTCTATTCTGAATGTATTTTGCTGAAGTTTGTGTAACAATTAAAAGGTAAGAGATAGACAGGAACTTAATACACAAAAAGTATAGATCACGTTAAAATACACAATTTATGTCATATACCTTTTTTTTTCGTTGAATTGACCATTTCTGAGATATTCCCTGTTATTTGTTTCCGATTTAAAATACTTAAACTTTTTTTCACACAGAAAGTTGCAAACACCTCGCCGTGTATAGAAACGGATTTCATCCACAGGGCAACCGGCTTTTAAAAGATTTGACTCGTTTAAGTCTAGTGTATTTCCTTATTTGTCTCTTACTTGCAAGGAAGCAGGTAATTAAGACAAGTTCTGCTAAGGTTTATCTCGATTATCATAAAGTAGATAAAATAATATGCTTTTTAACAATTTGTTGCAGCAATGTAGAGAAAGTCAAGTACATATTTTAGAAAACTGTCCTTGTTTGGGTGTATATGTGTGTGGACAGCTCAAAAACAATAAGTCGCCTAGGTTCCAAACTATTATGTTCAGTATGTTCCAAGAATTTCAGGAAAATCCCTCCATCCCAAGCAATACTTGTGTTGAACATTTCTCGAAGTGTTGCATTCATTAAAAATTAATTGTAACGATTTTGATTACAATGCCATATCCCTAAATGGTAAATAAGATATACAGGGTGTTAATGAAGTATACAGAAATATTCTCACAGAATATGCAGATTACTTAAATAAGTAATTTGAGATAGGAGACTTATGGCCTGTTTATTGAAATTTCGAAGTAAAGGCTACAAGTTTCTGAAGTGCCAGTACGCCACGTATCGCGGCCCTTCATCTGGAATGAAAAAAAAAAAAATAATAATAATAATAATAATAATAATAATAATAATAATAATAATAATAATAATAATAATAATAAATATGTACTCTATGACAGGAATCGAACTCGTGGCCTTTGGGATAGCAGCTTCCCGTGTTATGCATTAAGCCAAAAGAGGAGTTGAAAAAAACACCTCCAGTGTAGGCTTCATAACTGAAGAACGTAGTTAATGAATGCTCAGTGTCACACTGTCAAGTGATTAATTCGAGATTTTACAGGTTTTTGCGACATTAAATCTTGAGAATGCTAGTAACGAGCTGCTAAAAATTGATATTTCTATACTCGGGCAGTAGTTTTAAAGACATTCTAAGCCATTTTTTCAACCTTATTTGCTTTAACACCGTCTTGTCAGCACCTGATACCCACACGTTTAACGCCAAGTAGTTGCGTTATGTTTATCCGGGGACCATGCATTGCCGATCTCAAATTACTTATATCAGTCACGTGCACAAACTCACAAATTATTTCGGTGTAGTTCATTAACACTGTATATGCTGAACTTCTTGGGAATAGCGCCTAAAGTCCTATTGATTCAGAATGACTGGTCTATAATTGGTAAACCGTAATATATAGAAACACCTATTATAACAGAAATATAGATCTCGTTAAAACACACAATTCATGTAACGTACAATTTTTTTTTTTTTTTTTTGACAGCTAAGCATTTCACAGATATTCCCTGTTGTTGCTTTCACTTTTAAAACACTCGCACTTAATCTTTTCTCAAAGGGGACATCTCATCCTTTACATTCCTTTTGTTTTATTGCGGGACATGAAAAGAGGACCAAATTTCAATGACAGTCGCACAGTGACATTTTCAAAAAATCTGACTGTCACTTTAGCCTTGTGTATTCCCTTCTTTCCTTCTGTTTATAAGGAACTAAGTGATAATTTCTGGTAATATGTATCTTGGTGAGCAAGATGTAGATAAAAGAATGTTTTGTTTACAAAGCAGATAGAGAAAGTCATTTGCATAGGACGCCTTAGAGTTTCATTGTGCATTACAATGACCGAATTAAGAAAAAAGAATACACTTTAACGTAAGCACTCACTATAATTTAGCAGATTCTCTGCATTCAGAGTGAATGCGAAATGATATCCTGGCTTCAGCCTGTCTATTCACGTTTGATGCGTTTTGGGTGAAAATAGCTTAGTTTTTAAATGTATTGTATAATTTCAACTACAAAAACAAATTGCTGAACTTTATTTCAAAACTATATATTTTAACTATAGAAGATACGCCGTGGCTGAGTGGTTAGACCGCTCGCCTCCCATCTAGACGGCCCGGGTTCGATCTCAAGCGCCCGCATGTGGGATTTGTGGTGGACGAAGCGGCGTCTGGGAGGTTTTTCTCCGGTTCCTCCCGCCGCTCATTTCATTAATTGCTCCATCATTACCTTTCCTATCATCCACTTCCTCACGCTCATGACTGGCTATGGGTCCACCACTCGTTCCAGGTTCTCCATTCTGTGGTTTTGTACCGTTGGCTCGACCTTCTGACCCCTTGACATTCGCTTGTAAGACGTAGGAGTGTGTTAGTCCTAAACACGGGGAGGGTCAGCCGACAACAAAACTATAGAAGATGAAATGCAAAGTGTATCTTTATCTTGCGTTTGTATAGCATCAAAATGTAGTAATTTCATCTTAAATGTGTTTGTTTCAGGTGTTCTGGGGCTTATGGATGGCCAAGGGCCTCTTCTTGTGGTGGAACCGCCTCCTAGACTGGAGTTTTCTAACAGCACTGGAGGTCGTATGGACTGTAGTGCGCGGGGCAGTCCTATACCGAGCGTACATTGGCTTCTTGTTGACGGAAGCCCGGCTTCTACGATTTCCGGTTTACGATATCAACTGGCGAATGGTTCTCTCACTTTCCCGGCGTTCAGTGCAGCGGAATTCCGACCGGATGTGCACCGAGCTGTATACCGTTGTGTTGCGAGTAACGCCTTGGGCAGAGTTCTCAGCAGGGACGTGAGACTTCGAGCTGGTAAGTTCCTTCTCAGACCGACATTCCACTGTAACAGATTCATGTCAAATACAAGATTGTAAACCCAATATTTTATAAAACATTAAAAAAATGCATCAGTATAACATTACAGTACACACATACAATGGTCGGTCATAGAGTATTATCAAATACGTAGTTAGGAATTAATCCGTCTATAAAACATATGAAAAAGAAGTTACGGGGGCCATCCAGAAAGTGTTATGATTTGGCATAACTAAATAACAACGAAAGTTATCAACACAAAACTTGACGTTACAATACGTTACTCTATTTCTCAACATAATCGTCGGTACTATCAAGGTGTTCATTGTCACGTGGTACCGGTTTTCCAATGCTGATGTTTTACTCTTCCACCGCAAAAGAACTTATTTGTTTTCTTGAATGCGCCAAATATTCGGCAATAGAATTTTATAGGCAAATAACGTAAGCGTATAGTAATAATGTAATGAACGAGTCTTCAGTGTGAAAATGGCGCATAATGTATGAGTAATCAAGGAAGTGCCAGTGTGTACGATAAAGACCGGAATGGAATTTCATAAACCGTTATGGAGAAGTTGAAAGCAAATGTTTACAAAGGAATTAAGAATAGCCGGTGCTTCACTTTGGACACCGTGCATGAGCTTTTGGATGGAAAAATTTTTGGAACGATGAAGACCTCAAAATGACAGTGACATTTTGTTTCATATCCTTAGCAGTGGAAGATTATAACGTCTGCATTGAAAAACCGGTACCTCGTGACAATAAATACCTTGATAGCAATGACGACTACGTTGAGAAATAGAATAAAGTACTATAACTTTTGGGGGGCCTTTCTCCCTCCCAACAACTTACAAAGTCAGACCATCGCCCATCCAACAATTTTCTGAAGGAGCTGCCCCACCCAAGTTCAGAGATACTCAAGAAACAAACATAAAAATTGGTTATATTGACTGAAGGAGTAAGACTACTGCAAATACAGAGTTCAACTGTTAAACAAAAGCAATGATGCAACCTTTATTTCAGTTATCCTCGGATCAGAATTGGAGCACACAGATACTATCCCCCATTGCAGGAAAAAGATTTTTCAGCTTTAATATTTGGAATCAGATTTCGAAAAAGGTGTGATGCAAATGTAATTTATTTTTAGATAGTTGATGCTAAAAGTAGGTCTTTTACCAGATGTCGGTAGTGTTAAAAGTGGTAAATTCTGTCACGTAAAATATAAAATTATAACACTCCAATATAGCCAAGTTTGGTTTATGCGTTCATGGCCTCATTCAAGTAGGTTATGGCTCTAAAATCCCATGTCGATCCATAACATGGCGGATGATTTGCATGTTATGAACATGGACTCTGCTGAACCAGACAAAATTATGCAAGTAGTGGAGAGAGAAAAAATTACAATTCCTGCCAAAAAAGTCAAGAAATCAATGTGACATAGATTAATTATTTTCCCTGCCTCCACTATATTCAATGCTTTCGCTCTGTACAGGTAAGTCATCATGTTGTCAGCACTGATGCTAAGCAAGGCAACAGCTGAATATGGTGCCTTAAGCATGAACTCCATGAAATAGGTAAAGCAAACAATTTATAATTATAATATGTCTATAAATATTGAGAACTTCTAAAAATAGTGTATGATACACGTGTTAAAACTGCTACGGCCTCGTTTCGCAAGCTTCCTACTCACAACATAAAACACCATTTTTGCCACTTGTATCATAACTATTGCATGGTTTAAGAAATTGCCTACAGCAATAAGATTTTTCGAGATCGTGATTATTCTTACATATAAGGATTTATCAAGTTTTTAAAATTATTTTGACTTTCTCTAGCCCCGTATGTACAATGTAGTGGAAACAGATGGTATTGTATTCCACCCAAATATTCGATACCGAGATTTCACTGGAAATACATGCTTTAGGACCCCCTTGAATCCAAAAAAGTATTTTCAGAAAAATATCCGTTTGTATCTGTCTGTCTGTGTTTATGGACAGCATAGGTCAAAAACTGAAAAGATAGTTAAATACCAACTTTGGTATTTAAGTTTGGTATCTTTCAGGGATGCGACACGAACATTTTCAGAAATACCCCCCAATCTAAACTACCCTTTATATGGGAAAATATTCGAGAATTATATTTTTCTCAAAAATGATTCTAATGATTTTGATTAAAATCTCTTATATTTAAGATATTTACATGACAAATAACATGTACATATTGAATTTTCTGGGAATTACCTCTTAAGAGTAGTTTATTATGGATGATTTTGTTTTAATTTTCCATAACTACTAAACCGAAAGAGATAGACAAAAACTTACTACACAAAAATGTAGATCTCGTTAAGATACACGATTTATGTCTTATATATATTTTTTTCGTGGAGTTTACCGTTTTCAATATATTCCTTGTTATTAGTCTTAATTGTATAGTACTTATACTTTTCTCAGACAGGAAGTGTCCGTTTATCTTTTGTTCTACTCCTGGCCAAGCAAAGAAGCGATTTGCAATAACAATTGCATCAACGACATCTTTTAAAACATTTGACTATAACTTTAGCATAGCGCATTCCTTTAGTTCCCTTCTACTTATTTATAAGGAACTAAGTAAAAATAACGTTCCGCTAATGTTTATCTCGATTAGCATGGTGGGGAAAGAAGGATCATCTTTGTTTATAGAGCAGCCAGAGAAAGCCATGTGAGTGTAACACGTAAGGTTTTTTTTCATTTGTGTGGCCATTGACTGAAATTCCATGCAGTCGCCTAAACGCTGTTTCTTCGTCCATTGTGAAAAAGTCTTGAACCTACGATTATCACCATTCACCATTAAGGAAGAAGAAGTGAACTTATATTTTTGTATTAGTGTTTAACGCCGACTCTTAACACATAGTACACCACAGGCGTGGACACTGATGCTAAATGGTATGACAATTGGGGAAGGAAGCTTTTCAGGCCTAAGTCAGGAAGAATGCTTCTGGCTGGATTTCAACAATAGAGTTCGTGTCTTAATGACCTCAGCCAATCATTTTGGTAGGAAGATCTCCTGAAACAGTAATACAGGACACAACAGACTCAGTATTCTTCTTCAAACTTCAGTTTGTTTAATTTACAATTAGGATTGGGAGCTAATTTTGAATATGATTTGAAGAAAATTAATGCTTCATCTTCATTAAGACATTTGGGTTTTATAGGCAATTGAAAACATCTGTGCTATACCATGCTTATTTTTAATTATGCTAAAAATGTTATTAATACCCGAAATTATGTAGTAGTAGTAGTAGTAGTAGTAGTAGTAGTAGTAGTAGTAGTAGTAGGAGGAATTTTATTATTAAGTTTAGAACAATACAATATTTGCATCACACAGTCGCATGGGTCCGGTGACCGTACATGCTCTCTAAAAATACTTGAATTTAGAATATTATCTACATATCTAGTGTATATATCTTAACAACATTAGAAACACACATACATATACTCGCGCGCTAGGACAACAAAACCATAGAGCATTACAAGAAAGAACAAACACACACACATACCTATGCTCGCGCGCTAGGACAACAGAAACATAGAGCAATACAAGAAAGAACAAACACACACACATACTTATGCTCGCGCACTAGGACAACAGAAACATAGAGCAATACAATAAAGAACAAACACACACACATACTTATGCTCGCGCGCTAGGACAACAAAAACATAGAGCAATACAAGAAAGAACAGACACACACACACATACTTATGCTCGCGCACTAGGACAACAGAAACATAGAGCAATACAAGAAAGAACAAACACACACACATACTTATGCTCGCGCGCTAGGACAACAGAAACATAGAGCAATACAAGAAAGAACAAACACACACACATACTTATGCTCGCGCGCTAGGACAACAGAAAAATAGAGCAATACAAGAAAGAACAAACACACACACATACTTATGCTCGCGCGCTAGGACAACAGAAAAATAGAGCAATACAAGAAAGAACAAACACACACACATACTTATGCTCGCGCGCTAGGACAACAGAAACATAGAGCAATACAAGAAAGAACAAACACACACACATACTTATGCTCGCGCGCTAGGACAACAGAAACATAGAGCAATACAAGAAAGAAGAAACACACACACATACATATGCTCGCGCGCTAGGACAACAGAAACATAGAGCAATACAAGAAAGAACAGACACACACACACACACATACTTATGCTCGCGCACTAGGACAACAGAAACATAGAGCAATACAAGAAAGAACACACACATACATACATACATACATACATACATACATATATACATACATACATACATACATACATACATACATACATACATACATACATACATACATACATACATACATACATACATATGCTCGTGCGCTAGGACAACAGAAGCATAGAGCAATACAAGAAAGAATACACACACACATACATATGCTCGTGCGCTAGGACAACGGAACCTACTGCAATACAAGAAAGAACACATACATATGCTCGTGCGCTAGGACAACAGAACCATACTACAATACAAGAAAGAACACACACATACATATGCTCGCGCGCTAGGACAACAGAATCATAGAGCAATACAAGAAAGAACACACACACACACACACACACACACACACATACCTATGCTCGCGCGCTGGGACAACAGAACCATAGAGCAATACAAGAAAGAACACACACACACACATATGCTCGCGCGCTAGGACAACGGAACTATACGGCAATACAAGAAACAACACACACACACAAACACACACATACATATGCTCGCGCGCTAGGACAACGGAACCAGAGAACAATACAAGAAAGAACATATACACACACACACATATGCTCGCGCGCTAGGACAACGGAACCATAGAGCAATACAAGAAAGAACATACATACTCACACACAAACACACACATACATCTCGCGCGTTAGGACAATGGATCCATAGAGCAATTCAAGAAAGAACACACATATGCTCGCGCGCTAGGACAAAGGAACCATACAGCAATACAAGAAATAACACACACACATACATATGCTCGCGCGCTAGGAGAACGGAACCATAGAGCAATACAAGAAAGAACACACACACACAAACACACACATACATAAGCTCGCGCGCTAGCACAACGGAACCATAGAACAATACAAGAAAGAACATACATACACACACAAACACACACATACATATACTCGCGCGCTAGGACAACGGAAACAGAGAGCAATTCAAGAAAGAGCACACACATACATATGCTCGCGCGCTAGGACAACGGAACCAGAGAACAATACAAGAAAGAACACACACATACATATACTCGCGCGCTAGGACAACGGAAACAGAGAGCAATTCAAGAAAGAGCACACACATACATATGCTCGCGCGCTAGGACAACGGAACCATAGAGCAATACAAACAAAGAACATACACACACACACACACATTCTAATGCTCGCGCGCTAGGACAACAGAAGCATAGAGCAATACAAGAAAGAATATACACACATACATATGCTCGCGCGCTAGGACAACGGAACCAGAGAGCAATACAAGAAAGAACATACACACACACATTCTAATGCTCGCGCGCTAGGACAACAGAAGCATAGAGCAATACAAGAAAGAACATACACACATACGTACATATGCTCGCGCGCTAGGACAACGGAACCAGAGAGCAATACAAGAAAGAACATACACACACGCACACACACACATACTTGCACTCACAACTACACCACGTATTCATACATAGAGACTACTCAAACACCAAATGAGTCACAAATTACACAAATATTTTATCTCTTAGTGCACGAACTTCCATTAGGTATATGGCCAAGCTTGGCCAGTTTTGACTGTTTAGAATCAACTTCCAGAATGCTGTCCTTCGTCTGTTTGAAGCTAAAAGTATTTCCGGCAGTAATTGTTCCTAATGTCCTCCATCTGCAAGCAATCTGCCAAAACATGCGTACAGTCTTCCTGGTACCCACATAGTGGGTACATCCGCCTACCAACTTCATCAACTACCTTACATTTTTTCCACCCTCCCAATCTCAGTCACGCTATTCCCGACCTTTTATTTCTTAACCAAATTTTAGCATATATGTTTCTTTAAACCACCCAATTTTTATTTCGTTTTGTAACTGCAATAACGATTTTTTCTACATTGATATTCTATTTCCTGCCTCAAATGTAGAACCACTCGATGCCCTTGCTACATGACTTTTTATCTTCCTAATTTAGAGTTACAGACTAACGAGTAGCGCTATAGCCTTTATCTGAGGGACACTTATACTCCACTCTTTTGTCACGCACTCAAGCACGAGTGCTGATTCTTCCTTACTTTAGTGAGTATAATATTAGTGTGAGCTGAGTGGCCCACTCAATGCAAGACCATTAAGTAACCATGGACAACTCCAATAGGTTGATCTCTTTTTTTTTTCTTTCTTTTTTTTTTTTTTGTAATTTCCGAAACAAGCACTGACTCTGAACGCGGTTATCGCTTTATTTTTATTAACTGAATGATTGGTTTTCTGTGTGGGCTGCCTCTTTCTCTATGGTTTGGATTTGTGGATTAAATTTTTTGAACATTGTAAGATTTCTCCCCAGAAATGCATGTATGCTGAAAACAATAGCAGTAAAGCAAACGATGTTTTGGAAAATAAGAAGTAGGACTGTATCCGCCAATCAAGAAGTAAATCTGCCTTGGAAATCTGGAAAAATAGTTAATTTGTATTATATTATCAATGAACTATTACCTAGTTACATGGATTTTGAACTTTATTATTATAAAAATGCATTATAGCTTTGTTGCAATATTAACATTTTTTTTAAATATAAAACAGCCTATAAATAGCCTAAATTTGTTAGAAAAGGTTAGTGTAATACGAAATTAACCCTTAGTTGCCTACATTAGTATACTACATATCCCGTTTTTCATTTAATTTTAAGTTTAAACCTGGAGTTCTAGTAAAACCATATGGGAATATACCTATAAAATTAGTATATAAAATAATAGAGAAAATAGAAATGAAAATAAATGTAGATCCTTTTGCTTCCCAATTAAAAGTTAAAGTTCTTCTGAACCAGTTTTCATAATCCTGCCAAAAGCACCACCAAAAATGGTTCAAATAGCCATGAGTGTTAGGTGATAGGTAATGGACTGGCCATCCATTGAAAGCCAAATGTTGCAAGTTGAAATCCCAGTGACTGTGGTAAAACACGGGGAGAGCCCAAGTAAAATAATCGGTGTGTTGCTTGGAAGATAATGGGGTTACATATAACTGTAGTTATGCGGGTTTTACTCTTTTATTTATTTAAAGAAACCACCGCAATTTTAGGGCAAAATGTGTACATGTTTACAATATAAAAACAGTCTTGATTACTTGTCGCTTATGGTTGAAGGTTAGTATAACATGAAATTAATCCTAGAGTACAACCCTATTTGTATAATTACGCTTAAAACAAGCGGAAATTAAAGGTACCGACAGGTAACAAATGGTTAAAAAAGAAACCCATTAAAATACCAAAATATTTGATTCATCGTCTTTGTTTCCAAATGGTAACACCATGCAATGTAGAATTAACAATCCTCAAAAAAAGGCTTTGAGTCTCAAGTCTAAATCAGACTTAACTAAAAGTTATTCAAATCTCACTCAATTTTCATTCATTACCTTTCACTCTTCAGCTGAGTTTTGTCTCTGAATCTGATATTGTGATGTTTGCTTATAAGCTTCCCTCAAGCAAGAACTGTGGAGCTGGCCCTAGTGTTAGCATCGAACGGTGAGTCACCTTTTTATTTCTCTACACGTACTCTATACATAGTGTATAGAGAAGGTGTTGTAATGCACCGAAAATCTGATGTCGACATTTCAACGGAAATATATCCTTTTGTGCCCCTGAATCTAACAAACAAAGCATTTTTAGAAAAAGATCCGTGTGTGTCTGTGAACAGCGTAGCTGAAAAACTAAAAAACTGTTAAATACCAAATTTGGTATTTAAGTTTGGTATCTTCCGAGGATGCAACACGAAGATTTTCAAGGAAATCCCCCACCCCAAACTACCCTTTATGTGGAAAAATTCTTGAAGATTTTGATTTTCTCCAAAATGACTATAACAATTTTTATTAAAATACTGTATATTAAAGCTTTTTGCATCATTAATAATATTTAATTCTTGAATTTTCAGAAATAGCCTCCGAAAAACTCTTCATTCTGGATGAATTTTTCCCAAGTTTGTATAACTGGTAAATCGTAAGAGAGAGACAAAAACTTACTACACAAAAAATGCATATCTCCTCAAAACAAACAATTTATGTCCTTCATATTTTTGTTGTGGAGGTAAACGTTTTAGATACTCTTTGTTCTTGGTTTAAAATTGAAATACTTATACTTTTCTAAAACAGGAGGTGTCAGCTTTGTTCAACTCCTGGACAAGCAAAGAAGCGAATTACAATAACAACGCATATCGAAGTTGACTATCGCTTTAGCATAGTGCATTCCTTTAGTTCCCTTCTACTTTAAAAAGAATTGAGTAATAAGTACATTCTGCTAATGCTTATCTGGATTAGCGCGGTGTAGAAAGAAGAATAAGAAGTTTGTAGAACAGCTAAAGAAAGTCGCATGGCTGTAACACATCAGACTTTTTTTTTAATTCCCCATTCCCTTAAAGGTTCACAGAAAGTGACATGGCGATCTAAACAACTGTCTATAGCAACTATAAGGCAACAGTGTAATGAAGCTGAAAATAATGGACACTCTCGAGCGACAGGCAATATGTGCATCATTACGAGCCTGCAGGTCACCTCTGGGCCTATCACTGACAAGAGTGTAATCGAAATATCGTTCACACTCTCATGCATACGTCAATCACAAGCGATCCATGACCCTATACTTCTGGATTCACATGCCATGATCTGAGTTCATTTTCAGAAAGTGGCATAAAATCTTAAGAAAATGAATGACTGAAAGTTAGTTTATACCGTAAGATGCAATATAATGCAAATAAGTTACAATACAAATTTCATCCATTTTGTTCTAATGGTTTAGAGGTTATGGTGAAATTTGTTCATGTTTTTGTTACGTCACTAAAAAGTTCTTTGCGACAAAAAATAACATTTTGGTCTAATATTTTAACCATAGCTTCAAAGAAATTGCCTTAAATTTTTCTGTGTCTCCTCTGGTTTAGGCTCTAGAAATGTTTACTCATGAATGTATTTTTTGTCATAAAATATAATTGTTATGTTTTTAAATTGAAAATATATGCTTAAATAATCTTATAGTAAAATATAGGGCAGATGTTATTCATTGTACCTCTGTGAACATGTACAGAAAGTTTAATCTATGCAACAGAAAACTGCTCCGCAAGGAGCATTTTACAGAAATAATTTGTCTTTGATATTGTATAACGCCCACTTTCTCTACCATGGCACCGCAGGCGAGGTTTTACTTCTTCGGTAAAATTCTGTGATGTATAGAGTGCCTAATTATTCAAATGCGAACCATTAGGTGGACTAACTACCCTGTATTTGATGTGTGCAAATATTCCATGGTGCGTTAAACGCGTTGCAGAACTCAGCAGTGCTATTTCAAGTCAAGCACCTGCCAGTGAAGAACTAGGGAGTATTACTAACGATATCATAAATACCCAAATATCAATATTAGCAGGTTACTTTAATGTCACATATTTCCTTTAAATGTGGTCGGTCACCCTTAGCTTTCGTGTGGATTATATAAAATACAGTCTAGTTATATAGTTGGTGTTTTTAAAAGAAAAGGGTACTGGAAGTAAACTTTAGGTTGACATCTCTCATGTGTTTTCCTCTCTGACTCTCCAAAAGAATTGTTGAATTTGTTAATATGGAAACTTTAATTGTAATTAGCACAGGTTTCCAAACGTGAACCAGAGTTTGTAAAAATATATTTATGGCACAGACTCCGGTTTACAATTTTACTGAAACCATGGTTGCTTGGTACAGTCATGGAAAAAATTATTGAGCGCACTCTGAGAGCAGAATATTTCTAAGTCCCACTTCGCATCGCAGCGGGGTTTACATTGGTCGATATTTCCAATATGCAGCTAGCCTTACCGAACGGTGTCTACGACATACGTTATCGTCTGTCGGACACATTAACAGTGTCTTGCACCGTGTTTCGCATTTGTATTGGTTCCTGATAAAGAATTCGGCAACAAGTGCCATGCTTCCCATTCTTCTTTAGCCAATTAGTAAACAAACCCAAAAGTGTTTCTACCTGATGCTTTACGCATTGATAGTTTTACATATAGGTGGAGCAACCAATTCCCAATCAACTGAATCAACCAATGAGCTGGTTCAGAAGCTATGAAGTACCCTGAATACGGTAAATTAATCACGTTATCATAAGAACCACGTCTAGCTTTACAGCGCTTATATGAATGTGGCAGCAGACGCCTTTTGGCCGAAACAAGTATAGCTCAGAGATAATGCAAGCGCTTTGAAAATTATCGAGCCTAAGCTCAAACCTCTGCAACAGCATCAATGTTTTCTCTCCCATTTATGTTGTTTCTTCTATCATATTTTCTATTTCAAATTCTTAATTTATACTGATACATAGTTTCCGCTATATTAGTTATAATTTGAGCATTAGATAATATGTATATATGGCAGAGGCCGTTGAAAACGTTCTGTTCTCACCCCGTTTCACACGGTTATACGGCCACCAGAGCGGTAGCATTTCTGATGTTCCACAGTCCACTGCGAGGAGGTGGGCCGAGAACGAAGACAAGTCCCTCATGGCAGAGGTTAAAAGATATCCGTTTCTGACGGCCGCTGATACAAGGCTTTATCTTTATTCCCGGGTACTGCAAGGACGGTTAGCAACCGCTGTAAAGATGCCGGAATTTGGCGAAGACGTGCGGCAGTAAAGGAAGTGCTAACTGAAGCCCACAAAATTGACAGGCTGGCATTTTCTGTACAATACGAGCGAAGTAGTTTTCTCCGACGAAGCTACGTTGGGTACTGCAGATGTCAATTCGACTGTGTTTGTTTACATATCTATTGGTATTCGATATGATATGCGTTATTTGACCACTTGTGCAAGGAGTGTTTTTTGTTTAAGTTCTTTTTTATAGTAGGGGAAAATCTTTCAAAGACACCACTCTGTGTGGGAGTTGGATTTTCATCAACTAAAGTCCCCTACTTCCCGTCATGTTACGGCTCTTGGAACTGCTGGAGGTATTACCTCAAGAACGGTGACGCCATGGTGTTCATTTTTCCTGTTTAATTACTTCAGTTTGAGTTATCTCTATTTTGATTCGACGTCATTATTTTGCCATTCTCATGTTTCTCCTGCAGAATTTCCTTGATAAATGTTGCAATAGCTACAGGAGTGGTCGAACGAGCGTTACTGCTTGGGCATGGATATCTCGAGAAGGTGCAGGTATACTGGAACGTGATCATCGTCAGCTAAATGGGGAAACCTATTCTGAAATTCTAGAACATGTTCTGCTTCCATCTGCCCAAGAGCATTATCCTGAAGGTATTATTACATTCCAACAGGATAATCATTTGGTCCTCAAGTTGGCCAAAGTTTAAAAGTGGTTTTGGGAGCATACGAATATCTTAGAGCAGATACCGTGGCCTACAAAGTCAGCAGATTTCGACCTAATTGAACATGTTGGGACTAAAATAAAGCAGAGGCTTATTCTAGGTCCCTGATTGAATAATGCTACCCAACTCTGTGTGCTATGAGAGACATTTGGGATTCACTAACAGAAGACATTTAATTATTTTCAAACGCTAATGGATTCAATGCCCTGAGGGCAGTGATAGCAAATAAAAGGGACCACACAAAGTATTAGAATGTGTTTTCTCTTGTTTTATTAGCCTTTCGTTGCATTTAAAAGCAACTGGAGATCAAATTGCAGTGTTTCTCTTTGCTTTCTAGCTTGCGAGAACAGCAAATAAAATATTTCACATTTCGCACAGTGAATGATTTATATAACGTAATCTAATCTGTTGTAAAGACTACTAATATGAACTAAAAACGAAATAATAAAAAAAAAAAACATGCGGATTACTGGGTTCGAACCTACACTAGTTAGCACACTGAGTTTCAAACGAAGCACGTTAGAACTGAGCTGCTAAAGTTTCTACCCTGTTTCGGACAGCTCAACTATCGAAGTTTTGCTTATTTTTTTGGTGTTTTTGTGCATATTAGCGAAAAACGATTATGTTGATTCTTCTCTGGTAGCTATTTTATGTTACAGAGCAATAAACTACGTCTTACCTCGTTGTTTTGCAGCATAGTCATGTGCACGTGTAAACCCAGCTTGTGAAACTTCGTGTGCTTCCATAAGGCCGAAGCGATACTTTGAAAGGTTACAGCGCTCAATCATTTTTTTCCATGACTACATTCTGGAGGGCGTTCCACTCTGTAACCACCTACGGGTTTATTGTGCCTTAGACACCAGGAGGGGAGGATTGTAGATTATTATCGACGGACGGCCTAGGTCTAACTGAACACCCTTGGATCCACAGGTGACTCCAGCGGCACCCCGCCGCCGAGAGCTGTATCTCTAAAGAGCATTTATTATCATGAAAGGGCGCCACCATCCCAGTCTTCGCCGTCATTTACAACCCTGAAAGACACCGGTAGAATGCAATGGAGATGAAATGCGGTACAGTGAATGTAGAAATCTCATCAACATACGTCTAGTAACCCGATAATACTCCCGAAATATACCGTGGGTCAGAGAAGGGGGCCGGTGGGAATCGAATACACGACGTCCCAAATGCCAGTCTCATACTAAACGTCTGAGCCACCTCGCTGGTTTACTAAAAACATACTTCAACAATTATTTGACACGCACGCACGCACACACACGCACACACACACACACACTATCTCGTTCATATAAATGTGCAGGTATCCGCCTACTGGTCATAATCATTGTGTTAACTTTATTTTTCCTTATCCAGCGATTAGAAAGCGCCGCGCTAAGGTCATCACTCGTTTAGCGGTGATCGGTAAGGGATTCACCGTATAGCAGTTAGGGAGATACGGTAACTTAAACTCCATAGTTTACTATTGAAATACATTTTGCCTACTACGTGAAGTTCTTAATACTCTGGAAGGTAGCAGATTTAATGCGATCGTGCTTAGTTTAGGGACCAGTTTAACGATTATTCATCTTAAAACAAATAACAGCTAGCTTCAAACAGATTGGTTATTAGTCTCCATTAAATATTCTCAGAACAGTTAATTTGCGTTGTTCATTCTTAAAATCACCAACGCATATCCTGAGAGAAAGATGTTGTAAGTCATACTGGAGAAGCTAACTGGCATAGAGATCCTATTACAACACGCCCCGAAAAAAATATGTAGAAGTCAGAGGGCTGAGGCATGGAATGTTTACAGCGCTACGGGGCCTGAGGGCGGTACACTCACTGTCTGCTCACGACTTGTGTGCCAAGCCATACTACTGGGGACCTTATTTCTGTAACATATTTTGGCGAAAGCATCAAATGCAGTCATTTTAGAAGAATTTAGATCAGTGCTCTGCAGAGAGAAGTTTTTCCGGTACAAAAACTGCTTAGCAAAATATCGTAGGAGCTTCACCTCAAAATCTCTCTAAATGTATACTCTTGTTCAATTCTATAAATGTGACCATGTTCATAGAGACCGAGGTACTACAAAATAGCTTAACTACTATATCTATTAACTAGAAGTTTACATATGCACAAATATTAATGTTTACTATAATATAAAATTCAATCGAGAAAAATACAATTCTGTAAAGACTGTAATGCTCTCGTCTGCCTCTGTTTGGTCATTTCTGTTCAAAAGCCGGTACTGAGAACAATTTCTGTTTTCATTTACAGGTAAATGTGGAGTTGAAATTCAGTCTTTACGTACTATGAATGAGCTCTCTACCTATAAGCAATAAACATCTAAATATCAGTTTATAACAAGCGACGCCACCTAGTTACTCTTCCAGCAAGCAGAAAGAATAGCCTTACTCACCTACTGTGCACTGTGTGAGCTTCAACTTCAGGGAAGTTCGTCCAGTGCACTGGCTATATGCAATATTTTGCATTTAAAATGCGTAATTCATGAGAGAAGAATAATTGGTGTATTATAATATCTCTTACACTAGTATATATTTTATATTTATATGAGCATATACATACTTTCGTAGGTTTTGTTGTCGTAACATAAAAATTGCCGTCGTCTCCTTAGCGCGGTGGTAGCGCAGCTGCTTACCAAGCGGGAGATCTGGGTTCGATCCCCAGTACCGGCATGGGATTTTTCCTCCGCTGGGAGACCTGGCCCGGGGTGCACTCAGCCTCGTAAGGTCCTGGGGGGGGGCCAATTGAGGAGCTACTTGATGGAGAAGTAGCGGCTCCAGGTCATGAGGACCGCATTAACCGGCCGGGGGACTCGAGGCGCTGACTACGTCTCACCCTCCAATACTGCACCCCAACCATGACGTCTGTAGTGGACCGAGATGGGGGACGCAGCGGCCGGGCGGTAGGCCAAGGTTCCCTGTGAGCTGTCGTGCCATGGAGCTATAACATAAAAATTGCAGAAATAAATGTGACAGTTATTATAGAAATAACACAGTAAAAATGCTCCTTAAGTTAGTACCATTGTTATCGCATTTTAAGAGAACTAGTATGAGATATGAGAATTAACTTGTGTGGAAAAGCTTTCACACTTATTTCAATGAATATCTTGGTAGTAAGCATATAACACAATTTGAAAAATGAAATCAGTGAATACGACAAATACTCTTAGTAACTAGCTGGTGCCTATACAACGCAATTCAGAACAAACCGAGTAGTGTTAAGAGGATACGGAAGTGCTTTTTAGCGATTTTGGTTAAAAAAAAAATTTTCTGGAAAATATCAATACTTTGAAGAACATATTTGAAAATTGCAATACCCCTAGAGTGGGTGTAACACATGGTTGAATGCCGCTTTAAAGCGTTGGACTGTCTAAATGATTTCTGTATCTTTAAGGGTAGTCGATATTGCCTATCTTGCAATGTTAAAGTTTGACCCATTATCTTAAGATAATGGGCTACGTTTTCAAAGTATATTCAGCAATACTTTTACTGGTGACGGATGAGAAAAAGAATACTTCTATTCATTAGAATTAATATTGAAGAATTATGAGTTTTATACTTTAAAAAATAATTAATTGAGATACATAAAAAGTTTTCCGTTAAACTAAAGCGTATTTAGGTGCAAATGTACGGTAAAAATGCCAGCCCTTTGTGTCAATTAGTTTACGAGATATGGGGCATTTGTATAGAAAAGTTTAATTCTTCAGAAACTGCTTTCAAATAAACATTAAAAAAATGTAACCTAACATTCCAAATACAACTTTGCAGTACTTCAAAAGCCTTACATAAAGCTAAATTAAAATTTGCTGATCAAAATAAGAAATCTCTTCTCTAACACTAATATTTGCAAATTTATTGATGTTTTACCAAGTGAATGTTTTAAAAGGCCACTACACAGGATTATTTTCAAGCTATTTACAATTAGCATACCTCTATAAAAGATATACCAACATGAGTGGGGAATTCGAAATATACCTATGCAATTAAAATATGAAAATATATAAAAAAATGGAAATCCCATTTCGACTCACTCCCTTTAAAGCCATGTTTCTCAGGTTCAAATCTATTGCAATTTCCCTATATTCAAAATTTAAACTTTTCCATAGAAAAACAGCTACAGTCCATAAAATGTCTCCCAAAGCACTAAAGAATGTGTGTAATAAAATATTTGATATATGCCATTTATTAGTTTAAAAATAATTATGTGCCATTCTTTCCTTTTTGTGTATGTGTGTGTGTACTCTGTGATGTAAAATATTTTTTTTTAAGTACTGCCTACTTTAGAAACCTTTCATACACAGAATTGGTTACAACGACATTAAGGAATGTAATATTAAAAATGATCCATTCAGCTCATCTGTAGAAATAGACATATTTTCATTTTACCTAATTAAATAGAATAAATTGATATATTCAGAATGAACATACATACTTTAATGAAACTTTGTATTAGTGCTTCTTTTGTTACCTGCAATGAATGTAAAAAAAAAATAATAAAACTATAGCTGTAATACTTTAGAAAACCACACTTATCACTTCGGTATCTGCTAGTAATTGAAGTATTACACATGACATCATACTCACATGACTTTCTCTAACTATACTACAAACAGACTTCTTACTAAAGATTATTCTTCTCTCTACACCAATCGAGATAAGCATCAGCACAGTGTACTTATTACTTAGTTTCTTATAAGCAGAGGGGAACTAAAGGAATGCGCTATGCTAAACCGATAGTTAAACATCTTAAAAGCTATCGCTATGCGATTGTCATTGAAATTGGATTTTTGCTTGGCCAGGAGTAGAACAAAAACAAAAGTAAGTGTAAGGAGTTTAAAATCGAAACCAATAACACTGAATATCTGGAAATGGTAAAATCTACTACAAAAATGCATATCACAAGAATTCTGTGATTTGACAAGATCCACATTTTTTGTTAAGTAAGTGTTGGTCTATCTCTTACCGCTTAGCCCTTATGCAAAAATCAACAAGAGGCTATTTCCAGAAAATTCAAAATATAAATTTTGTTGTTTTGTGAATAACTATAATATAGGTATTGAAATCAAAATCGTTAGAGCCATTTTTGAGAAAAGCTAAATTTTCAAAAACTGTTCCATGTAAAGGGAAGTTTTGAGTGGGGGACTTTCTTGAAAATGTTCGTGTTGCGTCCTTGGGAGATAATAAACTTAAATGCCATGTTTGATATTTAACGGTCTTTTAGTTTTTGAGCTATGCTGTCCACAGACAAATACGGTCTTTTTCGAAAAAAAAAATTGGGAGGGGGGATTCATGATGTCTCAAAACATATATTTCTGGTAACATTTCGGTATCGAATTTTTGGGTGCAATACAAAACCTTCTCTATACACTATATATATAACACGGGTTGAGAAAGTCAAAATAGCTTAAACATAATATGCCACTTTCTATGAACAATAAAGATTGCTCCCAGGCTGAGTAATATAGGAGCCGATAGCCTCCGTGTTGGATTGCTTTCTGTTCTCGGCATGGAACGAGAGACCCACCACTGCTATCAGAAGTCCGTCTCTAGCTTATACCATGTGTTTATCCTCTATAGCGCTTTTGTAGTATAAGTATAGAATAAGTTTAAATAATTTGGAAATGGAGCTTTATTTATGAATGCTCTTTCACTACTGTGGTACCAATGAAAAAAGGATTCTTTGCCTTGGGCTAATATGCTACTGTGTTTGAAACAGAAATCTATGTCATTATTTAATGTATTTATAGAAATATAATGAGAGGATATGTTAGTAAAAATATCCTTATACACTCAGGCGGTACTTGAGGCTTTTAGTAGTCATAGGTTTACATCAGGACTGGTTCAAAATTACCTAAATATGCTCAATGACCTGCAGAACAGAATGAGGTTCAGTTCATCTGGGTACCGGGCCATAAAGGCATAGAGGGTAATGATAAAGCTGACGAACTTGCAAGACAAGGAGCAGCTTTACAATTTATTGGACCTGAGCGGGCTCAAGGAGAGAAGCTATCAATAACTGGTCCAAAAGAGAACATCATGAGACCTGGCGTAAAACCCCAGGAAACAGATCTGGAAACTATTTATCAAAGGACCACGTGAGGAAAGAGCTGAGAGCCTGCTAAAATGTAGCAGACTTCAGCTGAGAACAATTACTGCCCTCCTCACAGGGCATGCCCCTGCATAGCAAATGAAGAAGAAGAACTATTGTAGTTCTCGGTGTCCCATTCTAAACTGGGCGTGAAAGGCCGTTTACTTTTGCTCAGAGGCCTCTTTACCGGCTTGAGGTTCTTTTACGTGCTGTAAATCTACCACACGGGACCAATGGCTTTATTTTCCTTCCAAAGGAAGCCATGTTAAGGATTTTTACACCCGAAAAAGTCCATCGTCCTTCGCCGGGTTTGAACCCCGATCTTAGGTATATGACTTTTAATAATTTGAAGAGAAAATACAAAGGCATTACAGATGATCTACGTTATTCACGAGATACTTCGCTACACATTTTCTAGGAGGTAAGCTCAGTGCTAAGGTGGACGATGACGGCGGAGATAAAATGGCCGATAAAGTTTCACGACAGCAACAGATGGTGGACGGGTTCTACTGTCTTGTAGTGAAAGCCTTCAAAGCGGACTCTGAACAATGACTTTAGCGAGTAACGCACAACTTGAACATTTCACAACGGAAGTCAGATGACATTTTAACATAAACAAGGATATGCAATGCAATTCATTTTAAGCACCGAGAAAACTGTTTGTGACAAAGTTATACTTCCCTTTTGCTTCGAGAAATCCAAATGAACGTTTACGCTTATTCAAATTGAAATATACAGACAGAAGCTGCGTATTTCGATCTCCGAAAACAGGACTTTTATTTATGGACGCTGTTGAAGTATTGATTTGCATGGTGTTAGATAAAACTTAAAAATAACGAAAAGAATATGCAACACATTAACTTAATTTTCCCCTAAGAATGGGGGACATTTAATATGTTTTATTTATGCATTATTGTTTTCAAAAGCCAACTGTAAATGTAAATGGCGTGTTATTTATGGACGCTGTTTAACTGCTGTAGTTCTCAGCGTCCCATTCTAAATTGGGCGTGAAAGACCGCTTAATTTTGCTCAGGGGCTTCTTTGTCAGGCTTGAGGTTCTTTTACGTGCCGTGAATCTACGACACGGGACCAACGGCTTTAGATAGACAGACAGATAGATACTTTATTTCACTGCTTAGGGCATGGCCCGGTACAACGCTGTCAATGTATTAATACAATGTACAATATAATTAAAATAAATAAATGATATGGGCAATATAATACTCTGTCAGAATGACATCATAGTACACTACCAAGATGATGGTAATAATAATAATAATAATAATAATAATAATAATAATACAATATCAAAACTTCTATAATACTTTCTGATAAAGCAATACTTATATTTACTATTCCGACTATAAATCACTCCTATTTTAAAAGTATTTACACCGTGAGGCAAAGCCTCCACTAACTCAGCAGATATTTTGTTCCATTTGTTAATGGTTCTATTTGCAAAGGAAAATTTACCTATGCCAGTGTTCTGTTTCGTATTTCATATTTTTTACGAGTGATCATTTCTCCCACAGTATACATCATTTTTATGAAGGTGTGCTGCAAGAAAGTTTTCCATGAACCTAGTAATACGTGTATCTGTGTTTTGTGTTCAGAGAAATTTGAAAAATACCATATGCTCAGGTGTAAAAAACTATGTAAATGCATCGCTGCTTATAGCAAGGAGAATTAAATTAATGTATTGTATTCTGCACAGTTTGTACGCTCTTCTCCATTATTATTTTTTGGTTATTATTGACTATAATTCTTGCTAGCTGAATTTTACCATTAAAATCCTACCTTGGGATTTAATTCCTTTTTGTTCTGCTTTGTTTCGTTAATATTTACTTAGGATTTAATTCTTACAGCAACTAATTTGTTAATGCATCTCCAGTAACACGTAATATAGGTTTGTGAAATATGAAGGTAAGGAGGGCGAACGAAGCTGCATGTTCTGCTAGTTGCTACAATAAAAATAAATTTCGTCCTAGGTAAATGAATATTTTCATGTGTGCCACCCAAGAATCACGCTTGGCAACTGTTGCTTTAAACCGAAAACCTTATAAAACCAACCCTCAAAGCTCTGGGTAGGGTATGGAGTCCAGGCCGCCATGTTTTGTTACATACTGTTGCACATGAATTGTCTACAATTGCTTCCTAAAGGCCGGGTTCCATTGGCAGTCAAACCAAAGTATAAATAACGTTCTAAAAATAAGTAATTTATGGATACATTTGTTTTTAAATATTAAACATATTTTATAACTTTAAAATGGCAAAATATGCAAATATATGACAAAAGGTCCTCTAAGAGTAATCGGAAACATTAAATTCGTGTTTAATTCACGCCATGAAAATAAATGAAAGTGTTGAAAAAACATGTCAAACACATCCTAACCGTATTTAATAGCGACTGTCTCAAGTGGTTTCTCTTTGAGTTAAGCGGAGAGGGAAATCTTTGTCACTCGTGCACTGAATCTCATACTGTCCAGCTGCAGGAAATTCGTTCAGTGCAGTGGCAGTACGCAACATTTTCCGTTTAAAATACATAATTGAATGATTATAGATAGTCAATAGGCGTCATAAACATCTTGACCGTATTTATTAGATAGCGTCTCAAATGTTAGGTAGATATAATTAATAGCGATAATCTATTTAGAGGGATTTGTAATAATAAAAGCGTTTTAATCTAAGGTTCCGTTGCAATTTTGGGATTTCTGCTAAATATTATACTTGCATAAAAGGCCTTCAATAAATGTCATATACAGGCAGATTTGCATGTTTACTCAAAGGCGTTGTAGGAACAGTAAGTGCCCTTTAACTTTGATACAGATTTAGATATGTGTCTAATGCAAAACTTGCTTGTGCTTAGATATACGAGTGCAAATGTCCCTTACGTGAGAGCGTATTTGCAAGTCCATTCAATAAGTAACCGGAAAAGTTGTCTAAAATACAAAACTTGGACAAAGCGTATGATTTGGTGATGTCCTAGAACTATCATCAGATGGCGCGAACGGAATGCTGGTATTGAGTGAAAACAAGAGACAGGTTTGCACCAGCATATGTATGAGTGGGCAGATAAGTTCAAACGAGTTCCAAAACCAAAGTTGGTGCGAACTGAAAGAAGTGCTGGTAAGGTCACGTTGCGGCCTTAAGGGAGTAATTCTTGAACATTACTTGCCGAGAGCTCGAAATATAAACAATAAGACATAACGCAAACTAAAACCAAAAAGTTTGAGGAAGTGGCGTGGACTGATGCCAAGTGTCGCACTGTTACTGCATGACATCGCGTGGCCACCCACTGCTAGAGTCACATTAGATACCACCAAAGTCCAAAAGTTCGTCTGCTTGCCCCACCCCCTTATTCTCCGGATCTGAAACCTTCAAATTAGCACATCTTTAACCCACTGAAGGAAGCTCTTAGTGGCTCAAGGTTCGCAGATGTTGAAGACTAGGTGGCACTGCATAACTCGTTGCGCACACGCCCCAAAGAATTATTTTCACGTGGAATTGAGAAGCTTCCCAGCGCTGGCATAAGTGCATAGAACTTAGAGGGGATTACGTTTAAAAATAATAAGTGTCTTATTTCATTCTCTCAATAAAAAAATTAAAAAAACTGTTATTTAATGAATGACCTTTTTACAACGCGAAACGAGATCTGTTTAACTGATTTTTTTTAAAGTAACAATTTTCAGGCGTTAAACTCCAGGAGTGGTTTGGCATGAGAGTTCATTGATGGCATTGCAACACCAGCTTACAGTTCTATCTTCCTGCAGAAAGCCATATCCACTATGATGTAAAGCAACCCAAAAAGAAATCGTAAACATTAAAATACTCAAGCACCAACTATCGCAGGATGAAAACATTGGGGTATTTATTTATTTATTTATTTAATCTAATGCTCAGGTTGTTGAGCAATTAATTATTAGTTTTGCCGATTGAAAATATACGATTTTTGTTGTTTTTGTTTTTGGTTTTTTGTATTTTATATTTTTGGTCCCTTTTAATCGAATATGAGATGGGATCCAATTGCAGTTTTTGTATTTTATAAGCAGCCCTTTGGTTAGCCAATAACAGTAATAGATGATGAACAGATGGACATATAGTAAAATATCGTCGTGTCTTCTCCAATTGTGACCACTAATAATTGCATCCAATGATGAGAAAACATTTAGATATTTTAGGATGCTTATGTATACATTAATAATTTTTAAATATTTTTCTAAAATTATGGAATTTGGGAAGAATATGTTAACATATTGGTATGCACATTGTTAGATGAAGCATAAAAATAACGAAAAGAATATAAAACACATTGACTTACTTTTCTCTTGAGAATCCACTCATTTAATATGTTTTATTTGTGAATTATTGTTTACAAAAACCAAATGTAAATGTAAATAGTGTGCAATTTATGGACGCTCTTTAACTGCTGTGGTTCTCAGAGACCCATTCTAAATTTGGCGTGAAAGGCAGCTTAATTTTGCTCAGAGGCCTCTCTATCGGGCTTGAGGTTCTTCTCGGGCCGTAAATCTACGACACTAGACCAACGACTTTACTTCACTTCCGAAGGAAGCCATGTTAAGGATTTTTACACCCGAAAAAATCCATCGTCCTCCACCTGGTTTGAATCCGCGACCTTGAGTATATGAAGTTAGCACGGTAACCACTACACCAAGGAGGGCGACTACAAAAACCAATAAGCAGATTTTAAAAATAATATTGTGGTTGTAGTAATATACCTACAGCATACTTAAAGCACCGAGAATATATGAAAGAATTGGCAGACATGACAACAGAAACATTATTTTTATTTGATTCACACTAATGTTAAAAATATCTGTTTTTGCTCTTCTTTAAAATCTACCATGTTTCATTAATGGGGTTTTTAAAATAAACTATTCTATTGAGAGTCGCTGCGAAACCTTCTCCGAGGAAACTTCAACCGCGCCACTGAAGATGTCCACCGCAGTTGTGGACGGAACGTCTGCATCAGCAGACCACAACAAACAACCCGAAACTATTCTATTGCTTCTCAATTCCGTTTAACCCTGGAAAGGATACATGAATTTGACACTCATAAATGCATGCATGGGATATTTGCTTATCCCAGAGGATTTATATATATATATATATATATATATATATATATATATATATATATATATTAATTGACTCAGTGTAGCAATGTATTTGTTTTAGCACTTAATCCATTGCTCTCACTTTACAATTATGTTTTTTACATAAGGAATACATATCCACACGGTGCTATTGGCATACATACTTGTTACATTTCGAGCACACAACTTTTGTTTTTCTATACTTTGCATCTGTAGATTTTCTTGCTGCCATGAAGAACTTCTTTGCATTTATTCCCGCCTAATCCAGCATACCGTAAAAAAACCTCAGAGGGCATTTCCTGGTTTTACTTGCCACTGTATAGCAATGCACCATTTGGTCCAAAATGTCTAGTCCTCCTCTTATTCTGTTATAAAACTCAATTATTTCTGGTTTCTTGATTTACTCAACTGCCTGAATAATGCTTGAAAGCCAAATAACTAATTTTGTTTTTTGGGCGTGAGTGATACAAGAGTCAATTTCTCGTGATAGCAAAATTGCATTTGCAGCAGTTTCTTATTTCTGTTTGGCAAAAATGAAGGAGGTATCTCTTTCTTGTTGTGTTTGAGTGTTCCCACAACTGTAAGTTTATGATTTTTCACCAAATCCTCTGCTAATTGAATAAAAGTGAACTAATTAACGATTGGTATCATGAATTTGACTAGTCAACCACTTCACTAAATGTAGCTAATGCTCTCGAGTTTCTCTGGCTTCTTTCCCAATATAAGAAATTGCACTGATCGTATAAGCGGTTCTGTTCTCACTCAGGATACTATTTTCATCTCATACTTATCTGGTTTAGAAGCCATAAAAACTAGCAAAGGGCAATGACTTCATCAACAGTGCAATAGGCATGGCTTGCGTTACAAATGTGTATGAAAGTTTGCCAGAGAACCCGAATTGGAGAAAACGTGACATCTTGGTTTCTCACTGTTTTGTCATCGAAGCTTACACAACTGAGTATGAACTAAAACCTTGAGTCACTAGTGATATATGTTTATACTCTTGGTCCTTCTTTTGAAAACATATAGCTGATGGACAAATGGGAGTCTTTTCGTACTCCTGAGATTTACAAAGTTCCAATAAGCGCGCTCATTTCATGTTTATCAGTTGCTTCAACATATCTAGCCTCTTTTTAGTTCAACTTCTGTCTCTTAATTTCTTGGTTGGTATGGGTTACAATTTGACCGAGCATATCGTCATCAAACAGCACATTCCAAAAATTCCTCTGCGTAAAAATATTCTTTGCACGGCCCTTAACACCCGGAATTCTGACTAATATATTTCCAGTAGCTGTTCTAGTTTTGGAAGGTTCCTTTTTACTTCCTATAAAGCCATTTCTTCCATATACTGTCGATCCATATATTCATTCATATCGTTGATGTCAGATAATTCGGCTTCAGAAATAAAACTTTCATGATCTGAGAGAGTCTCAACATTATCTTCAAATTCATTGTTGTTATCTTCGTCAACTCATTTATTGACATATTTATGGAAAGTTTGAATCTGTTAACTTTATTCTACTGCTAGTCGCCATGCTCCGAAACTCAAACTTGATAACAACATATGTACTTACGTAGTTGGATACAAGGGTAACTATTTACTCCAACACATGCCGTTATTCTCTTTGTTGAGGTAACTTGCAACAATCGGGCACAGCTGAAAATATACACAGCCACAGGTGTACAGTATAAAAATAAAAATCTTCCAAAATATAAAGAACACACGGGGTAACGAGTGCTATCCTGGTACTATTCTGGGGATATTCTCTCCCGCTGGAAGGACTGAGCATGGGCCCTTTCATTGTCACCAACCTGCGGAAAAGAAATGGCAACACCACCAACTTGGCCTAAACAAGGATGTCGCCTGGTGGTTTCTCCCACAATTACGTCCTGCCATTACCGAACTTCGGGTTGGAAACTCATCATCCTAATTGTTATTGAACCTCAAAGGGTGTTTTATACTCGGTGTACTATCACCTGTGTTTACTAGTCGTATATATATATATATATATATATATATATATATATATATATATATATATATCTGTAGCTGCTACATACCTCACAGTTGGTTGTCTTATACTGGAAGTCAACCATTGCCTGTTGCATGTTTCTGCAGCTATTATATACTTCATATTTCGATGGTTTACACTATAGGTTAATCATGGCCATACTAGTCACCAGTATAAGTACTGCTGTGTCCATATTGGTGTCGCTAGTGTAAGCACTACTGTGTCCATATTGGTGTCGCTAGTGTAAGTACTACTGTGTCCATATTGGTGCCGCTAGTATAAGTACTACTGTGTCCATATCGGTGTCGCTAGTGTAAGTACTACTGTGCCCATATTGGTGTCGCTAGTGTAAGTACTACTGTGCCCATATTGGTGTCGCTAGTGTAAGTACTACTGTGCCCATATCGGTGTCGCTAGTGTAAGTACTACTGTGCCCATATCGGTGTCGCTAGTGTAAGTACTACTGTGTCCATATCGGTGTCGCTAGTGTAAGTACTACTGTGCCCATATTGGTGTCGCTAGTGTAAGCACTACTGTGCCCATATTGGTGTCGCTAGTGTAAGCACTACTGTGCCCATATCGGTGCCGCTAGTGTAAGTACTACTGTGTCCATATCGGTGCCGCTAGTGTAAGTACTACTGTGCCCATATCGGTGCCGCTAGTGTAAGTACTACTGTGCCCATATTGGTGCCGCTAGTGTAAGTACTACTGTGCCCATATCGGTGCCGCTAGTGTAAGTACTACTGTGCCCATATCGGTGCCGCTAATGTAAGTACTACTGTGCCCATATTGGTGCCGCTAGTGTAAGTACTACTATGCCCATATTGGTGCCGCTAGTGTAAGTACTACTGTGCCCATATCGGTGCCGCTAGTGTAAGTACTACTGTGCCCATATCGGTGCCGCTAGTGTAAGTACTACTGTGCCCATATTGGTGTCGCTAGTGTAAGCACTACTGTGCCCATATCGGTGCCGCTAGTGTAAGTACTACTGTGCCCATATCGGTGCCGCTAGTGTAAGTACTACTGTGTCCATATCGGTGCCGCTAGTGTAAGTACTACTGTGCCCATATCGGTGCCGCTAGTGTAAGTACTACTGTGCCCATATTGGTGTCGCTAGTGTAAGCACTACTGTGCCCATATCGGTGCCGCTAGTATAAGTACTACTGTGCCCATATCGGTGCCGCTAGTGTAAGTACTACTGTGCCCATATCGGTGCCGCTAGTATAAGTACTACTGTGTCCATATCGGTGCCGCTAGTATAAGTACTACTGTGCCCATATTGGTGTCGCTAGTGTAAGCACTACTGTGCCCATATTGGTGTCGCTAGTGTAAGCACTACTGTGCCCATATTGGTGTCGCTAGTGTAAGTACTACTGTGCCCATATTGGTGTCGCTAGTGTAAGCACTACTGTGCCCATATCGGTGCCGCTAGTATAAGTACTACTGTGTCCATATCGGTGCCGCTAGTATAAGTACTACTGTGCCCATATCGGTGCCGCTAGTGTAAGTACTACTGTGCCCATATTGGTGCCGCTAGTGTAAGTACTACTGTGCCCATATCGGTGCCGCTAGTGTAAGTACTACTGTGCCCATATCGGTGCCGCTAGTGTAAGTACTACTGTGCCCATATCGGTGTCGCTAGTGTAAGCACTACTGTGCCCATATTGGTGTCGCTAGTGTAAGTACTACTGTGCCCATATTGGTGTCGCTAGTGTAAGCACTACTGTGCCCATATTGATGTCGCTAGTGTAAGCACTACTGTGCCCATATTGGTGTCGCTAGTGTAAGTACTACTGTGCCCATATTGGTGTCGCTAGTGTTAGCACTACTGTGCCCATATCGGTGCCGCTAGTATAAGTACTACTGTGTCCATATCGGTGCCGCTAGTATAAGTACTACTGTGCCCATATCGGTGCCGCTAGTGTAAGTACTACTGTGCCCATATCGGTGCCGCTAGTATAAGTACTACTGTGCCCATATCGGTGCCGCTAGTGTAAGTACTACTGTGCCCATATCGGTGCCGCTAGTGTAAGTACTACTGTGCCCATATCGGTGCCGCTAGTATAAGTACTACTGTGCCCATATCGGTGCCGCTAGTGTAAGTACTACTGTGCCCATATCGGTGCCGCTAGTGTAAGCACTACTGTGCCATATATTGGTGTCGCCAGTGTAAGTATTACTCTGCCCATATTAGTATCACCAGTATAAGTATTACTGTGTCCATATTAGTATCACCAGTATAAGTGTTACTGTGTCCATACTAGTATCACCAGTATAAGTATTACTGTGTCCATATTAGTACCACCAGTATAAGTATTACTGTGTCCATACTAGTATCACCAGTATAAGTGTTACTGTGTCCATACTAGTATCACCAGTATAAGTGTTACTGTGTCCATACTAGTATCACCAGTATAAGTGTAACTGTGTCCATACTAGTATCACCAGTATAAGTGTTACTGTGTCCATACTAGTATCACCAGTATAAGTGTAACTGTGTCCATACTAGTATCACCAGTATAAGTGTTACTGTGTCCATACTAGTATCACCAGTATAAGTGTTACTGTGTCCATACTAGTAACACCAGTATAAGTATTACTGTGTCCATATTAGTATCACCAGTATAAACATTACTGTGCCCATACTAGTATCACCAGTATAAGTATTACTGCGCCAATACTAGTATCACCAGTATAAACATTACTGTGCCCATACTAGTATCACCAGTATAAACATTACTGTGCCCATACTAGTATCACCAGTATAAGTGTTACTGTGCCCATACTAGTATCACCAGTATAAACATTACTGTGCCCATACTAGTATCACCAGTATAAGTGTTACTGTGCCCATACTAGTATCACCAGTATAAACATTACTGTGCCCATACTAGTATCACCAGTATAAGTGTTACTGTGCCCATACTAGTATCACCAGTATAAGTGTTACTGTGTCCATACTAGTATCACCAGTATAAGTACTACTGTGCCCATACTAGTATCACCAGTATAAGTACTACTGTGCCCATACTAGTATCACCAGTATAAGTATTACTGTGCCCATACTAGTATCACCAGTATAAACATTACTGTGTCCATACTAGTATCACCAGTATAAGTATTACTGTGCCCATACTAGTATCACCAGTATAAGTATTACTGTGCCCATACAAGTATCACCAGTATAAGTATTACTGTTCCCATACTAGTATCACCAGTATAAGTACTACTGTGCCCATACTAGTATCACCAGTATAAGTATTACTGTGCCCATACTAGTATCACCAGTATAAGTATTACTGTGCCCATACTAGTATCACCAGTATAAGTACTACTGTGCCCATACTAGTATCACCAGTATAAGTACTACTGTGCCCATACTAGTATCACCAGTATAAGTACTACTGTGCCCATACTAGTATCACCAGTATAAGTACTACTGTGCCCATACTAGTATCACCAGTATAAGTACTACTGTGCCCATACTAGTATCACTAGTATAAGTACTACTGTGCCCATACTAGTATCACCAGTATAAGTATTACTGTGCCCATACTAGTATCACTAGTATAAGTATTACTGTGCCCATACTAGTATCACCGGTATAAGTATTACTGTTCCCTTACTAGTATCACCGGTATAAGTATTACTGCTCCCTTACTAGTATCACCAGTATAAGTATTACTGCTCCCTTACTAGTATCACCAGTATAAGTATTACTGCTCCCTTACTAGTATCACCGGTATAAGTATTACTGCTCCCTTACTAGTATCACCAGTATAAGTATTACTGCTCCCTTACTAGTATCACCGGTATAAGTACTACTGCTCCCTTACTAGTATCACCGGTATAAGTATTACTGCTCCCTTACTAGTATCACCAGTATAAGTATTACTGTGCCCATACTAGTAATACCGGTATAAGTATTACTGCTCCATTACTAGTATCACCAGTATAAGTATTACTGCTCCCTTACTAGTATCACCAGTATAAGTATTACTGCTCCCTTACTAGTATCACCGGTATAAGTATTACTGCTCCCTTACTAGTATCACCAGTATAAGTATTACTGTTCCCTTATTAGTATCACCGGTATAAGTATTACTGTTCCCTTACTAGTATCACCGGTATAAGTATTACTGTTCCCTTATTAGTATCACCGGTATAAGTATTACTGTTCCCTTACTAGTATCACCAGTATAAGTATTACTGTTCCCTTACTAGTATCACCAGTATAAGTACCACTGTGCCCATACTAGTATCACCAGTATAAGTACTACTGTGCCCATACTAGTATCACCAGTATAAGTACTACTGTGCCCATACTAGTATCACCAGTATAAGCAATACTGTGCCCATACTAGTATCACCAGTATAAGTACTACTGTGCCCATACTAGTATCACCAGTATAGGTACTACTGTGCCCATACTAGTATCACCAGTATAAGTACTACTGTGCCCATACTAGTATCACCAGTATAAGTATTACTGTTCCCATACTTGTATCACCAGTATAAGTATTACTGTTCCCATACTAGTATCACCAGTATAAGTATTACTCTTCCCATACTAGTATCACCAGTATAAGTATTACTGTGACCATACTAGTATCACCAGTATAAGTATTACTGTGCCCATACTGGTATCACCAGTATAAGTATTACTGTTCCCATACTAGTATCACCAGTATAAGTATCACTGTGCCCATACTAGTTTCACCAGTATAAATATTACTGTGCCCATACTAGTATCACCAGTATAAGTACTACTGTGTGCATACTAGTATCACCAGTATAATTATTACTGTGCCCATACTAGTATCACCAGTATAAGTACTACTGTGTCCATACTAGTATCACCAGTATAAGTACTACTGTGTCCATACTAGTATCACCAGTATAAGTACTACTGTGCCCATACTAGTATCACCAGTATAAGTATTACTGTGCCCATACTAGTATCACCAGTATAAGTATTACTGTGCCCATACTAATATCACCAGTATAAGTATTACTGTGCCCATACTAATATCACCAGTATAAGTATTACTGTGCCCATACTAATATCACCAGTATAAGTATTACTGTGCCCATACTAATATCACCAGTATAAGTATTACTGTGCCCATACTAATATCACCAGTATAAGTATTACTGTGCCCATACTAGTATCACCAGTATAAGTACTACTGTGTCCATACTAGTATCACCAGTATAAGTGTTACTGTGTCCATACTAGTATCACCAGTATAAGTATTACTGTGCCCATACTAGTATCACCAGTATAAGTACTACTGTGCCCATACTAGTATCACCAGTATAAGTACTACTGTGCCCATACTAGTATCACCAGTATAAGTATTACTGTTCCCATACTAGTATCACCAGTATCAGTACTACTGTGCCCATACTAGTATCACCAGTATCAGTACTACTGTGCCCATACTAGTATCACCAGTATAAGTACTACTGTGCCCATACTAGTATCACCAGTATAAGTACTACTGTGTCCATACTAGTATCACCAGTGTAAGTACTAATGTGTCCATACTAGTATCACCAGTATAAGTACTACTGTGCCCATACTAGTATCACCAGTATAAGTACTACTGTGCCCATACTAGTATCACCAGTATAAGTACTACTGTGCCCATACTAGTATCACCAGTATAAGTACTACTGTGCCCATACTAGTATCACCAGTATAAGCAATACTGTGCCCATACTAGTATCACCAGTATAAGTACTACTGTGCCCATACTAGTATCACCAGTATAGGTACTACTGTGCCCATACTAGTATCACCAGTATAAGTATTACTGTGCCCATATTGGTGTTATTAGTACAAGCGCTATTACGGCATATTGGTATCACCAGTATAAGTACTACTGTGCCCATATTGGTGTTATTAGTACAAGCGGTATTACGGCATATTGGTATCGCTAGTATAAGAATTGCAAATACTCTACCGTTTGTTCAAATTTTACTTGAATTTGACACCTCGCATTGGGTTGAAAATCGTGATTCATATGATTTCCAAAGATATACACAAGGTACTGAAAAGTCATATTTCACACGAAGCAGTGGGAATAGGATAATGAATAGAGCTTACTCTTCCAGCAATTTTCTGCTTCTTTTCCATTCCCTTTTGTGTCTCATTAATTCACTAGGCTTCCGTTTCACATTTGGAATAGATTTGGTATTGACTTTGACTCTAGATGTTAGAATAATTGAATGCCGGTTTTTAGTGGAATTGTCGCTTCTCTTTGTTGGCTTTGAAGAGTCGTGGGCTCGCGGGAGAGTGCGGTCTGTTGAAGGCAGCTTTTGATGTATGGACCGCTTCAGGACAACGGGACGCTGTGTATTGTTAACATTACGAAAGACTAACATGTACGCGGCACAATAGGACACATAAGGCAACTGCCTGCAGTACCTGCTCCTGTTACTCTTTCATGCTAATCGGAAAGAAAGCAGAGCGCGCGGGTAGGATCCAAATAGTGTTTCTTTGTGATACAACATAAGCTGCTGACAAACGCCAATAAACATGCATGGGGTTACATATATTATTTTTCGGCACACATTAATGCCATACGGTTCGATTTCATATAACTATTGCTATTGCAAAACTAGAAGTATATAGGGTGTTCCCGAATCACCTTCAATTTTTACCTTAATCCACTTAATTTAACAATAAATACACAAACTTCTAAATGTATAATGCAGAAACATACGAATAACGATAATTACTTAAAAGCCAACAAAGTTCATTTTATTTGGCTTTCTCGAAGTTATACGCCATAAACGTGCATGGAACGCGGGTAATGTAAGTTGCATGTTGAGGGGTACACAAAGTTTAGTGTAATCAATACGAGTTGTATCGCCCTCGGTGGTGTAATAGTCGTGTACCCTAGGTCGCGGGTTGAAACCCGGCGGAGGACGATGGATCTTTTCGGGCGTAAGAATCCTTAGCATGGAATCCTTCGGAAGGAAAGTAAAGCCGTTGGTAACGTGTCGTAGATTTACGGCACATAAAAGAAACTGAAGCCTGAAAAGGAGGCCTCTGAGCAAAATTAAGTGGTCTTTCAAGCCCAGTATACAACGAGACGCTGGGAATCACAGCAATTAAAAGAGTTCCTAAATAAAACTCCATTTCATTTATGAGCTGTTGCTCTTTAAGCAAGCACCGAAGCACTAAACGTGATTTTCTAAAGTATTAAAGCTAGAGCAGGTAACACACAGTATTTACGCTTAGTTTCATGCAAGTGTGTATTTTCATTATTTATTTATCGGATGGATGATTGGAGTTAATACAACACTGATACAATGAATAAAGGACAAAATACAATCCTATACAACTTAATAAAAACAAATATAAAAATATGCAGCAACTATATTAAAATGAAAGGAAAAAAAACTGTAAACAAAATTTTTTTAAGTGGAATATTCATGTAGGTTTAAACGCATATTGGTCATATTTATAATTGAAATACATCACACTTGGCAGCACATAAAATATTAGTAACAATAAAGGAAAGTAGTGATGTATCTATTATGTTAATACAGCAGCAGATTAGGTTTCACTATAAATGTGTGCCCTAATTTTCTGCTTGAACAGTATAACGTCCCGGCAGTCCCTTACGTCTTCAGGGAGGAAATGCCAAAGACGCGCTAAATCTATTGTAATTGATATGAAGGTTGTATGCTGGGCAGGTATAGCAAGAAGGAGTGAGTTTCGTGATTATGACAGTCAGAAAGATATTTGAAGCGAACATCTAGATAGTTTGGAATGCGACAATGACGGTATTGATATAAAAAATCTTAAAGAATTCTATATATATACTATTGTTGATGTATTAATTAATTTATCCTATTTAATTAGCTAAAATCAAACTCTATCTTCTCCTACACATACCTGGTCACATGCACCATAAACTAGAATTATATTCCTTAATACACTATTAAAAAAGGATGTGGTTAAAACCTTCTTATTGTGAATAGGTATTTTTAAAAGAATATTCTATATCACAAAATGGAAAAAAATGAATAATAAAAATTCTGATGTGTTCCATTCACATGGCTTTCTCTACATCTCTGTAACAAATTATTGTTAATAGGCTTATTCTTCTATTCACTACATGCTAATCGAGATAAACACTAGCAGAACGGTCTTATTACTTAGCTCCTTATAGGTAGAAGGGAAATAAGGGAATGCACTAAGCTAAACTGACAGTCAAATGTAAAATGTTGTTGCTATGGGACTGAAATCCTTTTCTTTGCGTGGCCAGGTGATGACAAGCTCCGGTATGAAAAATTATTAGTATTTTAAAAGAAACCATTAACAAAGAATATCTTGAAAACGACCAACTCCACGAAAAAAACAAAGTATATGACATAACTATAATGTCCATCTCTTACGGTTTACCATTAATGCCAAATTCAGAAAAGTACATCCAGAATGAAGAGTGTTTTCTATTACTTGTACCCTGGTTACGTTATTGCCGCCGCAGTAAAAGCTCTATCCACAAAAGTATGTAAAACGAAACTTAAGGTTTTTTGTTTTTATTTTTTTTAACTCAAAGGCATTGGAATATAATTTGTAATTATGAATGTATAGTTGCTCCAAAACATGATGGCCTTCATACGGGACCACTCCCCCCTGCCACTGGACAGTGACCATTAGCAGACCAAAGCCGAACCTATACTACGGGTGGGAGTTAACGTAGTAAAATCTCTGTTTCCTGGAGATTCGAAGACTCTGCTTGCAAGTCGAGACTCGTGCCTCAGTTAAGGGACCTGTAAGTGGAAGACTTGGCAACTGCGAGGGGTGGTTTCCAACCGCAAACCACCTTAACCCAAGATTTAATGTCACACCGTCTTTGGAATTTCATCATGTTTTGAAAAATACTGTGCACACCTCTTGATAGCTTCAAAGTCCTCTATAACTAGAATATATTTGCTCTACTCTGTGAAACGTGAGAGACAAACCAGTAATGAAGTATTATACCACTTTTTCTTTTTTAATTACAATGCATCATCATCATCATAAATGCTATGAAAGATATGGGGAAAGGGGATTATGGCGAAAATAATAGTATAAGTACGAATAAGAAAGCATTAACAGGTACTTATTTTTATTTTAACGTCCGCGCATGGGTTGAACACAAATTTATTCAAAGACAATACCCGCGTATATAAATGAAATATACGAAGAAATTGCTCCTGCTTTATGCTCATAAATACCCGTGAGTTGCTCTTGGATTTCGGGTATAAAGCTTAACCATTGTAATTTTTTTTCGAAATATATTTACAGAGCAATACCTATATATAAAACTACAGCACAGTTTTACTCTTTCTGCACGTACTGGGCACATAGCGTATAGAGAAGGTATTCCATTGCACCCAAAAACTCCATACTGAGATTTCACCGGAAATACATGTTTAAGGGTACTCTGTATAAAAAAACGTTTTTAGAAAAAGGTCCTGGTGTCCGTGTGTAAACATAACTCAAAAATGAAACGTCGGTAAAATACCAAACCTGGTACTTAAGTTTAATATCTTTCAGGGATGCGACACGAAGGTTTTGAGAAAAAATCCCCCCCCCAAACTACCCTTCACATAGGAAAAATTTAGAAAATTTTGATTTTCTCAAAAATGGCTGTTACGATTTTGATTAGAATACCGTACCTATATTAAAGATATATACCTACAACTCGACTAAACTGAATATCTTGAATTTTCTGGGAGTAGCCTCTGAAGACCTTTTTATTCTGGATGAATTCCGCGTAAGTAATAAACCGTAAGATTTCGTTAAAATACACAATTTAGGTCATATTTGCTTTTCTTGTCGGTTTACCATTTTCGAGATGTTCATTGTTATTGGTTTCAATTTTAAACTGATTTAACTTTTCTCAAACGGCAGCTTGCATGCAAACCGAACATACAGCAACAGTTTTTAAAACATTTCACTGCCGCTTTAGCATAATGTACTCCCTTATTTCCCTTCTAGTCACAATTCCTTGTAAGTAATAAAACTAATTCGCTAATGTTTCTCTCAATTAGCATGATAAAAGGATAATCTTTTGTAAGAAAAATTTTTTGTGGAACAGCTAGAGAAAGTTAGGTGAATGAAACACATCAGATTGTTTTCGAAACCTATTTGCAGAGACATACACATACATAAAACTAATTTAATTTAATTTTCGTTTTTAGTTGAAAAGTTATTGATGTCAGGGCTAATAAGGAGCTACCCAGAAGCAATAAAACATTATTAATGGGAACGGCCTATTGGTGCTTAAAAGAAGTACATCAAACAAAAATGTGCACTAATGCAGGTGATTCAAAAATACTTTTACAAAATTAGAGGACAGGTTCCTTGCATCAAAACAAGAAAAATGTTCATATGAACAGATGTTCCGAAGCCCTTCGTTTTATTGAGGATAAAATATCATTAATCAAATTATTTTAAAGTGACACTTGATTCTATTCTTGACGTTGTCAACTTTTCCACACGAACACCACTTAAATAGGTTGATCCAAATGTCCTACTCTTGCATCTAGACACGCGTGCACTCGTCGAAGCATGGAATGTCAAATACTCCCAGTAGGTGTCGTATGATTTCGCTGGCTTACATGACACGTAGATAAAGAGCTTCGTCATCTAGGATGTCTGCTGCATAAACCAATGGTTTAACGTGCTCCCAGAAGATAAAAATCCAAAGGATTGAGGCGGGGGAACGTGCAGGCCATGAACCTGACCCCCCTCTACCTATCCATCGGTCATGCTAGATACCAGCCAGTACATCTCTAACAGTGAGACTAAAATGTGCTAGAGCATCATACATAAACCACATGTTTCTTCTTATTTGTAGAGGTATATTTTCTAATAAGTCTGGGAGAGTGTTCTGAATGAAGTCTCTGTAGATAGCTGCTGGGGGAATGTATTACACATATATTAAATGTAAACAAGCAGTCATGGCAACACAAGGTTACCTCTGCAGGGTAAAATGGGCTAAAGATTTCTATGAGTGCATAAATAAATGAAGTTATTAGGTTGGACCCGAAAAGTCGTTGAAGGTGACTTTCATAAAATTTTGATAGCGCGAAAACGAAGCGTTTTCAAGCATATGTTTATATGAACCTATTTTCTTGTTTCGATGTCAGGAATCCATCCTCAAACGTTGGAAAGGTATGTTTGAATCAGCCTATATTTCTGATAGACTGTCCCATTTACAAAATATCAAAAGAATGAGCGAGTATTTAAGCAGTAGTATGTAAACTAGCAATTACGAGAAGCAGTATAACTTCGAACTTGTGTTTCAGTTTTTATTAATATCCTGAAAACTCCGTTTTTACATTCTCTACTACATACGTATAGACAATTATTAGAACTGCAGTCCATGAAATATTCCGCAAGATATTTAAACGGAAATACAGACTTTGAGGCTCCCAGATTGAAGAAAACATTTTCAGAAACGACTCTCTGCGTATTTGGGAGAAGCATGATTCAAAAGAAAAAGTTGAATGAAAACCATAAGTTCAGCGTCTTTCAAGGAAACGCCACAAATATTTTAAAGAGCATTTCTCGAACCAAACTACCATTTATGTGGAAGGCTTTTATTTATTTTTGACTTTCTGCAAAATGACTCTTTAAGATTTTGACAAAAATACTACATGTTTAAGACATCTGCTTGACTAAACGTATATCTTGTATTTTCGAAGATTAGATTTCCAAGTTCTCTTCAGGTTTTGAATGACTGGCTAAGAGATATATAAAATCTTACTACTACAAAAAATATCTGATGTTTTACACTCACATGACTTTCTCCAGGTATTCTACAAATGTCTTACAAAAGATTCTTCTTCTTTCTAAACCATGCTAATCGAGCAATATTAGCAGAATGCACTTTTTGCTTAGTTCCTTTTAAGTAGAACGGAACTGAAGGAATGCACTAAGCTAAAGTTTTAGGGAATTTTTTTTAAAAGCTGTCGCTATGCGATTGTCATCCCCATTTGTATCTTTGCTTGACCAGGAGTAGAAAAAAATAAAAACGGACATTTCTTGTCTGAAAAAAACTGAAATCAATACCTTGGAAACGGTCAACTCTGCAACAAACCTGCATATCATATAAATCGTGTGGTTTAATGATATCTAAATGTTTATATAGAAAGTTTTTGTCCATATCTCACGGTTTACTGGTTATTCAAAATCCAGAAAAATTTGTCGAGAATGAAAGGTCTTCAGAAGCTATTGCCATTTTGTTTCTCATGTAAATACCTATAATATGCGGTATTTTAATCAAAATCGTTAGAGCAATTTTTAAGAAAAACAACATTTTCATACAATTTCCATTTAAAGGGTAGTTTAGGATGGGGAAAATTTTTTGAAAGTCCTCGTGTCGCATCCTTGGAAGATGATAAGGTTTAATACCAAGTTTGGAATATGAAGGTCATTTAATTTTTGAGCAATTCTGTCCACAGGCACACACGGACTTTTTCCTAAAAATGCTTTTTTTGGATTCAGGAGGTCTCAAACCATATATTTCCGGTGAAACCTCGCTATCGAATTTTTGGGTGGAATACAATGCCTTCTCTCTCTCTCCCTCTCTCTCTCTCTCTCTCTCTCTCTCTCTATATATATATATATATATATATATATGTATAGTACGTGTAGAGGAAGTAAAAATTTGATTTTACTTAAGAATCACATTGATATGCCCTTGTTGGCCGAGATGCCACAACATATTACTGTACAAACAGGCGTATTTAGCGTTAAATAAATGTACCTAGTCTGTCTCGTCACTAATTCACTATAAGGATGAAGTGAAGCCGGCCGGATATCTAGTTTTAATACTATTCGGATCACACCTGATGTGAATGTGCCTGCGTGTACTACCCACGTGTGTCAGTTGGCGAAGTCTGAGACCTTGGAATGTGTAGCAACACTGCAAGTGGCTTTGTAATGCAACACATCTGGATTCTTGCAGAATCTTCGGCTTTCACAAGTTTTCAGAAAGTTCTGTAACGTGATTTTATAGCTATAAAAGGGGGAAGAATTGCAATCCAGTGCTTGTAGTGTAGCGAGTTGTATAGTTGTGAGTCATACTTCAACTACAGTGTTAGCGCGCAGTGGCGTGCAAGCAAGTCAACCTTCTGGCGTCGAAGAGTCGAGTGGTTTGTTAGCAGCGGTGAATTAAATACTTTATTTGTAACAATAAAGACATTTATTACAATATGTGATTCATGCGCAACAAAATGGCAGCATGACTTCGTTAACGAACAAAAATCGACAATACTTGACACCACTGTCTCAAATATAGACACTGTAGGTAAAACTTGCGAAGTCGTTTTTTGACCTCGCCCCCTACAATACACCGACGCTTCATCCCTGACAGACCCGTCGTCGCCGAGTGGTTAGACCACTCGCCTCTCAAATAGGTGGCCCGGGTTCGATCCCAAGTGGGATCGCATGTGGGATTTATGGGTGGTGGACAAAGCGGCACAGGGTTGGGTTTTCTCCGCGTTCTCCGGTTTCCCCCGCCTATTACATTCCATCGATGCTCCATCTTCTTTCATGTATTGAGCATGGATAAGTGTTGTAAAAAGGTTTGCGAACAAATAAGGTTTAAAGAAGCTGAGAATAGCTATTGAAAACCAGTGCTTATCCATCTATACATTCACTTAATTAGTGATAGTTAAAGTGCGTCCTGTGAGGAAAATGACAATTTACTTAAAGTTTCCTTATCATTTTATTAGGTATGCAAAAAATGCTCACAATGTTTGGTCACATTTCATAGATGCGTCATTTTAAACACAAAATTGAAATGAATGCTACGTGGCATAACACTTCTTTGCGGGAGGGAATTTCAAAAGACTGTACAACGTTAAAAGTAATATTAAGTTTTGACAAGATTAGAGTCTCTAAAGCAGCCTCCAGAGTAATACATCACATGGCAAGCCACCACAGAAGAGTGTCATCGCCTGCGGTGCCATATGTAATAAAAGCCAGCTTAAGCATTAAAAAAGGAGAATAATGTGCTCCATTCACATGACTTCCTCTACATCTCTGTAACAGATTATTGTTAAAAATCTTACTCTTCTATCTACTCCATGATAATCGAGATAAACATTAGCAGAAATTGTCCTTATTACTTGGATCCTTATAAGTAGAAGGGAAAAATTCTAATGTGTTCCATTCACATGGTGTCCTCTAGCTGTTCGGTAAACAAACCTTTTATTCAAAAGATTAATCTGCTACTTTATCATGCTAATCAAGATAAACGTAAGCATTAGTCTTATTACTAGCTTTCTTGTAAGAAAAAGGGGACTAAGTAAATGCATAGGTTAATACGATAATCTCGTCCTTTAGAAGCCGGTCGCTATATGAAGCAATTGAAATTTCAATATTTTTGCTTTCCAGGAGTAAACAAACGAGAAACGAGAAGAAAGATGTCTTCCCGTTTCAGAAAGGTTTAAGTAGCTTAAAATTGAAACAAATAATCCGGAATATCTTGAAAATTGTTAACTATGAAAGAATGTATATAACATAAATTGTGTGTTTTAATGAAATCCACATTTTTGTGTAGTAAGTTGTTGTATATCTCTTATGGTTCGCCAGTTATACAAAAGTCATCCAGAATGAAGAGGTCTTCAGAAGCTATTCCCAAAAAATTCAAGATATACTTTTTATTTGTCATAAAAATATCTTAAACATAAGGTATTTTAATCAAACATTTTTAATAACGTTCCATGAAAAGGTTAGTTTGGTGTGGGGGCACTTTCTTATAAATCTTCGCGTCGCACCATTGGGAGATACCAAACTTAAACACCAAGTTAGATATTTAACGGTCTTTTGGTTTTTGATCTATGCTGCTCACAGACACACACATACACAAAGACAGGTTCAGGTGGTCTCAAAACATGTATTTCTGGTGAAATCTCAGTATCGAGTTTTTCGGTACAATACAATACGTTCTCTATTAACGATGTACATAGTACGTGTAGAGAAAGTAAAAAAAAAAGAGAATGGGGACCTGCACTACCTCATGCTCAAAATATATTTACATATTAAGAAAATAAAAGGAACAGCAAAATCCATCTTGAAGAAACTGATTCATGGGACGGATTGTGAATATCTGGGATGGAAAACGGAAGGGTTTGTGTATACTTCGCATTCTTCCATTTCCAGTGAAATTTTTCATTGCCGTAACATATTCCGATAAAATGGGAAAAGAATGCTGTCATCCAAAGCGTTTCAGCCCATAGTTTTATCTGTAAAGTCCAAGCAAACATAATGGCAGAGAGAGAGAGAGAGAGAGGGGGGGGGATAAAAAAGTGTGGTGAGCAATGGAAATATTTGTTTAGTGGGTATCCTGTAACATTTCTATTCATGGTTGCTAACACACCTCTTCAATCACAAAATTTCATCCAGATAATTGAAAACGCGTACAGTACGTCTTCTGCAAACACTACCAGGCTTTTAATAATAAAAAGCTTGAAACAAAGCTCTCCATTTACCATTGTTGCTGTAGTGCAAGTTCTTAAATAAATGCAATCGCTTAGAAGACTTATGAACAACACTAGGTATGTTGACGTTACCATTTAAAAGATAAAATTCTACTTTCTATTGTTAATTTAAGTTTTCTCCACACAAGCCGTGTGTAGGACAGGAGTTCGATAGGTAGAGTTACACTGAAAAATTCAATACCATAGCCGGGATTTGAATACGAATCTTCCAGTCTAGCTGGTTACTCTACCTCTGAGCTACCATGGCAACATGCACTAGTAAAGTTGAAACATATTTCTATACTCACTTTTTTAGTTATTAGTGCAAATTATAGTATTTTCGACTTGAAATAGACACATTTAAGGCCAAAATGTATTGGTGAAAACCAAATTTCGGATTTTTACCAATTTTTTTACCATACTGAAAAGGTTAAAGCATCACACCCACTTACAGTCATCCATTTAAATCGTCACCTGTTTCGGTTTAAAGCGCCGCATGGTAATAAAAATAACAGGAAATTGAACTACAAGCATTACATTGTTTAATTAGGCATTTTTTGCACTTTTTGATCAAATTTCACAGATCCATTACCTTAATGGTTACAGAAATTACACGGAACTTGGGAGAACTGTGTTTAAATTCTGGTTATGGTATTGCATTTTTCAACTGATTCTAACCAAATATAAAAATCTTTAAGGCTACGACATATTCCATGAACAATCACAAAAAATCTATCTTTTTATTTTACTTTCACAAAATAATATAAACATTTCTGAATATAAAAAAGGTATAATTGGCCACCAGGTGTCATATTTAAACATCTCAAGTCACTGAAGCAATGCTAAAACTCTACTGTACTCGGCAAGAAAAACTATAGTTCGACGAGATCTCATTCGCATCATGCAAAGTAATAAACGAAGTTGTACAGAAGAAAAGCAGCAACGCCAGCAGAAAATGACAGAAAAGGCAACAGTAGCGGAGAGAGAAAAAGCAAAGTTTAAGGTCCAACCTGGTGGATGTTAATGTGAGCCATACGTTCAAATGTTTCCTTGTTTTCTCGCTATTGATATTTTCAGCATTTTGCTTCTTGTAAAATGACCTTGAGGAGCAGTTTTTCTGTTACACAAATAAAATGTTCACAGAGGCACAATGAATAGGAATTATCCTAGATTTTTCTGTAAGATGTATTTAAGCTTATATCTTCAATTTTCAAGCAAAAAAATTATATTTTTATTCCGAAAAAATCATAGTCATAACTTTAAAAACACAGCAATTTAAAAAATTAAATGTATTATGAAACTGGGATTTAAATATTAGACAAAAATTTTAATTTTTTTGTCGCAAGTGACTTTTTAGTGACGTGACAAAAACATAAAAAATTAGCCACTACCTCCAAACCATTACAGCAAAATTAATAAAATGTTCACTGTAGCTTATCTTAGTTATATTAGATATGTGGTATAAATTTCAAAAAGCTATCATTAACAGTTTGGAATTTCAAACTTTCAGTACTGCATTTCCATAGTAATATAAACAGTATAAGCTAATATGGTTTTGAATTGTTTTATTGCTTATCCCTATTGTCTCGGAAGAACCGGCACGTGCTTTTACTACTCAGCTACCCAAGTGTGTTGCAGTGTTTCTCTTATAACGAGCTATCGCCTTTAATTATCGACAGGACAGGATGCGTACTACGAGATGTTTCACGTGCTGTTGTGAGGTCACTACGTATCTTCGTTGTGTATTTCAGCACAAGTGTTGCTTTTTTCTGCAACACTATTTATTATTCGTAAAAGTAGGCTTATAATTAACGTTTTGACAGAAAATACAATAATCTGTGATCAAGTGTTTATTAACAGTATACTTAGATATGTACGAATGTGTCAGATGAATTTTGTAGTATTTAGCAACGACACAAGCTCTGTAAAGTCACATCCAATGATATTTTACACGTTAGTACATAATTGTAGATTTGTAAATTGTAACATGTATGTACTTAGGAGTGTACATAGTAGAATTATACTTTAGTTTAATATAATTACTAGTAGTAACTATTATGTCGATAGTTAAAGAACTATCATCTGACATTTCATCAGTGTTACATAATGAAATTGATATTAATTTATACATTTTAACAGTAATTTTGTTACTCTTTGTTTATATGTGCATACAATTAAGGAAGTACATATACTTTTATAGAGTACATTAAGTATAGTGTAGTTCGTACAGACCTCAAAATCAAATGATGTGATTATATGTCTATTCTGCTGTTTTTGTAACCCGTGTTTTTAGCATTAGAGCTTTATATCGCTTTCTTTCGTAGTATATAAACATACATATACATGTATATGCCTTCACAAGTTCTATGCTCAGTGGCGTGCTGGCCAAAATGAACCTAGAGAATGCTATCTAATGTAATAAATAATTCCTCCGAATTTCATTTATAATAGCAAGAAAAATGCTAAAGAGGTGTGCATAATTACTATGGGCTAGCAATTTACACTGTGAGGTACTATTTGTTTTGTTGAATTCCTAAGTCATAAAAGAAGTGATCGGTGTAACTGCAAGTATCGTACTGTGTTTCTGAACTTTCACTTTAAACAGTGGTTATTTTTTGTATTTGTGTATTAAAGGTCTTTACGTAAAGAGGAAATGCTGTCAAGTCACGTAGTGTATTCTCGTTAGGAGCAGGACTAAATCTTCCAAAAGTATCTTTGAGTTTGTGGTGTACTTACATCCATGAATACACCTGTATCCTGTACTCCTTAGAAAAATTGCCATAGGATTTGTTTCTGAAAGGGATTCTGTTATACTTGCTTTAAGTACATGTATAGCATGTAGCAGTCATACATTTCTGAAAGTTTGCCTAGATTTTTGAAATTGATGCAGCATGCGTAACATAATGCAAGTAAGACACAGTGTCAATTTCATTCATTTTTCTCTTATTGTTTGGAAGTTATGATCAAATTTATTTATGTTTTTGTTATGTCACAAAAATCCCTTGCGACAACAAATTTAAAATGTTGGTGTATTATTTTATCACCAGGTTCACAAAACTCTAGGCTTTTTAAACTGTTCTAGGCTAGCTGTGTCTATTTTGGTGTAGGCTTCAAATTGTTTTAAAGTTATGCATCTGCTTCTTTTGTCGTAAAAATATAATTTCTGTGTTTGAAAATTGAAAACATATGCTTAAATACATTCGACAGTAAAATCTAGGGCAAGTTTTATTCATTGTCACTCTATGAACATGTACAGCAAGTTTTATTTGTATAACAGAAAACTGCCAAGCAAGGAACATTTTACGGGAAAAAGTTCTGAAAATGTCAATTACGAGAAAACAAGGAAAGATTTGAATGCATGACTTCACAATAAAATCCACTATGTTGATGGGTTGGACCTAGCTTTGCTTTTCCTCTGTCCTGTTCTTCTTGCATTGCTGCTTTTCTTCTGCACAACTTCGTTTTTTATTTTGCCTGGTGCGTATGATATCTCGTCGAACTAATGTTTTTCTTTCCGAGTCCAGCACAATTTCACCTAGAATGTTTGTCTTAAGGCATTTAAAATGGTGCCTGTTGCCCAATCATACTTTTTTGTATTCAGGAATGTTTAATTTTTTATGAAATTTCAGTCATACATACTCTTAAGTGACAAAATTTTAAATATTTCTGTATGAGCATTCCAGATGAATATTGTAAACGTCTCAGTGGTGTTTGTGGTTGAAAGAGGCAATTGGAGAATGAGAAGGAATTGCTTGTTACTCCTCTTTGTATCATTGCCCAACAACACGGCCAAACGCGCCTAAATGGTTTATGCTTCCACCGTCTGCTTGCAACATAATATATAGAGTACATAAATCACAAAGGTGTAATGAAAATATTGTGCTCTACGTTTTGTGGCTCATGCGGTTATATGAGTTGTTTTATTATTTTCTCTGTAAGGAAGTAAGAGGCATTCTTTAATTAGCGTAAAGGAGACTATAAAAACTGAATAAATAAAACAATGTACACCTGAATCCTTAAGTAGAAGAAAAACAGGAGAACGAAATTTGTTGCTTTGAAAAATGGAAGCCAAATGAAATAGAATGGTTGAGACAGATAATGAAAACACGGGAAGAAATAATGTTTAATTAACGAACCGCACTCTAACTTCTCTAGGGTTTCCATCTTCAGCTAACAACTGGCTGATTTGGGTTCCTCTATCGTCGGAAAAATAAACTTAAGGTTTGGATTGTGGTCTGTGTTGACATCCCAATTCATCACACGATTTTCATTTTTTGTAATAAATATATTTCTCCAGACCTTTAAGTTATTGTTATCTTAGAGAAGATGTTCCTTAAAAATTTAGAAAACCGTATGATGAATTGGGATGTCAACAACCCGAACTTTAAGTTTATTTTTCCGACAGTAGAGGAAACCAGGACGACACACAGCTCACCAAATCAGACAGTTGCTAGCTGAAGATGGCCGGCGAAACCGTGTTTCTAGGTAAGTTAGGGTGCAACTCATTAGTTAATAATTATTAAATTACGCTTCACTGTTAAAATTTCCTTATTTGAAAAACTGAAATAAATACGAGGGATGTCCCAGAAGTACCCGACCTGACGTATAGATAGCGGTTCTTGTTTCAAACAACAACAATGGTAAAAAGTACCAACCTTAGAAAGCTTAAGTTTTAAGTTTGACGATTTTACATCGTTTGGTATTTGTTTGGCAGCCATCATTATGAATGCTCTCAGTAAATTATAAACATGGATAAAACTGGTCATTGTTATGTGATACAATACTTTCATTTGAAAGGTCTTGGTCCAACTAATATTAAAGCTGAGCTAGTTTCTATTTTGGGGGAGTCTGCTTCTTCATTTACAACAGTGAAATATTGGGTGGCAGAGTTCAAGCACGGTCATACGAGCTGCCAAGACGAACATCGCAGTGGACGACCAAATGAGGTTACCAGTCCAGAAATTGTTAAGAAAATCCACAAAATGGTATTGGATGACCGTCCACTAACAGTGCGCGAACTAGCAGATATTACAAACATTTCAAAAAGTTCTGTACTTTGCATAATGACTGAAAATTTGTATATGAGAAAGTTATGTGCAAGGTGGGTGCCGCATTTGCTCACAATAGAAAAAAAACGCGCCGTGAGGATGTTGCAGTCTGGCGTTTGGCAATGTTTCGCTACAATAAAACCGAGTTTTTGCGTCGATTCATAACAATGGATGAGTCCTGGATCCATCACTTTACACCTGAGGCGAAGGAACAACCAAAACAGTGGATTGGAAGGGGAAAATCGGCTCCAAAGAAGGTGAAGACAATTCCATCTGCAGGAAAGATCATGGCGTCAGTTTTTTGGGACGCACACGGGATCATTTTCATTCATTATTTCAAAAAGAAAAATTAATCAGTAGCGAATATTATGCGAAATTTGAGTGATGAAATCGAGCAAACCTGGCCGCATTTAGCGAAAAAGAAGGTTTTGTTTTATCAAGGCCATGCACTAGTTCACACGTCCATTATCGCCATGGCCAAAATCAATGGGTTAACTTTTGAATTGCTTCCTCATGCGCCCTACTCCCAGATTTAGCCCCCTATGATTATTTTCTGTTTCCAAACTTGAAGAAATTACTTGGTGGTAAAAGATTTGTTAAAAATAAAAAGGTGGAGTGTACAGTTGATGGCTATTTTGCAGACCTCGATAGTTTTCATTATAAACAGGGTATCGAAGCCATTGAACATCGCTGGGAGAAGTGTATCGAGCTGAAAGGAGACTATGTAGAGAAATAAAAATGTTGTCCCCAAAATTTTTATGCTGTCTTTGTAAGGTCGGGTACTTCTGAGACAGCCCTCGTAGTAATACTCACATGTATGCACACCTATTAATTCAAAGAATGAAACAAGACATCACAATCAACCCAGAATTAACGGCGATTGTTACGGGACATGGAAAAACCACGACATTCATGCACAGGATGGGAATAACACGTGCCCCACATGTGCAAATGCTACTAGAGGAACAAACGGTGCAAAATCTCAACAAAAATCTAAAATATCTGATATGTTTAAATTACATGACGTTCTCTAGAAACTATTGATACAAACGATTACATCTTTATCCACAATTCTACATCGTGGTGATTGAGATAAACATTTTTGTATGAGTTCCTTCTAAGTAGAAGAGAAATAAAATAATACAGTACGCTAAGACGATAGGGAAAACTTCTAAAAATCCGACCGCTAAGTGAAAGAGTTGAAATTCGTTTTTCGCTTTGCACGGCCAGGAATAAAACAAGACATTAAACGAGAGGTGACTTCCCGTTTGAGAAAATTTAAAGTAGCTTAAAATTGAAACCAATAACAAGGAATATATTGGAAATGGCTAACTGTACAAACATGAATATGACATAAATTTTGTGTTTTAACGAGATGTACGTTTTTTGTGCAGTGAGCCTTTCTATCCGTTCGGTTTACCAAATATGCAAAAGTCATCCCAAATGCAGCGGTCTTCAGAGGCTATTCTTAAAAAAATCAAGTTATACATGTTATTTGTCATGCAAATATCATTAATACATAGTATTTTAATCGAAATATTTAGTCTTTTTTTGAGAAAAACTAAATTTTCAAAAAATTATATGACAGGTAGTTTAAGGTGGGGGATTTTCTTGACAATCTTCGTGTTGCATCCTTCGAAGATACTAAACTTAAATACTAAATTTGCTATTTAACGGTGTTTTCCTTTTTGAGCTATGCTGTCCAAACACACATGTACGCAGACGTAGAGAGACACCCATACTGGCCTTATTATAAATATGTTTCTTTGGGGTTGAGAAATCCTCAAAACATGTATATCAGATGAAATCTCGGTATTCAACTTTTGGGCAAATACAATAGGTATCTTCTTTCGGCAGTGTGTACATAGAACGTGTAGAGAAAATAAAAAGCAGAGCAACTATCTGTCACTGACAGAGAACTACTAAAACATCTGATAGGTTTTAATAAATGTATCAAAGGAATGGACTTTGATTCCTCTAATTGTAAAAATGTAAACGTTGTATTGCATGTATAGACCAGGTTGATATTTCAGTGATTTAATGCAGAATTTGTCTGTTGCGTAATAGACATATTCAATAAAATGTCAAGAAATTACTCCTGTATAAGGTACGTTACGGTAGCTTTTGTTTTGAGAAAATTGAGTTAAATGGTACTTTTATACAGTAATGAACATCGGGTGATGTTAATACACACTGATAGTCTGTTTGTATATTTACTTAGGAGTGATGGGAGTTACCCGGGGATCCTTACGGGCTAGAGATGTCCCCAGATTGCTAGCCCGCCATCAGTCTAACTAAACGCCAGAGATAAGCCTCTCCTAATTGGATATCCATCACCCAGGCGCAACACACGAAAAGCCCTTCCCTGGTCCTAAAACCCTAGAGCAGTTGATAGGAAACAATAGACAGGAAATTCGTGGTAGAAGAGGATCCATCCCGGTAGCTGCCTATCGACCCAGGAAACTACGAAAAAACATGGTAAACGTGGCCGGTCCGATGCAATCAATATCTGGACCACCTGAATGCAAACCTCAAACGCTGTCACAAAGCCATCTTGCCCAGTTCATGTCGTACAAAACTTCATTATATATTCTAACACTCCATCATTTGAAAATTCTAATTTTTTCAAAATATTGTAATTGGAAACTATCATTATTTACTAGTTAATGCAAATGGGCAATGTAAGTGGAATAATGTGACGTCTGTTTTATAATTCAGAGTCAAACAATAATTTTCCCTGCACCACATACATATGTTTCAGCTGCAGCATTAAATCAAATACAAATACACAGAGCTTTGAGCGAATGTCAATTTGTTGCAACCTTCAGCATAACGCTCCTGCCTCCTGAAACAATTATAATAGCTCTAGGGTAAGGGGGGGGGGAGAAATAGCGCGATTCACTGGGGAGTGCGAACAATAAAAACCCGTCATGAAGGAATTATTCAACGCACCATTGTTGTAAGTGTATGAGGGTTGCATTTTACGTTTACAGACGCTTTTAAAAATAAACAGTTAATATTGTTCTGTTGAAAACGTTTGGTTCTGCCTGAAAGCCGGAATACTTTTTTTTATTCGATGTTCCCAATATTCAAAACTGCAATACTGGAACATTGTGACTTCAGTAATATAAAGCTAAGCTAACAATATCTGGAGTTTCTACATAAAAGTGCGGAAATAACTTCTTAGAGAATTGCTAAAATATTGTATTCTTCTGCTATTTATTCAGGGTGAAACGCAAATTATTACATCACATGTCATGTGTACTTCATAGGGACACTACAAATACAAATGCATAATTGTATTTTGTTCTGTCATCAGCCATTTTCGAAAAAAATAATTGTTTCTCAAAATTACATCATGGTTTCTTACTTGTAAGATGAATAGAGCAATCAACTTGTGAGCTAGTTTCAGCAGTAACTTATCTCTTACAGGATTTGGAAATGATTAATCATTTTCTGAACACCGTTTTGAAGACGTAGTGAGGCGGGAGACATATTCGGCGTTGCTAAGTGAAGGTAGGCCAGTGTGAAAACCGGCTTCCGCACGTAAACAAAACAGCATAACGGAACCGGCTGAGGGGGGGGGGGACTAGTGGCTTGTCTGCCATGGGACCTTTAATCCAAAGAAACACAAGCGAAAGTGGAACCTGTTTACAGAATTTCCTGCAGCGCTTTTGAAAGAGACAGTACCATTACACTTCTGTAATTTTGAGAAATTACCTTGTGATAAACATTACGCTGATACATAGCTAACTCGGTAAGATGTTGCCATATTTACTCGCTGTCCGTCTTCCAGTGCTTCCTCTAAAATATCTTCTTTTCATACATTTATTTATTTACTCTTTGAAACATATACATGTTATTGAATTTGCCAAGTTTAACAAAATATGTAAATATTGTATATATATATACAACAAATGCAGCCACATTAATAACGTTAATGGAAAATATCTGCATATGTCACAAAAATACATTGCATACCTAGATTTATGATCCATTAATGCAAAACAAGAGTTTCTATACAGCAAAATGATAATAGTAAACATAACACATTGCACACATTCGTAATGTACGATTTAATTAAACAATTTCAAAAATCCTATTAACTGATTGAAAACATCATTGTGGCATTGAGTATATTGAGAAATATACCACACTTCTCGTATATTGAACTACTTTTTCCCATTTCCCAGTAATCGTCTATTTCTTTCAACATCGAGTCTTGTACTTCGCTAAACGTAAAACTTTTCTTTCGGCTAACGTAACCTCAACTCGTTTTCCATGGCTGCAAGACATTTTAAAATCACAGTGTCATTCGTGGTAGTTCTAGGATGAGAGCAAGAGCAATATCAGCGATACATAAAAGGTAGTGATGACTATAAATGTTACGGATTCATTGTGTACCAGTAAATTTTCACTGAACTCGTAGATGTTGCAACGCCGATGACTTAATCTCTCTGACGGTTATATATTCTTACACCATGATTGGTCAGCAACCTGGCGAGCCCTGCCAGGTGTGAATCACAAGGAAATTTCTCATCTACCCTAGCTATGGTCCTTTGCCACGGCAACGCTGCCAGCATCAGTGTTTTATGTTCTCGACAAATCTAAAATATATTCGCAGAAAACGGTCATGGAAGAAAATTGAAGAAGCAAAGAGGTTAAAAATCTGTAACTGAATTAAATTAATCTAATCATTCTTTTCCACCCGGTATTTTGGATCCTACTGCTTTTCATCAGTTGGCCAACAAGTTTCTTAGGCCACTCGAAGTGTTATTTTCGTAATTTGTCTCCATTTTAATATTTTAATTCCAAGTGACTATTTTGAGCCTGCCGCTCATTTTGGCGTACCTTCCATAGAGGTGTAATTTTAAATAGTTTATAAATATTGTTGCGTAGTAGCTTTTTAGAACATTTTGGTACACTCACTTGGTAAAACATCAATAGCTTTACGAATCTACAATACCATATTACTTATAAAAATGTCAACTAAGCAATACAAAGATCGGTTAACGATCGGTGCTAGAGGCCCTATTTCTTCATTTTTTGTTAATTTTTTAGACAGTTGGACCTAAATAATGATTCTATATACAACATTGCTACTGCAGCTTTAAAAGGGTCTAAATATTTTGAAAAACCATTTATATCCAATACACTTATGATTAGTAGTCGTAAGCTTTTACGGCCGGAGTCCAAATTTTAACTAGAAGAATTTTCCGGACTGAGTAGCCGTGGTCTGCCAATAACTTTAATAGGAAAGAAAAGACACAAAAAACTAAGCAAAAACTGGCATCTGCTACTTGAGAGCATCAAACAGGCACAATCCCAACGAGAACATCCGAACCAATCAGGAATCAAAAGCACCGGAGTGGCTAACCACCTGCCTCCACCAGCCCCGCACATGGAGCTCCAGCCGGACCAATCACGTGAGAGCAGCCTGAGTATAAATACTGCCGCTATTTCAGCCAACGAGTCCCTCCTCAGTCACAGCACCCGAACTGTTCACTACACAGCGACATGGTGCAGAAGAGATGGAAGCCCGCCAGGACCGAAGCCTCCGCCGCTGTGGACAAAGCTCCGATGCCGGTACAGGAACTCACAGCTACAGCCTCCGCCACGCCAACACCATATCCAACAAACGCCTCGCCGCTACCTGACAACGCCGCTTCTTCTTCCCCACACCTCCAACTGATACACCGCAGACTCCAGCCACAGCCACTCAGATGTCTCCACCAGCCAACTCCATGCTGCCTAAGCAACCAGCAGGTTTCGACGGTGCTGAGCCTGCCACTCAGCGCTTATACTCAGCCGCTGCAGAGACTCCACCGGCCGATCCTACGGGCCACTACGGCACTTTTAGTGCTTTGGTCTGTGGGATTCACCGCCTACTTCCAACTCGAAGCATCCTGGAGGCCGCGCAGCCAAGGTGGCCATCACTGGTCAAGGTCTCCAGAATCACTTCTCCCAGAGGGCCAACACCACTAGTGCGACTCACCTTTTTGGACAGGGCGCACTACACCACTGCTCTCGCGACTGGACTCTCGCTGATGGGACGGACCCATCACATTGAAGCCAGCCGCAGCGTACGCCACGCCCCTTTCCGGCGCTGCTGCAACTAAGGGCATACGGAGGTCACATGTGTTGCGCCGCCGAGATGTCACTACTGCGGCTCTCAATCCTCCACCGCCAACTGCACCAGCCATAACCTGGCCCGGCGACAACGTTACTGCTCCACTTGTGGGGGCAGAAACCATTTCACAGGCCAAGTACCTGCTTAGCTGCTCTGCAGGCAGCCACAGAGGAATTTCGGGATGCAGCGCACACAATCCAGAATCAAGTAGCATATATCAACACCAAGGTCGAGGCGCTCCGGCTCTCGGCAGCAAAAGACCTCACAGCCATAGAAGCCAAACAACATACGACTCCTTGCAGCAGCCTCGGCACGACTGAACAACTTGCAGACCACACTTCACCACGCTGAAGAGGCTGCCTCCGAGACTCTCCAGTCCATCCAGCGTAAGCTGTACAGACTGGAGAAGTACTTTGCGGACGCTGAAACGCCGAACTCATCCAACAGCAATGCTCAAGCAATACTTCCCCTAACAACAGCCGGACAATGCTGACGACAACACACAAACTTTAACCTCACTGATGGACTTGGTCACTAATCCCACAACAGAGTTAGCACAGACTCGAGCACAACTCCGCGACAGGCACACCCAACTAGTGGAAAGAGTCAACGACGCAACGCGCCTGCACATCTCCTTGCAGGAAGCGCTTACAATCTGCATCCGTCGACACCTATGAAATGCGCCCTGTAGTACAACACAGCAGGCATCACAACAGGCGCTGACGCCCCGAAATACCCAGATTATTTTTAGTTTTTAAAGATGATTAAATGCACTCATCCCTGCCAACTCCATCCGAACCCTCAAACTCTCCCTACCCAATCCGATCACTAACCTAGCACTATAATCAGGGCCTTCGGGTCATGGTTATAGCCTAGTAAAGTCTCCTTTTTAATTGCTGCAGCAAGAGCAACACCGCCACTTACGGAGGTGCTTTTGCGGAACTCCGCTATCCTCACTCACTTACCCAATCCCATCTCCCCCTAGCTCCCTTCCTTGAACATACCTTATACTAAAAAAAAAAACAAAAAAAAAACGAGTCAGTTGCGACCAAACTTTTACCGAGAAGACTTAGACCACGCCACTGAAGATGCTCACCGCAGTCGTGAACGAAACGTCTGGACCTGAAAATTCCAGCAGACCACGTCTTCTCAGCCCGGAAAATTCTTATAGTTATAACACTTATGATTATTTATAAATATTTTTAACCCATAAATCTTTTAAGCGACTACAATTTTATTAATTCAATTCTTGATGATTATTCACTGTTCACCGGCATTCTTGAATTTTTAGTTGCACAGCATTCATATATATTTTTTTTTTTTTTTTGTATGCTTTGTCCATGTGGCAACCTCCTCAATGGAGGAAGCCGAAAACTACACTTTTCAAAATAAATATTAGTGTTAGAGCACAGATATTTTTTTTTTATTTTGAACGGAAAGTTTTATTTTGACTATTGGTAATATGGCATCCCGCTCATTATTCCTTCATGTGAGAGTTTCAAAGTGACTGCTAAGTTGTGTTTGGAAAGTTAGGTTACATTTTTTAATGTTATGTTTGAAAGCAATTTCTGAATCAGTAAAATTGTCTATACAAATGCCCCATTATCTCAGAAACTAATTGAAAACAAGGACTGAATTTCTAACACACATTTGCACCTAAATTCTAACGAAAAATGTGTTATGTATATCGATTAGTTATTTTTTTAATTTAAAAATAATAGTTTTTCAATACAATGCTTATAGATTTATTAAAAAATCATACCTTTCCTTCTAATGGACAGAAGTATTCTATTTTTCTTCTATCAACAGTAAACGTGTTTCTGAATATACTTTGAGGGATTCAGGTCATTATCTTAAAAATTTGCCGAGATAATGGGTCCAACTTTAACGGTGGCAAGATAAGGAATTTCTACTCCCCTGAAGTATTTTATATAAGCATAGTTAATAATTGTTATATTGTCATGAGCTTAAAATGTGTGGCAATGAAACACAATATAATAGTGATATAAACATGAATATTACAGGGATCTTCCTAATACCTCTTTACATGGTTTCGTTACCTAACATTCCTGTAATATACTGTGTAGAACAGCTCATATTATCCTTGGGGACTCCTTCATAGTTCATGTTAACCAAAGATCAGTGTGATAGTGTAGCCCCGCAGTGCTATAGTTTTCTCCAAAACATAATGAACCTCAAACGGCACCACTTCATCCTACCACTGGGCAGTGCCATTAGCAAACAAAAGACTGCCCTGTACTAGCGGCGAGAGGTAGATAATATAGTAAAATATGTTTACTGGAGAAACTACTTGCAAGTCGAGAATCGAGCCGCAGTTAAGGGACCATTAAGTGAAAGACTTGGCAATAGCGAGGGTCAGTTCCTAGCCGCACACACCCTAAAACCAATCTTTGGAAGGAGAGTGGGGCAGAATCATCATGTTCTGAAACATGCTATACATTACCATTAAAGTTATACTGCTGCTTAGGTCTAAAGAGAGGTTGTGCTTACGCATTTGGTGTTGATCGCATATATATTTGGCAATTGCTCCGTTTAAAACAACATGCCAACTGTTTCCCACACCTATTTGAGATATATGTTTTAAGTAAAGGTACCTATTTTTCCCTGATAGAGAAAATTTAGAGATGATATGTCTTCAGAAAAGCATTAGTTCTTATTTAATACTTGTTTTTTAATCCTAAAAATGTGTTTAACCCTTCAAATTCTAAAAAGTGCCCAGGCGAAATTTTAAAGTCTGCTTGATTTTAGAGCAGCCGAAACAGTTGAACGAGCGTCTTATTGGCGTGAGATAAAATTGTTCTGCAGAATTCGAATAAGAACAATTTTTAACATCAGCATTTCAAATGAAGGGACTTTCGTGATAATAATTAATTTTTTGCTAAAAAGTCATTAAGGGAGTGAGTCCTACTTTTTTTCTTTCTTTCTAGTCTACATGGTGGTCAGGTTTCATTTTCAGAAGCAGTTAAACTATTTAGCTTCCTTAGTACCTATGTTAAAATATTTTGTCCTGGTTTACCTAAAAATGAGCTAGGAAATGGGCAGAGCAGGTGAGACTCCCGTAGCGGCAAATATTCTAGAACAATTTGAAGAATTTTGGCAAAACAATCTGGTGCGTTACATTCACAAGACTTTCTCTAGCTGTTCCACATAAAAACAATTCTTACGAAACGTGATTCTTTTATCTGCATTATGCTAATCGAGATATACATTATATGAATTTTATCTTATTTATCTTTAAGGGTATATATTAAGCTAAAGCGATACTCGAATTCTTTAAAATCTGGTCGCTATGAGAAACAATCTACGCAATCTACGGTTCGCATTGCATGGTCATTTTTGAGAAAATTGGCGTAGTTTAAAACTGAAACAAAAAACAAGAAATATCTCAAAAAAAGGTTAACTTTATAAGAAAACCGTATATGAGATAAATTATGTATTTTAAGGAGATCTACATTTTTTGTGTAATACACTTTTGTCTGTCTCTTATGGTTTGCCAGTTATGCAAAATTCATCCAGATTGAACAAACAGGTCTTCAGAAGCTATTCCCAGAAAATTCAGTATATACATTTTATTTGCGACGTAAATAGATTTAATATACGGTATTTTAATTATCATTGTTATAGCTATTTTTGGGAAAATCAACATTTTCAAAAATTGTCCATGTAAATGGTAGTTTGGGGCAGGGTGATTTTCTTGAAAATCTTCGTGTCCCATTTTTGGAAGATACCAAACCTGTTTTTTGAGCTATGCTGTACACACACACACACATACACACACACACACACACAGACTTTTTCTAAAAATGCTGTTATTGGTCTAAGGGAAGCTCAAAACATATATTTCCATTGAAATCTCGATATCAAAATTTTGGGTGCAATACAATATCTTCTCTACACACTATGTATACAGTAATTGTAGAGGAAGTAAAAAATGTAACGTATTTTATCTTAAATGTAATAATTTCCAAAACTTATAATCAGTGTAAGTTTAAGCACTTAATGTATAAAATGTATTGATCATTTCTATTTAAAATCTGTACTAATGCGCATAATTAACCGTTATTCTCATTCTCACATCTCATCTTCACTCGGTGTTGTTGGTGCCAAAATTGACGGATGTGTTATATTTCAGGGCACACTCTTTGATAGACGTTAAACCAGATCTGATCTCGTTAAGGGTATGTATGACTGAAATTTTATGAAAAATCACAAAAAATCTACTTTTTTATTTTAATTCCATAAAATAAATCAAACATTACAGATCTGATCTGGTTAAGGGTATGTATGACTGAAATTTTATGAAATGTCACAAAAAATCTACTTTTTTATTGTAATTCCATAAAATAAATCAAACATTACAGATCTGATCTCGTTAAGGGTATGTATGGCAACCAGGCACCATTTTAAATAACTGGAAGGATGTAACTGTACTGGACTCGGCAAAAAAAATATCAGTTCGACAAGACCTTATTCTAATCATGCAAAGTAAAAAACGAAGTAGTGTAAAAGAACAGCAATATTGCAAGAAGAAAAAAAACAGAAACGGCAGCAGTAGAGGAGAGGAAAAGGAAAGCTGAGGGTGTAACCTACCAACCTAGTCGATTTTAATGTGAACCATGCATTCAAATCTTTCCTTATTATCTCGCTATTGATACTTTCCGCATTTTTCTTCCTGTAAAATGCTTCTTTGGGAGCAGTTTTTCTGTTACACAAATAAAATATTCTGTACATGTTTGCAGAGCGACAATGAATAAAAAGTGCCCTAGTTTTTACTGTCTGATATATTTAAGCATATGTTTTGCAATTTTCAAACACAAAAATTATTTTAATGCTAAAACACCAGATTCATAACTTTAAAAAATGTTGTAGCTTAAATCAAAGAAGACACACAGAAACTTAGAGCAATTTCAAAAAAGTAGCTGTACTGTGAACCTAGGTTAAAATATTACACCTAAATTTTAGTTTCTTTTGTCTCAGAGAGCTTTTTTGTGACCTGACAAAAACATAAATACATTTGACTATAACTTCCAAACCATTAGAGCAAAATGGATGAATTGCATGGTAATTTATTTCAATTACACTACACATGTAGTATAAATTAGTATGGAATTTCAAACTTTCAGTCATACATGTTCTTAAGCATTATATTCTTTTCATTTTCCCCTCTATCAGTTTTCCTTTTATAGTTTCGGAACATCTATTCCTTAGGGATTTCAATATAATTGAATATGTTCTTGGTTGCAGCTTCTTTACTACATTGTCAAAATATGGGTACATTATTAAGTCGCCTTACATTCGTTAGGGTGTGAGACAGTACGTGTCTTGTCACGGGGCTAAGAGTTATTCAGAAGGGAAATATAAATGTACATTGAAAATGGGAAGGGAAGAAAGATTTCAAGCACGTCTAAGTAGCCGAGTTGTCACGAGCTGGCAGCACCGTGTACCGTTAGGGGTAAAGCATTGACCCGAAGGGGGTGAGAGTACACTGCCCGAGGCGAACATAAAAGGAAAAGAGAAAACAATGCTACCTCTGGTCAGGCAACACTTTTTAAGGCACTTGGCATACAACATCGGCAGAGCAATGATGTGATATTTAGGGTCCGTGGTGGAACCGAACAGGCTACCTTTAGCTGTGAGGGAAATAGTTATTTTAATGCTGACAAGAGTAAGGAATAAATCACTGCATCAAAAGTAATAAGTAATAATAGTCGCGGTCGCGTAAAGCATAGCTTCACAGTAGAAAATTTAGGAGGAATGCCCGCCTGTGGTGCCATAAGTAGTTAAAGCGGGTGTTAAAGACTACCAAAAAAAAATAGGAGTAATGCGTCAGTGTTCGATGGTGGAAAAAGGCCGAACTAATTGAATAAAGCTCTTGTGTTATACCACACCCTAACAAGAGTTTCCATGCTAGCAAAATCTGAGCCAGGGCACCCACAAATCCACTCCATTCCTAATAGCCAAAACCTGCACCCGCAACCCCGTTACAGCCCCAGGTGAGATAGATTTTCACACATGACTGAGACGGTTTTCGAAACATATTGGAGGCTACCATAGCTACCTTGGTGCCCCTGCACCAGAATATGGTTCAAACAACGTAGTTTTACCGGTAATTAAAGCTGATTTGTAGTTAGCTTGCTATAATGTGATATACTTGCTTTTAAGAGTAGCAGTTCTCTCATCGAAATCGAGTAATTTTACCTGGGAGAACTTCCGTATAGCTTTTTATCTATTTTTTTCGTAGTGTTTAACGCCCGCTTTAACTACTTATGGCACCGCAGGTGGTGTCACTGATGATACATGAATGATGATGGAGCACCAGTGGAATGCGATGGCGGGGGAAACCGGAGTACCCGGAGAAAACCCGCCCCAGCGCCGCTTTGTCCACCACAAATCTCACATGCGGTCCCTTGGGATCGAACCCCGGCCGTCTAGGTGAGAGGCGAGTGGTCTAACCACTCGGCCGCGGCGCGGCCTCCGTATAGCTGACAGCCGCCTAACATTTTACAAAAAATGCATAATACCCTCCTTCCCCTGTATAGGAGCACGAAATACACTGGTGTTATATGGAAAAAAATTCTTCGTACTCGACTTACCTTTCCCGTATTTAGGACTCACGCCCTTCTAGGGCTTAAAGCGAACACCTAGGGTTCAGAAGCTTGTTGGGGAGCCAACGGCATGTAGAATGGAGAACCTAGAACGAGTGGTCGGCCTGTATGAGCGTGACGAAGTGGTTGATATGAAATGCAAGATAGAAAAGGTGATGATGGAACAATTGGTGAAATGAGTGGCTGGGGAAACCGGAGGACCCGGAGAAAACCCGCCCAGATGCCAATTCATCCACTAAAAATCCCACATATGGGCGCTTGGGCCAAGGCGCCGCGGTTATCGAAAATAAATTTATTATTTACATGCTTTCTTTATCCACTTCTTATAATTGACGTAGCGTAAACTTAATTGTACCTTAAAACCTGAGACTAGGAGAGAAACGAATATATCAGATTGGAGGTGCAGGACATAGGATGGTAGCAGAAGTTGAAGCGCACTAAATATTATGCAGCAGGTGATAAAAGCTTCTAGAATGCGATTGGATGAAAGTGGAGTCTGCTGTTGACGGACTTGGCGTCAGGAAGACGCTGGCAGGAAGTTGGAAACTTTTCCCAACCACACTTACGAGTAGTTGAGAAAAATTTTGTCTAGTTCATATTACACAAAAGTTAAGTTCATACTAACCACACGACTGCTTAAAACGCTCGCTCTTATATCCGAGACGTTGCTAGGAAGGCATAGGGCGTTCTAAAGCTAGCTCAGACTTGTGTAACTTTGTTATAACAAAACACTGCACACAACCTAACTTCTTCGTGACCTTCGTTGTTTAAAACCTACACACTTATTTCTGCAACATTACACGCACCAAAGCTAACATTATTCTAACGTTCCTGTTGCTTAAAACCATGTGCGACTGAAAGCTTGAATGCTAGCTTTTTGAAATTTTTGCCACGAATGTAATATAAGGCAAATAAGTTACAGTGAATATTTCATCAATTTTGCTCAATGGTTTGGAAGTTATGGTCAAATTTGTTTATATTTGTGTCACGTCACTAAAAACGTCCCTTGCAACAAAAAATTAAAGTTGTGGTCTAATACTATAAACCTAGGTACACAATACAGCTACTTTTTGAAATTGCCCTAGGAGTCTCTGTGCCTCCTTTAGTTTAGGCTCCAAAAATTGTTAAAGCTATGAATGTGTTTTTTTTTGTTTTTTTTTTTTTTTTGTTATATTAATATAATTTTTGTCAAAGTTCTTAGGCTTTCACGGCCGGTGTCAATACTAGCTATAATATAATCCAGGCTTGTGGGCCGTGGTCTACTGGGCTCCTCCTTCTTCCCAGACGTTTCGTCTGCAACTACGGCAGACATCTTCGGTGGCAGCGGCGAGGTCGAAAAACTCTACTGGACGTTCCAAATGAAATCATATGGTCAAATACATCCAACAATAAAACCTAGGGCAATTATTATTTATTGTACCCCTGTGAAGATATACAACAAATTGTATTTGTTTAACAGAAAAACTGCTCCGTAAGGTACATATTACAAAAAGAAAAATACTAAAAATATCAATAACGAGAAAACAAGGAAAGATTGGAATGTACTAAAATCCACCACATTGGTAGGTTGGACCCTCAGATTCCCTTTTCCTCTCCTCTGCTGCTATATTTTCTGTCCTTTTCTTTTTGCATTGCTACTTAGTTTCTGCATAACTTCGTTTTTTACTTTGCATGATGCGAATTAGATCTCCTCCAAATGAATTTTTTCTTGCCGTGTCCAGTTCTACTTCTAATGCTTTGCTGTAGCTCCAGGGACTTAAGGCATTAAAAACGGCGCCTGGTGGCTAATCATACCTTTTTGTATTCGGGAATGTTTAAATTATTTTATGGAATCAAAATAAAAAAATCGATTTCTATAGATTTTTCATGAAATTTCAGTCATACACACTCTTGAAACCTTAACAATTTGGGTTGCAATAGTAAATGTAATCAATAGTACATACCTAATCCAAGTTGATTCTAAACATTCAGTAGCTCAAAGCTTTTACTTCAGCAGTAATGCAGGGAGGGAATAGAACATACCAAGCTTAATATCATTCTCAACTTTCAAATATAATACATTTCACTGCTACGCACACCCAAAGTGCTGACTGTGAAGACTGAACTGTGTATCATACTGAACCAGGTCTCAATAGTAAAGAAAAGTGACAAATTCGACTAGGTCACTGTAGTAAAGCGATGTGATTGAATCTGAACTAATTCACAACAGAAAGGTAAACTAAACGGAACTAAGTCACAGTAGTAAAGTGAAGTGATTCAAACTGAATTAATTCACAGCAGTGAAGGGAACGGAACTAAGTCACTGTAGTAAAGTGAAATGATTCAAACTGAACTAATTCACAGCAGTAAAATAAACTAAATGGAACTAAGTCACAGTAGTAAAGTGAAGTGATTCAAACTGAACTAAGCCACAGTAGCAAAACGATTGAACTGAACCAAGGCACAGTAGTGAAGTGAAGTGTTGTAACTCACAGTAGCAAAGTGAAGTGGCTCAAACTGAATTTGACGGGAGGTGTGAACACGGAATGCACCCAAAAACATCCTTGAACATTATCGTTTCGGTGGTCTGGATGTTATGGTGTGGGGAGGCATAATATCGTTTATTGGTCAACGTTAATGTGTTACTACACTTCTTTCCCATGTGCAGTCGGCCTTGACTTCATTTTTATGAATGACAATGCGCGACTGCACCAAACAACGCAGATGGACTTTCTCTTAGAACAATTGGATATTCGACGAATAGACTGGTCTGCCCGCTCCCCCGGGGATGCTTTAGGGAGAAGCATTGAAGCAAGTCCACACGCATCAACGACGATCCAACTGTTGTCAACAGCGCTGGTGGAGGAGTAGGACGCCCTAAAACAAAAGCGCCTTATCAATATTGTAGCCAGTAGGAGAGAACGATGCAGAACATACATTGCTGTCCGTGGTGATCATACACCGTTTTAAGTACCATGTCTCTAGTTTTGTAAATTTAGAGCATGTACTGACTTTAGTGTATTTTTGGAGGAACAAGAGTGTAACTTCTGTTCTTTTCATTGCATTTTCGTTGATTATCCAGTATAGCAGTTCTCTCTTTGTATGATTTATATTCCATCGACCTAAGCCAGTGACAGCATGCAAATATCACTTTCATCCCTAGGTTTTGCACACACATTTTTCCTAAGGAAACACAGTAGTAATAAAAGTGATCTTCTAAGGTATTAAAGCTAGGGCATAATTTTTGTACAGGCATTACTGGTAAAAAAATGATATTCATACTAAGTTATATTAAAATATGATTTTTCTTTCTGGATGTGTAAATTAATGTATGGTATATCTCCTCCTACAAATATTGTGTGCCACCTTTTAAATCATATTCCTAAATATATTTGTAACAATTTTTGGGGGGCTAAAATTGTCTTACAATAGACATATTTTTCTAAATACTTCAAATAAAACATTATACATTTTGTAGCTCTTTGGGAAAGTTTTTCAGACTTCTAGTCTATTTTAGTGGGAGAAAATAGATTTTGAATGTGGTACAATATCAAAAATATTGAAATTGAGACAAAATTACTTTTAAAATTTGACACAAAGAGTCGTTTAACAATAAAAACGCTTTAAAATTTCGTCAAAATATGTTTTATATTCTCCCTGGGAGAATCAAACTTTTCAGATGTGTATTCCAAAGTATGGTGCTTTTTTGCACCAAATACAAAAAATCGATTTTTTGATCAAAAGTGCTAAACAAAAAAGTTGGGAATTCATAAAGTCAACAATACATATTATGTTATTTATTTTTCACAATTTGGTTCAAGTTTCACTGATGCGCATTAAAAATCCCTTATTTACTTGATCGTGATTCTAGTTAATATTATTGATGAAGTAGATCATTTTGAGTATTATTGCTAAGTTCTTTTCGGGGACAATTAAAGCTTGAGTTGCGATATCAAAAATGAAATGAGCACAGCACACGCTATAAAGCTGATTTTATTGAACTAAGTGCAACTGAGAAGCAGATTTGGTGACCGAAGCGAGTCTCCCACAACAGTATCGCAAATCCCAGCCTTGGGCAATGCGGCGTCGATACTGCAATGGGAGAAGTTTGTTGCAAAGCGGGCTATTCCAACTTAGCAAATATATCTGTTGCTGCAAGGCCTCTAAAATCACTCACCAAGATACTAATTGCAGACCTAACTCTAGTAACACAACAATTTTTTGTTTTATAGCCCAAAACACTCAACACAGCAAAGGATCATGTAACTACAGGTTTGTTCTACATCGGTGAGCACACAGTTATTGTGGGGGAGTGCTACGTGGGCCATCCAGAAAGTAACAGACGATCTGGCATAACTAAATAACAACGAAACATATCAACATAAAACTTTATTTACAAAGTTACAGTACCTTACTCTATTTCTCAACGCAATCTCCATCCTGTCAAGATATTTATTGTCACGTGGTACCAATTTTTCAATGCCGATGTTATACTTTACTACCACTAAAGAACTTATTCTGATTCTTGAATGCACAAAATGTTCGGCCAATCGAATTTTATAGGCAAATAACGCAAGTGTATGGTGATAATGCAATGAACGAGTCTTCAGTGAAAAAATGACGTATAATTTACAAGTAATAAGGAAGAATCAGTATGTACGAAAAAGACCGGATTGGAAATTCATCAATCTTTATGGAGTAGTTGAAAGCCAATGCTGATAAAATAGTTCAGAAAAACTGGTGTTACACTTTGGGCACCGTACACGAGTTTTGGATGGAAAAAATTTCCCAGCCATGAATACCTCAAAGTGGCAGTGGCATCTTGGCTCAGATCGTCAGCAGTAAATAGTACAACATCTGCGTTGAAAAACCGTTACCGCGTGACAATAAATAACTTGATAGCAATGATGATTACGTTATAAAATAGAATAAGGTTCTGTAACTTTGTAAACAACGTTTTCTGTTGATAACTTTCGTTATTATTTAAATGGTCTGTCACTTTCTGGATGGCCCTCGCATAATGTAGCTGAGTACAACTAGACATATATATATCAGCTGGCGTATAAACGAGGACAAGACCGTCAAACGCCAGATATACACAAGAATTAGGGGTTTATTTTAAAAGCGCAGAAGGGAGGCTGTGGGTTATAGCAGAAAAAATATCGGATATTTTCCGTCAATCTCATGACTTTTTCTATCTTTTCTGCAAATTATAAAAACCTAAAGTGTTACACTCGCATGACTTTCTCTAATTGTTCTACAAAAAGACTTCTTACAAAATTCTTCTTCTTTCTATGCGTTGCTAATCAAGATATGCAGTAGTAGAATGTACTTATTTCCTTATAAGTAGAAGGGAACTAAAGCAATGGGCTATGCTAAAATGATAGTCAATGTTTTAAAAGTGATTGTTATTGGAATTTGCTTCTTTGCCTGGCCAGGAATAGAACAATAAAAAACTGCTATTTGCTGTCTGAGAAAAGTATAAGCATTTTTAAATTTAAACTAATAACATGAAATATCTTGGAAACGATCAACTCTACAACAAATATGCCTATCACATAAATTATGTGTTTTAACAGCATCTACATGTTTTGCGTAGTATGTTTTTGTCTATCTCTTACGATTTAACAGCTATGCAAAAGTCATTCAGAATGTGCAGAACTTCAGAAGCTGTTCCCAAGAAATTCGTTCCATTGGGAACAATTGATTGCCTTCTCTGGATTAGTTGTTTTTTTTTTTTTTCAAACAAGCCGTATGTACAACAGGAGTTGGATAGGTAGAGTCAAACTGAAAAATGCAATGCCATAGCCGGGATTTGAACCACGGATCTCCCGATCTCTAGCCGGTTGCTCTGCCACTGGGCTACTATGTCAACATGCCGGCATATCATTGAAAATTTCAACTGACTCGCATGTTTCCCGGTAAACCACACAGCATTGAATTTTTCAGTCTGACTCTACCTTTCCAACTCCTGTCCTACACACGGCTTGTGTGAAAAAACAACTAATCCAATACCAATTGACCATAATAGTTGGCTATGCTATGAATCCTGGGACTTAAGTACTTACAGCATTGTAAGTCGCTATTGAGGTTGTCATCTCAAAAAAGAAAACACAAGTTTGAGAACACCTTGTGGTTTACCGGGAAACGTGCGAGTCAGTTGAAAGATTCAATGCTATCACAGCATGTTGCCATGTTAGCTCAGTGGCAGAGCATCCGGCTAGAGTTCGGGAGATCCGTGGTACAAATCCCGGCTATTGCATTGAATTTTTGAGTTTGACTCTACCTATCCAATACCTCCTCTACCTACTATGCATATTGTACGTACGTGCTAGAGAAAGTAAAATATGTGCTCAGGACAACTACAAAAAGTATGTTTCACGACTGGAAAATTACTTATAGCATTAATTCATCACTTTGATTATTAATAGGGTGCACGTTTCCTACTTCCAACCTGGGCAATGGCCTGAAAATACTAGACTCATTTCATTATAAATGTAATAATACCATGTTTAACAGTCAAACATAACAGCTTCATTAATATTTAAATTCCAAACCAGCGTGGAAGTAAGTGTAATAAAAGAGGTCAATGGAGAAAATACTTAGAAACCAATAATAGATTTTGCCATTAAAGTACGAAATAACTAAAGAGGTCAAAGCTATTTGAAATACTAATATATATATATATATATATATATATATTGTCATGAATGATTATACTGTTGGGTAAGGAGGGAAGTAAACAGTTTATTCGTGTATTTTCTGTTTCACATAAATGACCCATTTAAAGAAGCACCGCTTTTCAGATAACCGTTTTGTCCGTACAAGGAAATGGGGATTGGTGAGATATTCTATTTCTAATAGTCTTTCTATAGATTTGACAAAATTATCTGCGGAAAGTTGCTTAAATTATATGTTTTTACTTTCTCCACACGTAACATGCACGTAGTGAAGAGAGAAGATTTCGCATTGCACCCTTAAATTTGATACCGAGATTTCACTGGAAATATGTCTCACTCCTGAATCCAAAAAAGCGTTTTTAGAAAAATGTCTGTGTGTCTGTGTGCAGCATAGCTCAAAAAATAAAAGACCGTTAAATACGAAACTTGGTATTTAAGTTTGGTATCTCGCTAGGATGCAACACAAAGATTTTAAAGAAACCCCCCCCCCCCAACGCCAACTATCCTAAATGGCAAAATTTCGGAAATGGTGACTTTCTCAACAATGGCTCTACAGATTTTTATTAAAGTCACTCTTATTTAAGGTATTTACAAGGCAAATAAAATGTATATGTTGAATTTTCTGGGAATACCTTCTGAAGATCCGTTCATTCAGAATGAATTTTGCATAACTGGTAAACCGCAAGAGATACACAAAAAGTTTCTGCACAAAAAATGTAGATCTCCTTAAAACAAGCATTTTATGTCTCATAAATGTTTGTTTCAGAATTGTCTCTTTCCGAGATATTCTTTGTTATTGGTTTCAATTTGAAACTGCGTTTCTTCTCAAACAGTCACCTTTCGTTTCATCTCTCTCTTGTTTTTCTAGAAATTCAAAGCGAAATGAACTTCAATTGTTCACATATCGACCGGATTTTGAAGGATTTGACTATCGCTTTCGTCTGGTATATTCCCTTGTTTTCCTTCTGCTTGTAAGGAATTAAGTAGTAAAATCAGTTGTATTAATGTTTATCTCGTTTAGCATGATGTAGATAGAAGAATAAACTTTTGTAAGTATAGTTTGTTTGCAGAACAGATAGAGAAAGTTATGTGAATGCAACACATAGGCTTATTTTCTAAGAAATCTGTTAATACAAATGTAAGTTTCGTTCACGAAAAAAAAAAATAGTTCGATTTCGTCATTGCTCCCTCCTGACCATCTTGTGACTGTTATTGACAGCCGTTAAAAAAGAACTGCCGTGTTGAAAGCGCGTCCCATCACATTCAATCTTGGTGGACACAACACAAAAGACATTTTCCTTGACAGAGCGCCTTTCCTGTAAGGTCCTTATACGTTACATTTCTATCAAAATGTATTCAGAGAACATGCTTACAGAATTCAACTGCACATTTATAGCCTTCTGGGGCAGAAATAAACACGCTGCTGTTCGTTGGTGCGTAATACTCAACAAGCAACTGTTAATGCTAGGTGCTTATATTTATCCGCAATTTCTCGCGCGCTCTCTACTAACAATGATTATTTTATTTGCGGAGGAGAAACTATCACACTCAGTGACTTGTACCTAGGATGTTTTACGGAAGAGAAAGCACACTACAGCACTTTGGATGCGACTGTGTTACTAACTGATCCAAATAACCTGTCCACGACGCAGTAATGAATAACGTTCAAGGATTGCTCTGTTCATTGTTGACTGGCTGAATATGAACATAATACACCTTGTAAACTTGAAATAAAAATTGGGTGGGGTAAAGAAACATACATTTTTGGATTGGGTATGAAACAAAGGTCGGGAATAGCGTGACTCAGGTTGAAAGGGTAGAAAACTCGTAAGGTAGTTGATGAAGCTGGTAGCAGGATTTGCCCATTATGCGGGCATCAGGAATACTGGACGCATATTTTAGCAGATTGCGTGCAGATGTTAGGAAAACGTATTTCCGGAAGTATATTTAGCTTTAAACAGACGAAGGACAACATTCTGATACTTGATTCTAAACAGCCAAAACTTTAATGGATATACGTGCACTCGGAGATAAAATATTGTGTAAATATTGTATAGATGTATTTGGTGTTTGAATAATTTAATTGAGTGAATGCAAAGATGTAGTTGTGAGTGCGAGAGTGTGTGTGTGTGTGTGTGTGTGTGTGTGTGCATCAGTGTTCTTTCTTTTATTTCTCTGTGGTTCTGTTGTAGCGCGGAAGCGTGTGTATATGTGTGTGTATGTATTTATAATGTAAGGTTATATAAAATAGATACGTAGGTAATATTTTAAATTCAAATAGTTTTAGAAGCATGTACGGTCACCCGATCCATGTGACTTGTGATCTTAGTTAAAACTATCTTGACACCTGAAAGAGTGTCAAGATAGAATTGACGTATGAATATAGTTTATTTCGCTACATAGATTAGATTTTTACTCCGAATCATCAAGTATGAGCACCTGCCGCAAGAGCGACAGAATCTCACCCAACTCACCAGAATGGAATTATATGAACTTCTGTCACTTAAGGGACAGTAAATACACTCGTTTCGTCAGAGGTAGCTCCCTTGATATTTTTGATCGGGAAATCAGGGATGTAACTGAACATAAGTAAATAAATAAGTAACGCAATTTTCGGATACCTGCTTGCCTAAACTGTGGCCCTGTATTGCAAAATTATGTGCTTGTTGAATTCTTTTATATAAAAATTCGATACATTCATGATTATAGGATTTACCCATAACTAACTAAAATACGTAAAACTGATGATAATGATAATAATAGTAGTAATAATAATAATAATAATAATAATAATAACTGGATAATGTGTATATTAATGTTAGAAAAACAAATAAGAGATATAAAATGCAGCATAAAAATAATTACAAAGACGTCACAATAAAATAGAAGTAAACTATAAATTGATTTAAATTCAATTTTACTCACTCTAAATAATTTTTAGCTGTTTACTGAGAGCCAGTAAACGCATGTCCAGCTATTTCAATTTCACAAAATACTATTACTTAAAAAGTCCTTATGTTATGGTTCTTATAATAGTGCCTCATTATTTTAATTATATCTTACTATGAATTAGATTACCGAATATTCCTTATTGCTTAGCTTATTCGCCAAGATGCTTGTTATTTTATTTCATTTGGCCTTCATTTCATGATAATTCTCTACTCTCATAAATGGTCCACTATAACCTTACTATTTCTTCACCTTTTTGAGAATCATGAACTCTTCTAACACTTATCACTGCATCTCACTGTACACGCTATTCTGAATTTAAACATATGCATATCTTATGCTTTATTTTCAGCATTATGCACTTTCTAAACTCTTAATCACTCGAATTATAACAGGCACTAAAATTGCACACACAACCGTTGTAATAAACACAAAAGGGATACAAATGAAGCCCGTTGTGTCACTTCTACGCACTGTGAGTAGAAGGTTCTTTCCGAACACGTCGAGTACCTTCTTCGTATACAACTTGCAAGAGGTCGACTGCACTGGACTGGACTGCGGAGCGTAGGGGATTCCACACTTAGCAGTATGTTGCTATTGTACAATAAGTTTGTTACAAAACTTGGCCGCTAGGAAATGGTCCATGTGACTTTCACTGCATTATCCTGCACCTATTCTGTCGTCACACTGCATCAGTCTTTCTTCTATTCTAGTCTAATTCACACGTGAATAACATTAGAAATGTTTAGAAGTGTTAGGTTTGCTTGAAGTGCCTTCAGAATGCATCATACAGTACCTAAAGAGTTTTTATGTACGATACGTATGTGCTTACCTCATCTTATGGGGAGGACACCAAATTTCCTGGCGTGCGTGTTCCGAGTAGAGAGGTCGTTCGTTTGCTTGTGAATAAATTCAGGGAGACGGGATCAATTTGTCATAGGAAAAGAAAGCTACACAGGTGTGTGCTAATGGATCAGAAATTAGACAAAATGGGAGAAAGGTTTGAACGGTCATATCGAAAATCTCTTAGGCGTCTTGAAAAGGAAACTGATATTTTGAGAATTTTTCAGCATGGAGAGCAACAAAACTTTTAAAACTCAAACTACGATACAAGGTTACTGTTGTCCAGGAATTTCCAACTTCTCCTGCCATAAGGTATGTTTTTTGTTCATGTGATTTTATTTGACGTCCACTCATGTGTGACTGGGTGAAGGGACGTGTGACTGCCAGCCAAGTGAATTTAGAGTACGCGACCGAGAGACGGCCAAGTTTTGTAGCATACATACTTACCCAGACCACTGGGTGGGAGCGCGAGGAAGGGAGGCATCAGGTGTGTCGAGCAAGCGCGCGGACGCGGTGGGCCCTGTATGAGTTGGCAGATCCCTCTGCCTGTTTCGCTAGCCAACCCACACGGGTTTCGTTACTGCCCTCACCTCCCCTGCGCGGACAGACGACCTACATGCCAACCCAGTGGAGAGAACAACAGTTACAAAGCGAAGTGTCATCGCTTAAGCCCCGGAACAACCGTCGACACTTCTATCTGGAGAGACTGGATTGAAAGATGAAATGAAACGAAATGAAGGGACGGGAAATGCGGGGAATGAAAGAAACCTCCCAAGCATTCGCCCCGTGACCGGGAAACCCCCGAGAAAGCTCATAGGTCAGGAAGGTCGGCCAAGGGAATCGAAACCGCGGTCTTCCGAATGCGAGCCTCGCACGTTACCGCGGAGCCACCTCGCTTTGTAAGAGGTCGACTAGTGAACATTTCAAGTTAAGGACACGTATGACTGAAAGTTAATTCCAAACTAAAAATGATGACTTTATTCCACAGAGGTAGTATAATACAAATAAGTTACAGTGGCAACGTTATCCAATTTTCTCTAATGGGTTTTGGAGGATATGGTCAAGTTTGTTTATGCTTTTATCATGTCACAAAAAGTCCCTTTCCACAAAAAAATGGTGTAATATTTTAACCTTAGGTTCACAATACATCTACTTTTTAAAATTTTCCTGAGTTTTTCTGTGTCTCTTTTGGTTTAGGCTCCCATCATTTTTAAGTAATGAATATGATTCTCTTTGTCATAAAAATGTAGTTTTGTGTTTAAAAATTGAAACCATGCTTAAATAAATCTGAAAATAAAACCTAGGCCAATTCTAATTCACTGCGCCACTGTGAATATATATAGCAAATTTTATTTGTATAACAAAAACTGTTCCGCAAGGAGCATTTTAGAGGAAGAAAAATTCTGAAAATGTCAATAGCGAGAAAACAAGGAAAGATTTTAATGCATGGAACACATTAAAATCCACCAGGTTGATACGTTGGACCCTCAGCTTTCCTTTTCTTTTCATCTGGTGCTGCCTTTTCTATCCTTTTCTTTTTGCGTTGCTACTTTTCTTTTGCACAATTTGTTTTTTCCTTTGCATCATAGGAATGAGATTCGTCCAACTGAAGTTGTTCTTGCCGAGTCAGTACAGTTTTGCTGTCGCTCCAGTTAAGGCGTTTAAAAATGGCACCTAGTGGCCAATTATACGAGTACCTTTTTTATATTCAGGAAGTTTAAATTATTTTAGGAAATTAAAATGAGCAGTCAATTTTTGTGACTTTTCATGAAATTTCAGTCATACATACCTCGAGTGCAGTTAATAATCGACTTACAGAGCCCACGATAGTGGACAGTTGATAGTGGACAGAATCATGAACTGTTCAGTTGTGAGTTGTGATTCAGTAGTTAAAAATTGATATCGGTTAAATAATAGTATAATGGCTCTTTTAAGACTCAATCATGGCTTATGGCTCCAATTGGAACATATTGTCACCTTGCTCTGATCTTAGTTATCGTATGTAAGTTGCCAACTTACTGGCCAGGTTAAGAGATAAATGGTTTAAGCAGGATAAGCGTTATCCAGAAATAACGACATTGCTCTAGAGCCTTGCTTCTTCCGCCCTCTATAATATTAAGTTAAAGAGCATGGACTCTTGTTAGCCTTATTTTATCAAAATTAATATAAAATTTTAACGTTTCCTTCCATTTATATTTTTAAGAGCTTACAATTTTGTAAATTAAACGAGAAATTATTTGACAAAAACACAGATTTTCATAATTACAATGCACATTTGTTATCCATTGAAAATCATAGGCTGAGAAAATATGAAAAATAACTTGCATATTCTGGCATTGCGCTTTATAATTAGTTACGTTGCATATACAAAAATTGACTTACAACAGTTTTAAACAAAATGAAAAACAACTTTTAATGGAGCAATGTTTCTTTTCAGTGAAAAGGTTTTTATGTTATAAGTTTTAAAATCTTATTGGCTATGTATGTTACCATGTTATCGGTTATGTTTCTTACTATGTTTGTCTCTATTTTACTGACGTGTAAATCCATGTACAATTGGCAAGTTTCAATAGTATTGCTGCTCTACTGTATTTTCGTCTCTAACTAGTCTTGTGTCTTAGTGTTCTGTACTCTAATTGTCTTTGTTACGTACAAAACAAAAGCAGGAAGCAATAAAGCTCTGAACAGAGGAAGATCAGCTTCTTGATCCCTATTTACGGGCAGGATTTTCCTTATTCGGTCTGCAGGCTTTTCCGTTCCTAGCGGATGAAAGCACAGGGCGCAGGTCTTGGCCCCTGGACTATAATTAGCATACAAGTATACTACTTTCAATGTACTGTACATGAAACAAAGATCCCATGTGTTCCATTCACGTGATTTTTCTCTACCTATTCTGTAACAAACTATACACACAAAAGCTTATTCTTCTATCAAGTTCCCGCTAATCAAGATAAACTTAGCAAAAATAGTCTTATTACTTAGTTCTTTGCAAGCTCCAATTTTAAGAAATAAATAATTATGATTTTTGAAGCGTACGGCAAATAATGCTTGTTCCACATTAATAATTCTAATATAAAAAGTCTAGACAGATTTCCTTTGATATAAAACTGGATTTATATGAATACTTTTTAAAAATGAATCACATGCCTGAATGCTTTTGTAACAATTTACACAGTGAAAACTATTATTTAAACATCATGCAAGCTGGAATTCTAATACATAGCAAAAGTAACACTATTATTGTGTATACTAATAAATTGTATAAATATCAATAAGACATCTCACATATTGATTTTCCAATTTTCACAGATGCATTACATTAATAGATATAAATTGAGTGAACCAAATAAATAATTTATCATTTAAAAGCATCATATGATAGATAAGTTCTAATATGAAAAACGAGAAACAAAAATGTGATTATTTTACCCCATTAACCGTTTGTCACATGAATTAATTTGCTACATATGCCGTTCTTCATCTAAATGAGAAACCGGTGTTTATATCCCTTTCACCAGCGCCACAACTGAGGCTATATGAATAGCCGTGATCGTTATTGTATATACGAAGTGGACTGGCATTACATTCAAAGCTGAACGTTGCAACTGCAGTCGAATATGCCAAATAACACGTTTGAATGTTGACTGGCGTTGCATCAATTTGGCGCTTTTTTACTAATAAAAACACTACAGTTTTATTGCAAAATACTAATAGTTTTACAATATAAACAGCTATAAGTAGCCTAAATTTATTTATGAATGTTTGTGTAAATCGAAATATACAACAACAACAAAAGAAAAAAAAAAGTCCTCTAAAAATAATCATATTGGATGCATATGTGCAATACTATGCAATAAAAGGTTAAGTACCAAATTTCTCAGTCTGTAAATGAATAAAATATTTATGTTAACGTTCATTACACTGCCCTCAATTACCAATGTAAATATCTGTACTTATACCTCTAACACCCTGCATATAGGAATTTTATTGACTTCCCAGTGACTTTATGGTTTTAGGTCTGAAGTTATCCAATACTTTGCTAAACTATGTTTAATTTTCAGAGTTTACAATTGAGATGAATAAATTGCTACATCATTAAGGGGAGTGGAAATGGGATTTTCGTAATTGTTTTCCATTTTCATATTTTATTTACATATGAATATTTTAAATCTCCCGCTAATTTTGGTGTAACTTTCATAGAAGTACGCTGATTGTAATTAATTTAGAAACATTGGTGAAAATAATCCAACTTAGTAATGTTAGGACATTTTGGTGCACTAACTTGGCAGAACATCAATAATGTTGTAAATATTAGTTTTAGAGAACATATACTTTTTTACTTTGATCGCAAAGTTTTACTTTAGCAATTGGCAGCATTGGCATCCCGCTCATATTTCCTTCATGTGACGGTATCGAAGTACGGTAAAGTGTGTTTGGAAAGTTAGGTTATATTTTTTTAATGTTATGTATGAAAGCAATTTCCGAAATGGTAAACTTTTCTATAAAAATGCCCCATTACCTCAGAAACTAATTGGCAGGAAGGGCTGAAATTTTACCACAAACTTGCATTTCAGTAGGCTTTATTTTGAGGAAAAAGTAATGCAGATGGATCAGTTTTTTTTTAATTTAAATAGCATCCCTTTTCAATAACATTTTAAGAGTTTTATTTAAAAAATCCTACTTTTCCTTTTAATGAACAGAAGTATTTAATTTTTCATCCATCAAAAGTAAAGGCATTTGTGAACTAACTTTGAAAGTTGTAGCTCATTATTGTAAACAGTTACTGAAATAATGGCTCATACTTTAACATTGGCAAGATAGAGCATTTCGGCTGACCTTAGTTATTCAAATTTGCAGGCTATAAATTAAGAAAATATTGATGTTAATTACACTGTCCACAATTACCAATTTATATATCTGCACTTATAGCTCTAACAGCCTGTATATAGGAATCGTAATGGCTTCCCAGTGACTTTGAGGTTATATTCTGAAGTTATCTAATACTTTACTAAACTATATTTACTTTTAAGAGTTCACAATTGAGATGAATACATTGCTAGCTCGCTAAAACAATTGAGCGAGGGGGTGTGTGAAAGAAGCTAAACGTAGGTGAGCGAGATTTATGCCAGTAGCACGGCTCGTGGTTGCCTGCAGGTGAAGGCCCAAGCCAACTTGTACTATACAAAGGGAACTGGCCATCCATCCAAAGCCGAACGTCACAAGTTCGAGTCCCAGCGACGGCAGTTAAGCGTGCCTGTGGTAAAGGATGGGGAGGGCCCAAGTAAAATAGCCGGTGTGATGGCACGCTTGGGTACTGACGGGGTTACATTTAACTGTAGTTGCATAGATCTTGCTCTTTTTTATTAAAAAATACACTACAGCTTTATTGTAAAAAATATTATTATTATTCTTTTGCAATATAAAAGAGTTATAACTAGTTTAATTTTATTGTTGAAGGTTAGTGAATACGGAATTAGAAGAATGTCCACTAAAGATACTAAAATCTTTGATTAATCACCTTTGTTGTATATGTGTAACGCTATGCAATGATGGGATAATTACCAACTTTCTTATTCTGAAAATGAAGAAAATGTTGATATTAATGTTAATTACACTATCCTCAAATACCAATGTGAATATTTGCACTTACACCTCTCTAACAGATTTTATATAGGATTCTTATTGACTTCCCAGTGACTTTGTGGTTTTAGGTCTGAAGTTATCCAATACTTTGCTAAACTATATTTAATTTTCAGAGATGAAAAAATGGATAGCTCATTAAAGGGATTGAGCTGAAAGAAGCTAGCCGCAGGTGACCGAGGTTTATGCAGTAACGCAGCTCGGGATTGCCTGCAGGCGAAGGCCCAAGCCAGGATAGTGTTCAACTTCCCCTCTTTCTCTGCCGCTCCCAACTTTTTTCATTATTTTTTGTCAAAATGCAATTGAATAATCGAGAGAATTGGAGGTGATGGCGAAGCCCAGAGGCTTCGCTACGCAGAACCTCACTCTACCACTCACCCCTTCCACTACCAACCCCTGTCCTTTGTCAGCGACGTAATTGCGGCAACAACAAAAGCGTTTCAATTTACGCATTGAAGCTTTTTGTTTTTACTTTATTTTCAGTTCCTTTTGTTGCCCTAATGAGAACTTTCCGTCGGTCTAACCTTTAGATTTGGTTAATCATTATTTCTACCATAGACTCCTAGATGCTGAGATAAACGTTGTCCTGGGACGGGAGTTGTTCAGCAATGGCTTTCCGTTTCCAGGGTTGCGGGTCTAACCCCGGAATAGGCTACATGCTTTTAAATTCCCCTATCAGTCTCACATAAAACATTACTAAGCGGAAAGGCTCAGTCGGAAACGTCTGTGGTCCGCTTTCGGGAGGTAACGCATTCAATCCTCGGCGACTATGGGTTTTTCATGGTTTCTCCTTGTCGGTAGGCAGTGCCTGTAGGTCATCTTCTGCTACGACTTTCCGGTACCCATCACATCCTTGTCATCTCTTTTAGGGTTGAAGGACCAGGGGATGGTGTTCAGCAGGTCGCGGCTGGGCGGTGGCCTATGCTCTATAAAGATTTATTCCAGGTTGGGAGACCACTCTGTCAGTATCCGCCTTTGGGTGCTTTCGGGCAAGGATCCTTTTGAGGACACCCGAGGGCTCGGCAAAGTAAGCTCAGAACCGTGACAGATGCGTTCGACCTGGTAACGTTAGGGACCTCGTTAGTGCTTGCACCCATCATCACCTGCATCTGCTTGCCCTTGAGGACTTTCCACTCATCTCTTTCTCTCTCATATGGTTCATGTAAGTCGTAAAGGGCCTCAAGGGTCAACTTGCAATTCTCCACATCTGCGAGGATCCTAATGCTTATCCCGCAAGACATATCCGTACAGCAATCTTGTTAGTCACTAACGTAATATTAATGTTGTTACTATTATTATTATTTACATTATTTTATTATTATTATTGTTATTGTTATTATTACTATTATTACTATTATTATTACTATTATTATCACTATCATTATGATTATCACTATTATTATTACTGTTGTTATTATTATCATTATTATTGTTATTATTGCTATTAATATCATTTTATTGTTATTATTGCTATTAATATCATTTTATTGTTATTATTCCTATTAATATCATTTTATTGTTATTATTGCTATTAATATCATTTTTATTGTTGTTATTATCATTATTACATTATCATTATGGGTATTATTATTAATATTATTATTACCACTACTATTACCACTACTACTTAAAGGGTTACCTTACCACAAACGAACGTCGTGTGCATTTAAGGAGACATTGAGCTAAAGAAATGGTATCTCATGAAAACAGTGGAAAGTGTTCATATCGGCGGTCACCTTTAGAACATATCGCCCATCGACCATGATGTTAACTCAAGTTTTCGTTGATTTTTTTTTTTTTTTTGCTTTTATAGTTTTTATACACAGAACACACACAGTTTGGAGGTGAATAATGAAAATATTTGAAATCGAACCCGGTACCCCTCGCGCAGAAGATAGGTGCTCTACCACTGAGCTATGGTTTCAGACCTTAGATTGTTTTATACTCGCTGATGTAAGCTTAATAATGCGTTTACTTCTGTGTTTTATTCTCATTACTCTGTCCCAAATGAGTTGTGTATGTCTTAACCCAATGAGTAATGAACAACCACATGCCTGAGTAATGAGGATACACACCCAGTCAGAAGGTTTTCAATTCTTCAAACGTTTCTAGGATTTGTACGCCTTACCTTCAGCACTTAAGGGACACTAGCGTTAATTTGTTTACTACAATCGATATAGAAGTTGAAAATCGTGTTATTATAGCATAATAGTTGTTGGAACCCTTGAGCATCCAAAGAGAAGCAAATTTAGCTGTGTCTCTTGCTTCGGGATCTACAGCTATTTAAAGATCTTCAAATACACCTGCTTCCTAGCACACTGTTACAAAACAGCGCTTTCATATCTCCAAAATGTTCCACACGTCCCAGTTTGTATTTAAGTGCAAGTGAAGTTATCCAGAATGTGTAAAAGTATCTAGTGTAATATTACAGGTGACAAAATTATCCTTACCTTAATAGTAATTTTTCAAAAACATGTGTTTTTTACGACCGAGTAATTGAGTAGTTTACGAGCTAATTTCAGATCGCGAACTTGATTTTTACGGAATCCACTCGCAAAGAAGTGCGATACCGTTGCCAAATTATTCACGATATTGGTGTGTGTGTGTGTGTGTGTGTGTGTGTGTGTGTGTGTGTGTGTGTGTGTGTGTGTGTCGGTTATAGCAGATCGTGACAAACCAACATTATTATAGTTCTGTGATCCTGTTATATGCACCGTGCCGGTGTGTTTTCTTCGGGGCTGCGTGGTCGATTCTATCACCTCGGAAGAGCCCACGGTGTCCTTTTCACCTAGTAGGCTCCGCAGAACGGTATCGAGACACGCGAGCGAGGACTAAAACTCGGTGAGCCCATAGGTACCAATCGGGATCGTCAGCTAGGTGTAGAAGGCTGTCCCTGGAGGTGCCCACGCCTAGTAGACTCCGCAGAGACACGCCTTAAGAGCTCAAATGCAGAACGGGATCGTCAACTTTGGTATGAGTTACCCTGAGGCAAGATCAGGGGAACAAGCACTTAATACAGAACTCTGATGTCAAGGAAGAACTGAATCGTGCCACCGTGCCACTAGCAGTGTTGTTAACGCGCTGGTGTCTGGAAACTGATTGCCCTCTTATTTATTTATTTATTTATTTTTTTTTTTTACTGCAGAGGAAAAATCTAATCTAAGACGACAGAGGGGATAACTCTGCCAAGTGTGGGGGCACAATAAACTGGCAATACCCACTAAAATCCACTCCGGAGAGAATTAGGGTATAGAAATGCAGCAGTACCGCTTGTTACACCTGCGGATTCATGGGGCGGGTATGTTGGCCGGCCATAGGCCAAACACAAGAAAGAGTGAGAGCCTGGACGCAAACATGTCCGAAGCCCTGATTGCGATCTTGGAAATTTGGGGTGAGAATTTACATAAATATTACATGTTTATATCCGCAGCCCTGTAACAAAAAGGACATAGTGTAAAGATGGTGAATATTCAACATTTTCTGCCCTTTCGGGTAGTATAATTATAGTTAATGCATTTTGTTGTGTCTGCAGGCCGGTAACAAAAGCACATAGTTAAAATATTACCTTTAAGATGTATTTTAATCTAGTCATATTTCTACAACATCTGCTGCTCTGTCTGGCATAGTCTTTAGTCATTAATGAACCGGTGCGATGTCCTTTTATACTCGCTTCTGTTGCGCTCAACTCTCCTTTCCGTGATTAGTACGGTGGCGCCATCTCTCTTTATTCCTTGCAACTATTTGTATACAGCGTCTACAAGAGACGCTCTTACAGACTAAGATAAGTCCGGCTTCTTCAGCCTTCGAAAAAAGGTTTGTGTTGCGACTCTTCACAGCAGATACAGCTTGAGAAAAGGACACATTTTAAGAATTATGATATCCTTAGAGCTGCAAAAGAAACAAAATCAAATTTTCAACCAGCCCAAAGGCTGCGAAATAAATAACGAATGACCGTTGATGAATGGCTCAAACTTAACCCCAAATTTATTTTAACTTTCGTTGCTTTTCTTTGTATAATCAAAAAATTCTGTTTCAAAATTTTTCCATGTGAAGGGTAGTTTGGGGTAAGGTAATTTTCTTGAAAATCTTCGTGTCGCATCCTAGGAAGATGCCAAACTTAAATACCAAGTTTGATATATAGCGGACTTTTCGTTTTTGAGCTATGTTGCCCACAGACACACGGACCTTTTTCTAAGAATGCTTTCATTGGACTCTGGACGCCTCTAGACACACATTTCCGGTGAAGCTCGTTATTGAATATTTGGGCGCAATACAATACCTTCTCTGTACACTATGTTCAAAGTACATGTAAAAAAACTTAAATGGTGTCAATTATTTTCGGAAATTTTCATCCTTTTCATCTCCGTCGCTCATTTGGTAGCGCGCCTGGCTGATGCATGAGAGGTCCCGAGTTCGATTTCCAGCCTATCCTAAGTATAAATGAAAGCGTTACTGTGTGTGTGTGTATGATCTAAAGTACAAGATCCAAAGAAATAAAATGCAATGAAGATTGTACACGAGTTTCGGCTATACTTAAAGGAGGACGATTGCGGTAATGTAGTCCCAAACACATTTTACCATAACTTAATTTCTGTGTGAGATATCCTTAGTAAATTTAGCACGCGGTTACAAATATATTTAGAAAATATATCTAAGAAGTTTGGAACCATTTGATTAATTTTTATTTAATCTATATCATTTATAATAATGAAAATACAGCGCAAGACACCGAATCATGTGGCTCAGGCATTCAGAAGGTCCGGGATCACACCCCGTCAACCGCGCACTCTGGTCCTGGATTTTTCCGTGGCTTTCCTGGGGTCTCTTTGACGAATACTGGAGTGCTGTATATCTACCACGGCTCCTTTTCAGTTCATTTCCCTTTTTTCAACTTTCAGGTCGTCACATGTGTGGCTTGAGGTTTTGCAGGCAGATGGCGCTTGCTCCGAATAAAACTCTCTTCCCCATGTTTGCGCTGGTTGAGGCTAGTTGCTGTTGTAGAGGCCTACTTTCGGCCTCCCGGCGCCTGTATAGCTTCCGTGGCGCACCAGGGCTGTCATCTTGTGACACTATTAGGAACTTCCGTGCGTCTCTGCGTTTAGCTCCAGTATGCTGGCCTGTAGTTTCAGCTACTTTCATTCCTACCCGGGGGTGGTGGGCCACAATAGATCAGTACCTGGTCGCAGTTGCCGAGGTGTCCCCTGCTGTTAACATGCTCTACCCTCTACCTTTTACAGGGTCAGACAAATTTACATTCATCTTGAAAACTAATGAAGCAATAACTTTTAAGATTTTTTCACAAGCTACAAATAGATAAATGAAAAAAGTTTGTGTAACAGAATTTTTCAAAATGACTTAGGGCTTTTTTTTTCTAAAAATATGTTATTGTTTTGAAAAGATTTTAGAACATTTTTACCACATATATTTCTATGTATCTTACCTTCTATAAGATTTATGAAAATTCTGTTCCACACAAAACTGTATTCTAGTATCCAGAAGAACTATATAAACTTTCATTGTAATACTTTACATACTTTTGAGAAACATGTACCTTACCTAGTGAAAATGTAAGTTTCGGAAAACTGAAAGAGAAAATTAAGAACATTATGGCCATAACCATACTCCTATTACAGGCACTTTTCTTCTTTATTGGTTCAACATAGCTTTTACTGGCTCTCTTGTAAGCTTTTAGACATGTCTTGGCATTTTTGACAATTATACAAGAACCTAAAATTTTGGCTAGAAAAAACAAATTCCAAACAAAACTTTTATATTTTTTCCAGCACGTGTGTTTATAAGCAAAGTACACATGCCGCCATCTTACCACAGTCTTCTTGAACCAGGTATAAGAGCTTTCTGAAAGGTTTTCCTGCCTAAATAGGAAATAACGTTCTGTTCTTTGGAAATGCTCTGTCGGAAAGTGGCCGTAGCCCAGTGCAGCCCATTATACTGATACATTTTAACACAGTCCTAGGTGGAATTTAAATCTGAAGCTTTTGAATTGTATTCTTACGATGTCAATCTAATGTGTAAGCTAATAAACAGAAAACTAATTTTTTACCCCAACCATATATATCCCTCCTTAATGTTGCATCGATAAAAGTCAGCAATATGACTATTGAAGGTAATGGCGGGGTTTAAATGGAACAGTCAATAAAAATTATCTCAGTTACTTTACGCATTTAAATATCTGAATATCTTCAACAAGGCTTTGGCTTCATGTCAGCATTTAATGCTTTAAAGCCCGAGGATACGCGGAATATACAACAATGTGAAGAACATTTCTGCTTTCATCATGGAGAGAACCCTTTATTTTTATTTTACTGTTACATTTACGATAAAACGTTCATCTGTCTGTGACATAATATTTAAATTTAAGTGCTGGAAATCCCTCTGATACTTCTTTCTTCTTCTTGGTGAAAATGAATGTAATGCTTTCCAAACTCTTCTCCGTTCCAGCTGCGGTTTACCAGGGCAATCCACAAAGTGACGGTATAAATAATGATAATGAAAGATGTGAACACAAAGCTTTATTTACAGTGCCTTACCCCTTTTCTCAACTTAAGGTCCATTCTGTCAATACATTTATTGTCATGTGGTACCAGTTTTTCAATGCGATGTTATACTTTTGTACCACCAAAGAACTTATTCGTTTTTATGAATGCACAATGTTCGGCCAATCGAATTTCATAGGCAAACAACGCAAGTGTATGGTGATAATACAATGAACAGATCTTCAGTGAGAAAATGACGCTTAATTTACGAGTAATCAAGGAAGAACCAGTATGTACGATAAAGAATGGAAGTTCGTCAGTCGTTATGGAGGAGTTGAAAACAAATGTAGATAAAAGAATCAAGAAAAAACCGGGTTTTCACTTCGGGCACCGTACATGACTTTTTGGATGGAAAAGATTTCCCAAATGAAGAAGACGTCAAATTGACATCTTGGCTCATATCTTTAGCAGTGGAAGAGTTTAACATCTTCATGGAAAAACCGGTAGCACGTGACAATAAATACCTTTATACCAATGACGATTACGTTGAGAAATAGAGTAAGGTACTGTAACTTTGTAAATAAAATTTTGTGTTGATAGCTTTCGTTATTGTTTAGTTATGCCAAATCGTCTCCCACTTTCTGGATGGCTCTCGTCTTGTATATATCTTGATAACACGTCTTTTGCTATTGGTGTACCAAGTGTCCCATTTGCCCCGAATTTGATATTTGCAGAAATCTCTTTGTGCGTTAAAGAGTTGCAGAATTCAGCAAGGCAATTTTAGCTTAAGGGGGTCAGTCCATTTTGCTGAACGGTTTTGAAGCTATGGATAGATGTATTTATGTTTTTGTCACGTCACAAAAAAAGTCCCTTGCGACAAAACAATTAAAATTTTGGTCTAATATTTTAACCATAGCTTCATAGTACATCTACTTTTTAACTTCTCCTAGGTTTCTCTGAGTCTTCTTGGGTTTAAAGGTATGAATCTGTTTTGTTTTTGTTTTTTTTGTTTTTTTTGTCATAGAACTATAATTGTTGTGTTTGAAAATTGTAAACAAATGCTTAAATACACCTGACAGTAAAACGTAGGGCAATTCATATTCATTGCCCCTCTGTGAAAACTTATAGCAAATTTTATTTGTTTAACAGATAAATTGTTCCGCAAGGAGCATTTTACAGGAATGTAAATGCTGAAAATATCAATGGCGAGAAAAAAGGGAAAGATTTGAATGCATGGCCCATATTAAAATCCACTAGGTTGGTAGGTTGGACCCTCATCTTTCCTGTTCCTTTCTTCTGCTGCTGCCTCTTCTGTCCTTTTCCTCTTGCATCGCTGCTTTTCTTCTGCACAAGTTCGTTTTTTGTTTTGCCTGGCGTGAAAGCATTTAAAAATGGCGCCTGGTGCCCAAGTTTACCTTTTTGTATTCAGGAATGTTTAATTTATTTTGTAGAGCTTAAATAAAAAATACTGGTGTGTTACATTCACATGACTTTCTTAACAACTCTGCAACAAATTATTGTTAAAACCTTTAAGCTTCTATTTACTTCATGCTAATTACGAAAAAATTAGCAGAAATACCTTGCTTCCTTATAAGTAGAAGCAAACTAAGGGAGTACCATAGGTTAAAGTGCCAGTCAAAAGCTGGTTGCTATATTTGATATTGCAAACTCCTGTATGAGAAAATTATAATTTTTTCAAAGCTGAAGCTAAAAACAAGGACATCTTAAAAAAACTCCACATATAGGTACATCACATAAATTGTGTGTTTTAATGTGCTCTACATTTTCTGTGTGGTAAGTTTTTGTCCGTCTCTCACGGTTTAGCGGTTATGCAAAATTCCGTAAAATTCATCCAGAATAAAGTAGTCTTCCGAGGCTATTCCCAAAAAATTCAAAATATATATTTCATTTGTCGTGCAAATATCTTTAATATATGACATTTTAATCAAAATAGTAAGAGCCATTTTTGAGAAAATTAAAATTTTCAAAAACGTTCCATGTAAAGATAGTTGAGGGTAGGGGATTTTCTTGGAAATCTTCGTGTCTTATCCTTGGAAGATACCAAACCTAAATACCAAGTTTGGTTTTTAACGTTTTTGAGCTATGCAGACAGACACTGACGGACATGTTTCTAAATTTTTTTTAGGATTCAGGGGTCTCAAAACATGTATTTCCAGTGAAATCTCCGTATCGAGTTTTTGGGTGCATTACAATACCTTCTCTATGCATTGTATACATATAACATGCCGAGATTGTAAATAGTCGATTTTTTGGTGACTTTTCATGAAATGTCAGTCATAGACGCCCTAACAAGTGAAAAACCTGATCATGGGCTCTGTCCTAAAGAAGCAGAAGCATATGATGTAAGTACTGGAAAGCTGAGGCTAAGGGTGAAATGTATGGTGATTAGAAACTCTCATGTTGCTCTGATTTGTATGGAAGAACTCGGGCCCGTATTCAGAGACTTGGGGCACATTGGTTTCCCTCAAGACCTCAGAATTTGGTGTTCATGAGGCAATTCTATAAGGTAAACATAGCAATACGTCTCGTGCTGAGGGAATTAGAGCTTTCAATATACAAGTTTTGCAAGAAGACGATGAAGAAATTGGATGAATAGAGGCTGCGTAAAGCTGAGAAATGTGTCGCCAATCTACAAAAACGACAGGTTGAGAAGAAATGAAAGTGTTTTAGTGTTTATGGCATCAATTTTGATACTATAAAATCAAGTATATATTAAAAAGTTAACAAGTCTGAAAATTTTCACGAGAAAATTAAATAAACGTGTTAGAGTTAGGATGAAGGATAATGAAACTTATCTTGATGGTTTCATACGTCTCCTGCTTATAGTTACAGAGAAAATTTGTCAGCAAGTTGATCATATTAACGGTGTCGAGACAGAACTGCTTTGACCCCCTTAAAACCGGACTCTTAAGAACCTCTCAAAGTGCGCGACCCACTGACCGTCGCCGCTGATAAGTAAGAGGGTTAAAACAGTGATTGTTCAGCCAGTTCCCCACTTACCGGTTTGACTTGAAATAGCCCCGTTGAGTTGTGCAGCTGTTTTAAATCCCAAAGGGATATGTCACCTGTATACAGGGTTCTGAATATAAAATGTGACCAGAGTAGCACAAGTCGTTCCTTGCTAAACCTGCATTTCTGCAAACGTGCACTAAAATGTAAAAAAATTAACTCCTACCTCACAGTAAATGTTAAAGACGCCTTTCCGCAGCTCTATAAGCATGTTACCAAATAATAAAGTTGAGATCTAGTTCAGCCACTGTAATGTTTCACATTTCAGTGTCTATGCTGTGCTAAAGCTTCCGCATGTGAAAGTGATTTTCGTGACCAGCGTTCAGGCATTTCTCTAGTTTCTTCTAATCTTTCTCCTGCTATCACTGCACTTTTCCGTACATGTTTCTTGTTTTGCAGCCGGCCGCTAGTCTCAAATTTATTCATAAATATTACTTTAAAACACATATGTTCAAAGCGTTCGTGAAGAATTGATCAGGTGGTTTACGTCACCATTTAGAACATCAATTCACGATATCTAAATAATAAACCACAGAAAGTATTAAAATTGAAATTTTATAAAACCATGGAAGCCCCTGCGCTCATGTACAGAAGCAAGTGCTGGATATCAAAATAAAAAGACAAAGATACAGGCAGCAGAAATTAGATCTATGAAAAAGTTAAAGAATACACCAGACGAGATTTAATAAGATAATACAGAATTCTGGAGGAATTAGCTCTACAGGATGAAAGGTGAATTAGTGCAAATATTGTATCAGCGTTTGAGGATGATATAATAATCCAATATTTGCAGTTTTTTCGCTAGTTTCTAAAGTTTTTCATGAGGAAAGTTTTATAACGGCTATTACTCCCTCTTTCAGTCGTCCGTTTGCTTACATAAACAAGCCACATTGTTGACCACCTCTGCCATGCCAGACTACAGGTGGAGTGATGTATGTAAACACAGTATAGGCATAGCTCAGGACCGTTCAAAACACACTAGACTGAGAAATGTGTACTTCATTTATGGAAGTGCTATTAGTAAGCGGACAAAATAAGACATACTTATGTGTTTATACGTATTGTTCTTTACTAAATATAAAATTATTTGTACTTATTCATCCCCCATTCTGTATATTAGGAAAATAACTACAGAATAAATTAAATAGAGCTGTAGAGAACATACCAGACTGAGTGAAGAAAACTTACAATTTTAATATGAAGATAGAATCCTCATGAAAGAAGAAATGTAAAATTAAATGCATTTTTATTTATGGATGACCTTTAACTGCTTTGGTTCTCGGTATCCCCTGCTGTGTTAGGCGTGAAAGGCGGATTAATTTGCTCAGAGGCCTCTTCATCAGGCTTGAGGTTCATTTACTTGCCGTAAATCTACAACACTGAACCAATGGCTATACTTCCCTTCCGAAGGAAGCATGCTAAGGATTTTTACGCCCGGAAAAATCAATCGTCCTCCGCCAGGTTTGAACCCGGCCATTACACCACCGAGAGCGACTAGAAGAAGAAACACAAGTCTTCCTAGAACAAGATGGAACTAATTGTAGGATTTCGAACACGGAACGGGCACAATGCCTAAACCCAGAAGTGAAAAAGAAAAGAAAAACAAATATAGGTAGTCGGATCTTAACAAATGAAAATGGACTACTGACGCTAATGACTACGTGATAACTGAAGTGTAAAACGCGTGTCGTGAATGTGGGATGTGGAGAATACGGAAACTAGCCGCATTTTTTATAGTATTTAACGCCCGATTTTACTGCTTGTGGCAACGCAGGCGATGACACGGTTGGTACATGGAATATGATGGCGGGGGAAACCGGAGATAACCCGGCGCCACTTTGTCCACCACAAACCTCACATGCAGTCGCTTGGGATCGAACGCGAGGCCACGGTGCGGTCACTAGCCACCATTGGTCTTGCTATGCGGCACCGTGCGAGCGGTCAGTAAATTTGGGTCATTTTTTCACCTCTGTAAATTAATTCCTTTAGACTCTGGAATCGTAGCAAAAAGAGGCCTCTTACCGCATGCAGTAAACACAGCCGTAAATTCTAATGAAAGGTCCAGTAGCGTAAAGGCCAGAAACCAACATTCAACCTTTACGAAGCACTTTGCTTATCGAACCCTGTTTGAGTGATTTTTTTATATTAGTGCGCACAGAGCGCTTGTAGAAAAGTCCAGAGTTGATTTATGAATAAGGTTTTGTTTTTAAAATTTCATTACATGCCCTGGAAATATTTTAAATACACGGAGCCAAAATGTTTACGCAGGAACGCAGGCCTGTGTTCTCATCATCAGTTTATCTCAATATCAGAGCAGAACGATCGACTCCTTTGAGTACTTTCAACGGCTACCAGCTTCTGTTTTATAACATTCTTCCACCAGGAGAATGTTTTCTTTATATATACAGAGTGAGTTATATAGAACTGACATGTTTCTTTCTTTAATTATTCCGTTGGAAATTAATTCAATGACCCAATTTTAACACCAAATTAAGCAGAATGTTTGCAGTTTTGATTCCTTGTCACTAGATGCGCAGATGTTGAACTTATATTAAGTCATTTTTACGATAACTGGACGATGTAGAGCTGAGTCAAGGATATTTTCAGCAAGATGGCACTACATGCCATACATCAAATGAATCCATGAACCTAATTGCAAGTTTCTTTGACTACCGGATAATTTCCAGGAACCTGGGGCCACCGAGATCTCCGGATTTGACATCGCCGGACTTCTTTCTATGGGGTTACTTAAAAGCCAGGGTTTGCGCCACACGTCCCCAGACACTGGACGATCTGAAGCACAACATCACAAAGGAGATCCAAGATATTGACAACAGAGTCCTCCGACGAGTGGCCAGTAACATGGAACGACGTGCTGGGTAGTGCCTTATGCGGGATGGAGGACATTCTCAACATTTGCTATACCTCCTAAAATTCCTCTACAATTTAGGTGTAATAAGTTGACGCTAGCACAATTCGTTTTGAAACAATTAAATAAAGAAATGTGTCAGTTCTTTATAAATCACCCTAGAACCTTGTACCTTCTCATTTTTATTTTCTCTGCTACTTATACTAAGAAGGTGAAGAATTGTATTCCACCCAAAAAATCTATGTCGTGATATACGTTTTGAAACTTCTGGATTCAAAAAGGCGCATTCATAGAAAAAGGTTCTGTGTGTGTCATCTGTGAGCGGGTAAACTCAAAAAACGAGAAGTTGTTTAAATACCAAATTTGGTGTTTAAATTCAGAGTCATCCAAAGATGACACTTGAAGGTTTTCAGGAAAATCACCCACCCTAAACTATCCTTTCCTTTGGAATTTTCGAGTTTCCCAAAAATGACTACCAATTTTGATTGAAATACTGTGTATTGGAGATAGTTAAATGAAGGCAATGACTCTGATGATACATGAATGAAGATGGAGCACGGTGGAATGCGATGGCGGGGGAAACCGGAGAACCCGAAAAAAACCCGCCCCATCGGTCAGCTGGGAGCGAAGTCAATTGGTCTAACCGCTCAGCCACGGCGCGACCTAGATAATATAGATGACATATAAATGGAACATAAACAAAATAATGTCGTCTATTTACACGCCTTTCTATATCCGTTCTGCAAACAAACTATTCTTACAAAATAGTATTCTGTTATCTCTATCATACTAGTCAAGATAAACATTAACAGAAATTGTCTCCTTACTTTATTTTAAGTAGAAGGAAAATAAAGAAAAGCGGAAATCAAGGGTGTTGCTATGCGATTGTCATTGAAATTCGGTTCTCCTTCCACCGCTGAGACTAAAACAAAAGATAATATGTAGATTTGAAATGGATGACAACTTTTAAATCGAGAAAAGTTTTAAGCTTTAAAATTGAAGCCAATAACAGCGAATATTTCGGAAATGGTTAGTTCTACAAAAAAATCTGTATGTGATCAAAATTGTTTGTTTTACCGAAATGTATATTTTTTGTGCAGTAAGTTTTTATCTGTCTCTTACAGCTTACCAGTTGTCTAAAGATATCCAGAATGATTAGGTATTCAGGGGGTATTTCCAAGAAATTAAGGATATGCGCTTTGTTTGTCATGTAAATATCTTCAATACACGGCAATTTAATCAAATTTGTTAGAACCAGTTTTAGAAAATCGAAAATTTCGAAAAAAAAAAAGTCCCATGTAAAGGATAGTTTGAGGTTTTCCTGAAAATCTTTGTATCCTATCCCTGGAAAACACTGGACTTAAATGCCAGATTTGGTATTTACCTCACTATACGTTTTTGAGTTACGCTGTCCACAGTTACATACATACATACATACATACATACATACATACATGCATACATGCATACATGCATACATGCATACATGCGCAGACCTTTCTCTAAGATGCTTTTTTTTTTTATCAAGGCCCCCTCAAAGCATTTATTTACGGTGAAATCTCAGTATGGAGCTTTTGTGTGTAATACAATCCCTTCTCTACTTGCTTTATAAATTGTACATACATGCTAGAGAAAATAAAAAGACAGATGTATTTGCGGATACACACAGAGGGAATAAAGTGCGATAGAATAAGAAACCCCAATATTCCGAGTATCGATTGTTAATGGTGTGTTAGATGGATACATAAACGATAAGTTACCGACGGGTTCAATCTATCACTGCACGTGATTTGAAAGTGCACATTGTTCATTTTTCAAAGGCCTGGTTGTCGGTTATTTGTCAGATCCTTTGTGTGAGGCTCAATATAACACGTCACTTGGGAAGCATCATGGCAAAGAAAGTTCTGAAAACTTCACAACACATGCCACATCTCTCGGCAGACCTTGTCACCTTTTGTGTATAAATGCATTCCCGAGTAAAATTGAGTGTGATGTTGAGAGAACAGCTGAAAGGATGAAAACAAGAATAAACAAAACATCAAACCTTGGATCTGACCCTCAGACTCGGAGCTAAGATGAGAATCGTTCACGGAAACCAATGTCTAAGTAGGGCAGTCTGGTACCGTCAACAGTTGAGAATGGAAAGTAATTTGACGTGAGCATCAAAACTAAAGAGAGGTTTGGAAACCATTTTGATGGGCTACATTTAGGGGCAGGCAAACAGACGGAGTATTTGGAGAAAATTTAAGAACCGCCTCTATGATATTGACAGTAAATAATTGCGCAATGCACGGAAAAAGTTTCATTGGAAGAATAGCCTGGGCTAAAATCTGAGTGGGGTGTGGAGCAATACATCAAAATAGCTACCAAAGTCGTCGGAGAGGGACTCGCGTGAATTAGACTAGGAGCATGGCGGATGAAAAAAAAAATTCTGACGAGAATAGTATGAGAATCTGCCTCATTTGCGAGGAGGAAGAGTCGGGGACCCATACTTTGGCAAGCTGTAGGGGTGCGGAGGAATGGAGGGAAAAGTATTTACCGGGATCCTTTACCACCGCGAATGTAGAGTTAGAAGCATGTTGGACGCTACCGGCAGCCACGGAAAACGCGGACGAGCTAGGTAAATTTCAACTTAAGGCGAGACAGCTGAGAACCAAGAAAGCTGATAATAGAGAAGAGGTGAGACGATAAGAGAAGCTAAAAAAGTGATTATAATATTTTACATATATTTTATGTCATACTTTCCGGACATTGTTTTGTGGTGGTGTTAGTACTGTGTGTATATATTTCTCTTAAGTGTATTTGTCTACTGGAATAAGGTATATTAATGTATCGGAATACGGTCTATTCTGTGATGTAAATTAAAGTTGCTTTATTTGAATATCTTCGTCCTTTTGTTTTCGTGTTTACTCTGGGAACGGAGATACTTGGGAATTCCCAGATATATCAGTATTGGCGTGGCTGCAGGAAAAACTAATGATTGGATTCTTATTTCTACTATATATATGATGGCCAAGGCCAGTGTAGTTCTGCAGTGGTAGCGAAGAGCAGGCGAACTAACGTGTGAAGCAATGCCACTTCATGTATACGTCATGAAATGCATTACTTCCTTACCACGTAATGTTCAGTGACAGTGATGGAACGCAAAGCGTGTTATTTATAATGTTCTTAAGATTTGTGACGAAGAGAAGAAAGAAGCTCAGAATATACTTATTGCAAGTGCTACTGAACTTGTTGTCACTTCTACCGGTTAGAATAAGACAACAACGATATGCAAGATCAGAAAAGAGGGCGGGCTTGTACTGGGTGGCGCAGAGCAAGTTCCCTAGCTTCAATTCTACGTCTTGGGAAAATATGAAGTCGTTTTGTTGGCAATGTCGTATCAATGAACGACGGGAACGATGCCATTTTGTTTGTTTGCTATCAGTAGCTATGGAGCGTTGGTCAGTGGCACATCGTGTGGCAGCTGTGCGGCAGCTGTGCGTTTCTTTCAATGTGCCAAGGCACAGTGCAATTCCTTCACGGAAAACAATTATGGAATGGGTGAAAAAGTTTGAAAGATGTGGTAGTGTCTTGGATATTCAACATGGTCCACCTAAAACACCGGAGAATGTTGCTCGAGTGAGACAAGCTTTTGAACGTAGTCCGCGTCGTTCAGCTCGTAAACAAGCAAGAGTATTGGGTCTTTCTCGAAGATCGTTGGGACGCATATTAAGGGAACTCAAGTTTCATCCATACAAAATGCAAGTGACCCAAAAACTTCTCCCTGCAGATCGGCCTGTAAGAGCTAACTTTAGCAACATCTTTCTCAACATGCTGCGGGAAAATCCAGATCTTCGGGGTTCATTGCTCATGAGTGACGAAGCCCACTTTCACTTAGACAGTTCCGTTAATAAACAGAACATGAGGTATTGGGCAGTTAATAGTCCCAAGGAAATCATTGAAAAACCGTTGCATTCCCTGAAGGTAACTGTGTGGTGTGGTGTCGCTGAGTTTGCAATCGTGGGACCGTTTTTCTTTGAAAATGACGAAGGAGAAACTGCGACAGTAAATTCAAACCGGTATGTAACAATGTTGCAGATGTTTGTGATTTCTGAACTCCGAAGGCTTGGAATGGATCCACAGAATGTTTACTTCCAACAAGACGGTGCTACGGCCCATACGGCACGTAACAGCATGGCGTTCCTCAGAAATGAATTTAAGTCCATCATCTCAAGGTTTGGAGACATTGCATGGCCTGCCCGCTCTCCCGATCCTACAGTTCCCGATTTCTTCTTGTGGGGATTTTTGAAACAGAAGGTCTTTACTAGACGTCTCGCAACTCTACAGGCGCTGAAAGGAGCCATAACTGAGAAAATTGCGACCATAGATGGAGACCTACTGCAACGTGTGTTTTCCAGTTTCATTACACGCTTGCAGGAATGCCTGAATTGTAATGGAGGCCATCTTGAAGATGTAATTTAAATATAAGCCTCAAAACCTAGGGAACTTGCTGTGCGCCACCCTGTAGAAGCAAAATTACATCACCTCACAAGATTGGTAAACCTCTTGCAACAAAGTCGTTTTGGACGATATGGATGAATGTGTCTTTAGAAGAAGATATCAGGAGTATTACGAGGTTAAAAATAAATACGCTGCGAAAATTTTTGAACTTTTCCAAGCAGGAGATTAATTTCTTTGGACGTAAAAAAAAAAAGACGCTTAGGCAAATATTGAAATTTAAAAAGTGTAAAGATAAACGGAATTTACTGAGAGAACGCTCTGACGTAGTGGCTCAAAGAGCATAATTTCTTAGAATGCTATTGGATCAATAACGGCAAATGACTGGAAGAACTCGGTTCAGAAGGTGAAAAATATTCAAGAAACATATTGAAATAGAGATGTGCTAATGGAAGTAGAAATGCGAAGGAATCAATCCAGGATTCGACAGCAACGCTGAATCGGGAGAAGAAACGGTCACTGGATGATTTTTTTTTTTATAAACAGTACCGGAGTCTGATCAGGACTCCGGCACCGTATACCCTACTTTTATTTACCTTTTTCTTTTTACCTTGTTTTGCCGTATTATTACTGTTTTCTTACTTTTACAACACACACACATACACAAACATATAACACCCATGCCCAAGGCGGGACTCGAACCCACGATCCTCAGCGCTACGAAGCACCAAAGCCGCCTTGGCGAGCGCAGCCATGGGGACCGGCTGGATCGGAGACCGACACGGCAAGTGAGGGAGTTATCACGAAATAATGCCAAGCATGCGAGAGAGTGAAAGAGACGTACAGATTTATTGTATTGTAATGGATTTGGAAATATATTTTATTGCTTATGATTTGAATATATACACGGTTTTAACACACACAAGGGAAATGCCATCATGAACTATCGTTCGCTTTCCCAATTGGACTGTACAGGTGGGCGGGGAAGCGATTACATGTACAAGTGGCGCTCCCCGGTACAGGACTCTACTCGCCTTGGGCGGCTTATACCAACCTTTATTTGTATATACAGGTGAGAGGTGAATAAGTGCAAATAATTGTATATTTAGTAGAGAAGAATGCGTAAAACATAAGTGCATCTTATTTTTTCCAGCTTATTTATAGCGTTGTCATCAATGAATTAAAAATGTCAGGGTTTAATGTAATTTGAACGGCCCAGAGTTATGATCTGCTGTGTTTACATAATTACACCACCAATAGTCGTGTAGGGCATAGGATAGAAGGCAGAGGAGGGTCAAACGTGATCTGTTTCGTAAACAACCAAACGTCTGAGAGAGGGAATAAAAGCCATCCTAAAAACACGGTGAAACTTACCTCATTAACATAACTTTAGGACGCGCCGAGGCAGGGTGGTCAGACTGCTCGCCTCTCATCTAGGCGGCCCGGGTTCGCTCCCAAGTGCCCGCAAAAGGGATTTGCAGAGGACGAAGCGGCGGTTGGGCGGGTTTTCTCCAAATCCTGCAGTTTCCCCCGCCACTCATTCCACCAATTGCTCCATCATCACCTTTCCTATCATCCATTTCGCTTGCTTTTCATATCATCCACTTCTTTACGCTCATGCATGGTTACGGGCGAACCCCTCGTTCCAGATTTTTCACTCTGTGGTTTCGTGCCGTTTACTCCCCGACAGGTTTCTGACCCCTAGGCATTCGCTTGTAAGTCCTAGGGGGTGTGAATCCTAACTAGGCGGTGAGTTAGCCGACTCAGAAACGAAGTATAACTGGAAAATAGCGAGATGAAGCTGCAAATACTGTATCATCACATGGTCCTCAAACGCTGATAAAAATATTTGCATTATTCCCTCTAAACCCGTATATAGATAGACGGATGGATGGGATGGGCAGGGAGGGATAATGCGTTTAAATAAGCAATTTTAAACTGTCTCTTAGTAAACAGGTAGATCGCACCCTGGTGTGAGATTAGAACTACACAGGGTTCCGTCAAGGCTCCCAACATAGATATTAAGTTTTTCGGTGTAGTATAATATCTTATGTATTATGCACATTGTACTTGGTAATGAAGATACATACTCCACGGGCGTGTTTGTGTTTGTGAACAACATAACTCAAAAACCAAATATCGAGTAAATACCAAACTTGATATTTATGTACAGAATTGTAATAAAGGAACGCCAGATACTGATAAACATATTTTTAGACAAAGGATGCTAAAAGTAGGTCTTTTGCCAGATGTCAGTAGTGTTAAAAATAAAAAATTCTGTCACTCAGTGTTATAACATTATAACACTGCAATGTAGCCAACTTCGGTTTATACGTCAACGGCCGCATTCAAGTAGGCTATGACTCTAAAAGCTCGTATCGATCCATAAAATGGCGGATGATTTCAATGCCATGAGCATGGAATCTGCTGAACCAGACGAATTATGCAAGCAGTGGAGAGAGCAAAATTACAACTGCTACACCGTCTCAGTTGTATAGAATGTTTTCGTTCTGTACGAGTAAGTCATCATGTTGTCAGTACTGATGCTAAGCAAGGCAACAACTGAATATCGCAGACTACTAAGCATGAACTCTCTTAAATAATAAAATACCTATTTATGTCTATAAATATTGAAAATTGTCTAAAACTAGTGTATGACACACGTACGCCTCATTTCGGAAGCTTCCTACTCACATTATAAAACGCCATTTTAGTGACTTGTATCAAACAAACTATTAACACGTTATAGTGAATCACTTCGCACGCAAATTCTAATGATTGTTCGGAATTTTCTGGGAATAGTCCATAAGTCCTCTTCACTCGGTGGGAATTTTGTATAAAGTAATGCCACAGAAATGGCTAACACTATAACAACATTTTAGTACGTTATGGAAGGGTATATGATTTTTCAAACTCCAAATAGGATTATTCAACAATAAAGTACTCGCAAATCGTAAACAGTAAGGCAATTTAATGCTAAAGAACCTGACGATTACAAACCACAATTAAGAACTTGTCAAGTTTCTGCTTTCTGTGTACGAATCCTCAAGGTTAATATTGGAATTTACTTTTTCATTTTCTCTGGCCCGCATGTACAATGTAGATACTGATAGAGAAGGCATTGTATTCTACCCAAAATTTCACTGGAAATTTTGAAGTCTCCTGAGTCCGAAAAAACATTTTTAGAAAAAGGTACGTATGTGTCTGTGGGCAACATAGCTCACAAACGAAAAGTTGATTTAATACCAAACTCGATATATAGTTCAGTATGTTCCAAGGATGCGACAAGAAGATTTTAAAAATAAATTCCCCACTCTACTATCTTTTACATGAAACATTTTTCAAAATGTTTGATTTTCTGAAAATTAGCTCTAACGATTTTGATTAAAATGCATAGATTTAAACTTTTTAATAGCAAAGCAAATGCTTATATTACATTTTCTGGAAACAGCCTCTGAAAACCTCTTTATTCTGGATGGGTTTTGCTTAATGTTGCAGAACTTGTAAACCGTGAGAGATGAACAAAAATTACTGCTCAAGAAATGTAGATATTGTTAAAACACACAATTTAAGTCACGTACGTTTTACTCGTAGAGTTGACCGCCTCCGAGATATTTCTTGTAATTTGTTTTAATTTTAAAATACTTAATTGTTTTCTTAGACAGGAAGTCACCCGTGTTTCTTTTGTTTTATTTATGATCAAACAAAGAAACGAATTTCAATGACAATAACAAAGCGAGAGGTTAAAGTATTTGACTATTGCTTTAGCCTAGTGCATTACTTTAATTCTTTTTCACTTATAAGGAAACAGTAATAAGAACCTTCTGCTAATGTTTATCTCGATTAGCTGGGTGTTGAAATAAAAATAATTATTTGTAAGAAGCTTCTTTCTAGAACAGCTAGAGAAAGTCATGTGAGGTTAACACATCAGATTTGTTTAAATCTGAGGCTAGATCAGACCGGGGAAGCTTGCTCTCCTCAAATTTCGTTGCAAATTTCATTGGCAGCAATTATCGATATCAAAAAATATCCACAACTATTTTGCAGCTCATGCAATTATTGCAATATATGCCCCGTTACTATTACATGAGCAGATTCCTCTAAAGCAAAAAGAAACATGGCTTGGAATTTTACCAAGTTTCGCCAGCAGTTACATACGAGGGGAGCTTAATAGGTCATTAGAAAAAGATAGAAAAGCAAATTATTTTGGTAAATTCTTTTAAATGTTTCAATATAATCTGCTTTCAGCTCGCATCCTTGAAAGATATCAAACTAAATGCCAAGTGGTATTTAATGGTGTTTTAGTTTTTGAGCACACGCAGACATACACGGACCTTTTTCTAAAAAGGCTTTTTATGGACTCAGCGAACCTCAAAACATACATTATCCTTGAAATCTAGACATCAAACTTTTGGGTGCAACACTACATAGTATGTGCAGAGAAAGTAAAAAACTCATATGAGTGTAGCACATGCAATTTTTCTGCTGAGATTGAAGTCGCAAAAGGAAACCTCTCTTAGAGCTCCTTTAGCGGGCCTGATGAGATATGGCAGGATAGATAGCTTTGTACGTGGATAAAGGACTTTGTGCGCTAAGTCTTAAAATATAAGGTAATGATTAAGGTACCTTCCTCCCTCCTTTATCTTGCTGAAACATTTAGCAGTGCCCCATAAAGTAGTGCAAGTAATCCCCGCAAGATCCCGCTCCGCTTCCTCGGAAACAAATGACATTAGCAGCAATTATCCTAACTTGGTTCGTTTTCTCCCCGTTTTAAACCTTTTAACCCGAGCCATTGCCCGTTATTTTATTTAATCGAGTTTCCAAGCATACAGCCTCAAGAACGCAAAGTCCTTGCTTCGGAAATTTGGATGTGCGGGTTCTGTGTACACATATTGTAACGTACAAGCCACTGCATTAGCAAATTATTTAAAAGCATTACTTCAAGTGGTGTAATAGATTAAGAGACAGTAGATATTCAATTACTTCCTCTTTGAATCATGACATGCGTGGACATAATGTCACAAGCCCATGATGAATGCTTCCTAGCACTCCTTATTTGGTTATTTCCTGGATGTAGGCAGATTGCTAGTCAATATATAAGCTCCACCTGACTTAAGGTGTGTCATTGGTTTTGTCGTTGTAGTTTTTGGAGATACGTTAATTAGGAGTATAAAAGAAACTAGAGGGCTGCCGCTATCCGCCCATAGGAACGAACTCAGGACTACTGGCTTCATCTGCTCAAGGGTACTACCATCTCAGGCATTATGTATGGAGTCTAAATGTGTAAATTGATTTATTAAGACTAACTTGCCATATCTTATTATATAAAATTAATACTTTCATAGATGCCTATTTTATTGTCAGTGGCTTTCCTCTGCCCTATACCCCCAGTGACACTAAAACTATCCCCCCCAAATCTATAGACTTCACAATATCAGATCACCCAGTTACAATATAGGTACATCAGTCCCGTTCCAAAAAGGTCTCCGTTCTTCACTTTTATTAGTGGGGAAGTGTTTGAATCTACTTGTGTCGGTGAGCCCCATTGAGGGAAGTTCATGGGATAACTCCAAGTCGGCCGCGTCGTGGCCGAGTGATCAGAGCACTCACCTCTCATCCAGATGACCGGTGTTCGATCCCAAGCGACCGCATGCGAGATTTGTGGTCGACAAAGCGGCGCAGGGGTGCGTTCTCTCCGGGATCTCTGGTTACCCCACCATCACATTCCACCGGTGCTACATCTTCATTCCACTCGTCTCTCACCTAGACGGATCGGATTCTATCCCAAGCGACCGCACATGAGATTTGTGGTGGACAAAGTAGCGCAAGGGCGGGTTTTATCCGGGTTCTCCGGTTTCCCCCGCCATCACATTTCACTCGTCTCCCACCTAGACGGCCCGGCTTCGATCTCAAGCGACCGTATGTGAGATTTGTGGTGGACAAAGGGGTGTAGGGGGTTTTCTTTGGGCTCTCCGGTCTTAGCATTGTACCGGTGCTCCATCTTCATTGCATGTGTCATCGCCTGTTATGCCACAAGTAGTGAAAGCGGGCGATAAACACTATCTACAAAAACAGAACTTCATTCCATATATCATCAGAGTCATTGCCTGCGGTGCCCTAGCAGTAAAAGCAGGCATTAAACACTATCAAAATAAACAAAACAGCTCCATCTACCTAAAGAAGGATATCGGAGAAACCATAGTGGTACTGATACTGGAACTCAAAATTTGAACAGATTTTAGCTTTTCCACTACCTATGGTAGAATTAGGATTACGCAGGGAAGGGGCCGCACATTGTAACTCAGCACTGGAAGTACCAGGGTGGTCTGAAAGGTTCTCGGCCTCACCCAGAGATCGCGGCACTACTTGCATGACTTTTTCCTTACGTTGGTTCACATGTTAATAGACCCTATGTAAAATTACAAGTCATACCAGACAATAGTTGACTGTAGGCAGTTGTCTGAAGTAGTGGATGTGCGCATTGCTTTGAAAATGGAGAAATTTGAGTATCGTGCTGTGCTAAAGTTCCTCGTAAAAGAAAGTTTAACACCTACAGGAATTCATTTGTGGATTCTAAAGGTGTGCAGTGACCTTCAGTTTCCACTGTGAAGAAACGGGCGGCCGATTTTAAACGTGGCCGTGAAGGCGTCCAAGACGATCCACATGAAGGACGTCCAAAAAGTGTAACCACGCCGAAATCGTTGAAAAATTGAATGATATGATTTTGAAAGATCGGCACACAAAGGTGCATGAAATTGCTAATGCTTTTGGAATTTCAAAGGAACATATTGGTCATATCTTGCATCAGGAATTAAACATGAAAAATATTTGCGCAAGATGGGTGTCGCGCATCCTCATTGTGGATAACAAATGCATTCGCACGACACTTTCTGGAAAGTGCTCGACGCATTTTCAGAAGAACAAAGTGATTTTAAACGCCAAAACGCCACAATAGATGGAACATGGATTCACCACTACACACTCGAATCTAAGTAGCAGTGGTCAGAAGCTGGTTCTTCAGCTCCAAAGATGGCGAGTATGGTGCCATCGGCGGGAAGGATCATGGCGTCAGTATTTTGGGATGCCAAATGTGTTTTGTTGATTGACTATCTCGGAAAAGGTAAAATCATTACTGGAGAATACTACTCTCAACTTCTAACCAAACTGAATGCAAGCATTCGTGAAAACAGACCCAGGTTAAAAAAGAAAAAGAAATTGTTTTCCGCCAGGACAATGTACCTGCCCTCAAAAGTGTTTTGGCAATGGGGAAATTGAGAGATCTGCATTATGAAGTGCTGGAACATCCACCCTATTCCCCAGATTTGGCTCCCTCGGATTTCCATCTGTTTCCAAAACGGAAAAATTCCTCTCTGGTAGGCGCTTTTCGTCCAATGAAACAATTGCGGCTGTAAATGGGTACTTTGCAGCAATTCCAGAGGAAAATTACAGAGAGGGGATAATGACATTGGATAACGGCTGCACAAAATGTATTTAAATTAGAGGAGATTATGTTGATTAATAAAACTACTTTGAAAGCATGAATTGTCGTTTTTCACTATCAGACCGAGAACCTTTCACACCACCTTCTTAAGCCCTGAGGGTTCTTTGCCTCTCACGTGACACTAGGGAGGGACGGATAAGGGGAGAAACCAAAAAGTAGTGACCTGACTCCTCAGTTGTGCTAGGTTACCGAGGGAAAATATCTGTGGGGGTTTTGCATTACGACAATGTATTTTATATACCGACCCCTTGCTTGGGAGCGGATACGCTGCTTGCGCACGTCAACTATATGGTAATGACTTCCGAAACCTCAATGCGGGCGAGAGTTATTAGATTCTGCCTGCTAAGCTCTACAATTTAGAGGTCGGAAAACATTAAGACGTCTCACAACCCGGCGCAGGCATCACCACCCAGATGTACCTAATCTCCCAAGGGTTTCGTGTACCAGTATACTGCCGAGTTCAACAATGTAAGGATGTAGAACAAGAATGGAGAGGGATAACTGGTTCACTGAGGTCCTGAAGGATCTATTTGGCTAACAAGCCGGCATATAGAAAAAGAGACCAATGATAGAAATGAAGCCCTAAAAGTTCCAGTTTGAACGCCGCTGCACACCGGCGCGAGAGAGGACGACGAAACAAACCTCTTTGAGATCAACCTTAAGTTGCAAGTGCGGACGGTGAAGAATCCTTTACTGAACTCACTCATCCGGGCTTTCTGCCTGAGGCCACCGAACCATCAGCAACCTACCTGAAAGTTGAAGTGAATGAGGAGATGAAACGGTAGAAGAAAGAGAAGTGAAAAGCATCCGAAAATGTGTTTTGGTAACACCGGAAAACCGTGGAAATCCCAGAGGCAGAGTGAGTGGTCGCCGGGGATAGAATCCGAGACGACCTGAAAACTAGCTACAGACGAAATCGTCTGAGCTGCATGGCTCGCTGCGCCTATTATAATTTACGATATAACTGACTGTAGATGATGACAATAGCCGTATAATCGCAATTACATATTTGAAGCAATTTTTCCGAACACAGAATCACTTAGAAAGAGGCATTGTTGAAGAAGTGAGCATCACATTACTCAGGAGTAACTTTGTCATCCTCCGTGGTCTAGGGGTAAAAGCTAATCTCTGATTCCCAAGGTCGCAGGTTCAAACCGGCTGAGGAGTAATGGATTTTTTTTTCGGACGTAAGGGACCTCCTTCGGAAGGGAAATATAAGGGTCATCCAGAAAGTGTCAGACAATTTGGCATAACCGAACAATAACGAAAGCTATCAACACAAACTTTCTTTAAAAAAGTTACAGTATCTCACTGTATTTCTCAACGCAACTGTCATTGCTATCAAGGTCTTTATTGTCACGCAGTACGGGTTTTTCAACGCGGATGTTATACTCTTCCACCGCTAAAGATATGAGTCAAGAGGTCCCTGCTACTTTGAGGGTCTTCATCGGTTGGGAAATCTTTTCCACTCAAAAAGTCATGTGTGGTATCCAAAGTGAAACACTGGTTTTTCTTAATTTTTTTGAACTCCTCCATAACGATTGCTGAAGTTCCACTCCGGTCTATATCGTGCACACTGGTTCTTCCTTGATTACTCGTAAATTATGCACCATTTCCTCACCGAAGATTCGTTCATTGTACTATCACCATACACTTGCGTTCTTTGCCTATTAAACTCGATTTACCAAACAGTTTGTACATTCAAAACAAGGAACAAGGTTTGGCGGTAATAAAGTATAACATTGGCAAGCAAAAACGGGTACCACGTGACAATAACTGCCTTGGCAGAAAGGAGATTATCTTGAGAAATAGAGTAGGTACTGTAACCTTGTAAATGAAGTTTTGTGTTGATATATTTCGTTATTGATATTTATGCCAAATTCTCTGTCACTTTCTGGATGGCCCTCGTATAACTATGTCAAGATTTACGTTACATAAGAGAACCTCAAGTCTGATAAAGAGGCAAAATTAAGCGATCTTTCACGACTGATGTAGAGTAGGGCGCTGAGAGCTACATGAGCTAAAGAGCGTCCATAAATAAATGTTTGTGTAATTCCCTGATTTAAGCAACTCAACGTCTCCTAACATTCCTTGGAATTTCTTTTATTAATATTGGTTTTCCCCGCTGAATCATAAAGACTTTGCCCCTTTTTCACAGCTGAGGCGCAGTACATCCAAATAAAGAAATGTTTAGATGGCATCTTATCTCTGTGATTAATTGTTATGTTACACAATTTTCACCTTATTGTCCATTGTTCCAGCAACAATAAGTAAGACGTGTCAGTGTAGGATTTCGTAAGATTTTGCTTTCAGCCCTTAGATTGATTCCTCGTTGTATTGGGAAATAACTGCTCCCTAGAGACTAGCGCACTGGCACTTTCCAAACGGCACCCAATTCGAATAATTGTCCCTATGGAGCACAGGTTTATTTCTTCCCGAGCCTGCCCACTTTCTGTAGTTTCCCTTGTTCGGCTCAAAGGCCGTCTGTCTTTACTGCCAGCTAAATCAGTGGTTGCTTCGGAAACACAGGGGGTGGAGCAGAGAATTTGTTCACTTGTTCTCAGGTAGTTATGGGTAACCACAAGAATTTAGAAGGCACAGTCTAAAGCATTCCTGAGAGTCCTAACAAGGGTTTCTCTAATCAGATATTGGTAAATGTACCTTTGAAACTCAGGACACACACAAATCTTGTATGTACTACGTAGAAAATATAATTCTGGAGGTAATTATAAGTTTCTTCATTTAAGGGTATGTATGGCTGAAACTTCATGAAAAAACGCAAAAATTGACTTTTTTAGTTTAATTTCATAAAATAATATAAATATTCTAGAGTATAAGAAGCTGTAATTGGCGACCAGGCGCCATTTTAAGTGCCTTAACTGGAGCTACAAAAAGCATAGAGGAAAAACTGTACTGGACCCGGCAAGAAAAAGCTTAATTTTCTACGAGATCTCTTTCGTATCATAGAAAGGACAGAAAAGGCAGCAGCAGAAGAAAGGAAAAGGAAACCTGAGGATCCAACTTACTAATCTCGTGGTTTTTAATATGCTTCGAATCTTTCCTTGTTTTCTCGCTATTGATGTTTTCAGCATTTTCTTCCTGTAAAATATTCCTTGCCGAGCAGTTTTTCTGTTATACAAAGAAAATTTGCTGTACATGTTCACAGAGGTACAATGATAATACTTTACCTAGATATTATTGTCAGACGTATTTAAGCATACATCATCAATTTTCAAACATAAAAGTTATATTTTTGACAAAAAAGCACATTAATAAATTTAAAAACTATTTGAGCCTAAACCAAAGTAGACACAGAGAAATCGTGGGCAATTTCAAAACGTAGATGTGTTGTGAACCTAGGGTTAAAATATTAGACCAAAATTTTAATTTTTTTGTCGGAAGGGCCATTTTCAGTGGTGACAAAAACGTAAACAAAGTTGGCAATAACCTCCAAAATATTTGAGCAAAATGGATGAAGTTTGCACTGTAACTTATTTATATTATATTACATGTGGTATAAATTTCAAAAAGTTAGCATTATTGGTTGGGAATTTCAAACTTCCAGTCATACATGTCTTTAAAGAAAGATACATGAAGTAATATGCAGACATAAATAAATGTTGTGTGCCCCGAAAATACCTGATCTGCAATCCTCAGCTCATAAATTTCTAGTTTTAGTCGGTAAAGGATTATCTTATAAGGTTTAAATCTGTCTTCACCAAAAGCAACAAATTAAAAAACGATTGTCATGTTTGACTTCACAGTTCGGCAGAAAAAAACTGAATAAAGACTACTTCATTATTTCGCCGGTCTCATAAAAAAATGTAATGTACGGGTATTTCAATAAAGTAACGCCTGTATTGACAGAATATGCCGGCGTATTTACCCTGGAGAAGGGCGAATAGCTCGTGACTGTTGCCCATAAAACGAAGAAAAAAAACATCTATCTATTGGAGGCGTCGCCAACTGGTAGCTCATTGAGCAAAGCAGAGAGAGAGAAAATTTGCTCGCTGCTCCTTCAAATCGTCTATTGTGCACTGCGTGGAAAGCAGAACAGTGCAAATGCAGTATACAAAATGTTGCTTTTGAAATACGTAATCCTCCTTTGATAGGTTGGCTTGACTTGATTTCCTAGTGAAGAAGTCGGGTGTACTGGCCCTTAATACTGAAACCTTAGGTTTAGTTGCATTGTCTCCTATCACGATTGTTTTGGTTAAAAAGTGCTGTCCCTTTGTTAAGGAAGAATATTATTAGCTTTTATCAAGCTTTTGATGGGTTCATGAGTGTTGATTGCCTTATTATAATATATCTTGCAATAGCGTTTATATTTCTATCATGAACTAACGCATAGCCTTATAGGTTTGGTTGTAATTGGCAATTACAACATAAATAATTGCAAAAACATAACGATAACTATTACGATATTAACATAATAAAACAAGTGGTCAATACTAATGTAAGACTGATAGTAACAGAATTAATGTTAATTTAATGGGGTTTTTTCCACACAAGCCGTGTGTAGGACAGGAGTTGGACGGTAGCCCAGTGATTAGAGCGGCCGTCTAGAGCCGGGTGGTTCAAATCCCGGCTATGTCGTTCAATTTTTCAGTCCGACTCTACCTATCCAACTCCTTCCTACACACGGGTTGTGTGAAAAAACATTTAAATTAACAACCAATTGACCATAATAGTTGGCTAAACTATGAAGCCTGGGACTTAAAGTACTTACGACATTGTAAGTCGCCATTGGAGTATTTCATCTCAAAATAATTTGATATCATCTTGTGGTTTACTGGGAAATATGCGAGTCAGCTCAGTGGTTAGAGTGACCGGCTGGAACCCGGGAGATCCGTGGTTATAATTCCGGCTATGGCATGATTTTTTTCAGTCAGATTCTACCTATCCAGTAAGAGAACTAGTTTGTGACGTATAACCTCCACAGTTCCAGCAGAGAATATGAACAAAATTTTGATAATAGATTGTATCTAACACAATTCCAAAAATATTCTCTCCTCGATAACTACCACTCCCGCTTACATCGGTTGCACAATGGCGCTGTAAATTGAATCTCTGACTTTCCATAAATACTACACATTTATCTAGGCAGGCGCATAAGCGTAGGAGTCGATATCCTGCGTGTTGGATTGCTTTCTCTTCCCGGTATTATAAAATGACACACTGTGCAAGCATCAACAGATCATATTATGAGTTTACCGCCGGCGTGCACGGAGATAGCCTGCTTGCTGCAGCACAAAATCAAGCGAGTTCGTGATGCGTGATCTAGTCCAATGTACTTATTTATTTTTTGAGAAGTAGGACTTTTTAATAATTCTATATTCCATAAAAGTATATATATTTCCATACCTAGGTTTAGATATAAATACAGACCTGAAAATGACGCCAAGAAATCAAGACGACGTTTGCCCAAGTAAACTAGAACTTAGCAGGTGTTCTGGAGTGACATATTCCTCTGAATGTCTACTCGACTGCAAAGCATTTCAGAAGCTATCCTGCCGCAAGTATTGCTTTTGATATATGATGCAGACAAATGTCTTTCTTATATATTCCCCGCCCCATGTTCTTAGACTTCTTAACTTTAATGGATACCTGGCCGTAGAGAAATGGCAAGAAAAGAGATGACCTTAAGGCTTAAATTAATCCTTGTAGACTACGGTCGGTGAGAAATTACCTTGTAATTGACATTCCTGCTGATACGTGCCCGTCTCGGTACTCTGTTGTCATATTTACTTGCTGTCCGTCTGTAGAACCATATGTCCCACTGCTTCTTCTAAAATGCCTTCCTTCCATGCATTTTCTCTCTGTTTTCGTATGTTTTGTATTACTTTTCCCCATTTTTCACTAGTTATCTCATCTATTACTTTAAAGCTTGTGTCCTGTACTTCACAAACCAAAAAGTTTTATTATTTTGGCTAACGTAGCCTCGGCTTGCTTATCACGGTTGTAAGGAATTTTGAACTCACAGTGTCACTCGGGGTAGTTCCAGGATGAGAACAAGAGCAATATCCGCAATATATATATAAAAGGTAGTAATGATTATATACGTAGATCCCTACGGAATCATTGTGTATAACACAACAGAACTTTTCACTGAATGAAATCAATCAGATTGAAAATAACCTGATCAGTAGGGATAGCAACTTGGGGACCGATAGCGCGGCAGAATCAAAGTTATCGCAGCATGGTCGTGCTGTGTTGGCAATGCATTGTGTACGTAGTGGTACTAATAGAAGGAAAATGGGGCAGTGGTAACTGTGATGTTTTCACTAGCAGAGAAAAGCGATTGAGAAGGAGCCGGTGGAAAACATGAATATCCCTGATTTATGGGAAATAACAATTTTAATATTTACATATATTCAATTGCTGTTTTGCAAAAAGTCATCATCAAGATTATCCTTTTCATTTTCTCTAAAGATATATAGATTACAATGCACAACAATATAAAGTCCTATTGTCTCAAATGTGAATCGTCTCTGATTGGCACGTAAATAGAATTTATATTGTGAAAAACTTTGCTCGAAATCAGAAGATGTGATTGGAGCAAAACAGAAGTAAGACACATCGTCAACTATTGGGCAAGATATTCCATCAGCAATTATATCCGTAGCAACACCTCGTTGTATTTTTCGTATTTCACGCATTATTGAAAATCCGACATTTTTTTTCCAAACACTGTTTTCGCTTTCTTTTTCACACGGTCTAAAACAGGTGTCAGGTTTTCTGATTAATTGCTTGCACAAGTTGATCAGCAGCTTTTACGGCTCGAGGCATATCAATGTTCGATGTTTCCAAATACTTGTTATTGTTGTAGATATATTTACAAAAGTCTTCTGTATATATTACAAATCTTCATGCAATCCATTTGAGACGAGAGATTTTACAATTTTGATTGAAAAGCATGTACTATCATCAAAGATATTAATTACCTGTAAAACAGTATTGTAATAGACAACATAATGAACCGTTGCGTGGAGCCACGTTCCCCAACGCGTTGCTACAGGTTGGTTATATGAGGCGCGTGCAGTCGCCAATGCAGGTCGGTATTTACTCGGTAGGTATGAAATGGTATGCGCATGTGTCTCACTATCGGTTGTAATAGGTCATGCATGAGAATACGCGCGTAAATTTCCAGTGAACCCGTAGGTGTTGCATAGCCGAAGACTTGATGTCTAGGAGGGCTATGCATTCTTACACAATGATCGGTCGGTAACCTGACGAGCCCTGCCAGCAGACGACGCACCCCACAAGTGTCAATCACAAGGAAATTTCTCACTGACCATAATTTACGTTTGTTATATGAGAATGAAAGAACAATCAGCGCAAGAACATATTGTCTCCTACCGAGATTTTCATTTGGGTTCTCTGGATCTTAGGGTGGGCACATCACCTCCATATGAATATTCTGTTTCATAAGCATGCAGAGTGAGAAAACAATTCAAACACAGAGCTAAGGGGAGAGAACACAGAAGAGGTGATGGGTTTCTACAAAAGGATACAATATAACAGATATGTACCGTATATTTCGGGCCATAAGACACAGTCATGATTTTGTTAAGAAAATTTTGAAATAAAAATAATAATTAAGGCTTTATTCTCTATTACTTAGATGACGTAGGTATCCTCTACATTTCACTCTGTTTTGAACCACAACAAAAAGTATCCTTTAGACGCCATTTTCACTTTCACTCATATCTGAATTTTCACTTTCCGCGGATCATTTTCTCTGTTGGTGGGGGCCCAAAATGCTTTTCCGCTTCCCTATTACCGTGCTCTTTTGAACATTGCAGAACTTCTAATTTCAAGTTCACAACTGCAAAATCATATCTACAGGGTTTATTTTAGGAACGATCTGCTTATCAGCAATGGTCTTACCTCGTGTAGTGTTATAGTTGGTTTCTGTTTCTCTTTGAATTTTATTCATTAGATTGCACTACTCCCATGAATATTTCCACACTGTGGGCACGATAGGGAATAATATCGCCTAAAGAAAATGTCCCACCCCAGTTGGGAATCGAACCCGGGACACTTCGCAAAGCAGGAAAGCAGCTCTTGTTAAAGGTTTGTTACATTACCACTTACCTATTACTATTACGTTATTTACTAAAATTATATATATTTTTTTACTCAAAAATAATATCATGCATATAATATTAAGATATTGTTGCATTCAACTGGTGCATTTGTTTCAAACAGTTCTCTTGAACTCAGTGCAACTGCATTAATAGCGATGTAACAATGAAAAGGTAACAATGAAAATAGTATAGCAGCAAATTGTTCTTCTGTGTATTCAGGTATTTTACACCTGTTTCATAGCAGTAGTGACTTAACGAACATACCATTACCCTACTCATTAATTTATTAGTTAATTTGTAAAACAATGTATAATATACTTTTTAAGGAATACATTTAAATTATTTTCGTGATTTCAGAAGTAGCCCAAAAATTTGCTAATCGCCTCAATTAAAAATCGGTCGGAAAATCCATCTTTTAGTGGCTCAAACCGCGATTTTTCGCCCAATCTGGCAACACTGGTCAGTACATTCTGCTTCTGAATAAATTTAAAACTAGTAATGAGCAAGATGTTTTTACTTTCTCTAGCACATATGTACAGTATACATAATAGATACAGAGGTATTGTATTCCATTAAAAAATTCGGGATTTCACTGGAAACTTGTTTTGAGGCCCCCTGAAGGATAAAAGAAGCATTTTAGCTAGATTTCCACTGACACGCACGGACATGTTTCTATAAATGCCTTTTTTGGAATCACGGGTGTCAAAACTTGTATTTCCGGTGAAATCTCGATATCGAATTTTTGGATGCAATACAATACCTTCTCTATAAACTATGTACATAGGTTCTGTAGAGAACGTAAAATAACTGATGTGTTCCATTCACATGACTTCCTCTACATCGCTGTGACAAATTATTGTTGAAAAGTATATTCTTATATCGAGATAAATATTAGCAGAAATTGCCCTAAGTACTTGCTTCCTTGTAAGTGGAAGGAAAATAAGGGAACACACTAGTCTAAAGCTATAGTCAAATCTTTTAAAAACTGGATGCCATGTGGTTGAAATCCGTTTGTATGAGGGGCCAGGAGTTTACAACTGTCCGTGTGAGAAAAGTTTAAGTATTTTAAATCTGAGACAAATTACAAGGAATATCTCAGAATGGTCAATTCCACGAAAGAAAAAAAAAACGTATATGTAAATTTTTTTGTAGTAAGTTTTTGTCCATTACGGTTCTACCGTTATGAAAATTCTGCAAAACTTAACCAGAATAAAATGCTCTTCATAAGCTATTCCCGGAAAATTCAGTATATGCACTGTGCTGTAAATAACTTAATGTATACTGTATTTTATTCAAAATTTTAGTCACATTTTTAAGACAAACAATATTATTGAAAAACCTTTCCATATTATTTGGTAGTTTGGGGTGGGAGGATTTTTTTGAAAATCTTCGTGTCGCATCTTTGCAAGTTAATGAACTTGAATACCAAGTTTGATACTTAACGGTCTTTTAGTCTAAAAATGCTGTTTTTTTAGATTCAGGGGTCTGATTTCAAGTGAAATCTCGGTATGGAATTTTTGGGTGCAATAAAATACCTACTTTCTCTATACACTATGTTCATAGCGCGTGTAGATAAATTAACAAGGGAATGGAAGGATATAAAGCAGATGATGTTACTCTGCTTCTCACATTTGTCATTTGATTTGCTAGTTTTCCTGAGATTGTGTTTCCAAGCCTTGCTTTGGATGTAATTTTCGCTGAGGGCTTAGCCAATAAGAGAGACTGTGTACTTTGTAAACCAGCTTGTTTGAAGAGGGGTGTTGGTGGTTGTTCCGGCCGTGAGGTGGGCAGAACACGCGGTAATCCCTGCATTCAAGAGCTTAAAAACGCCAACAATGTGCCCCATTATGCATAAACACCGTGTGTTCGACTGTGAGTGCGTGTGTGTATGGCAGGCTCCTAAAATAACGAGTAAGGTAGGGATTAAACAGGATGTTAATGAACTATACCGAAATATTTTCAAAGAATATGTAGATTACTTAAATAAGTAATTTGAGATAGGAGACTTATGGCCATTTTATTGAAATTTCGATGTAACAGCTATAAGTTTCTGAAGTGCCAGTACGCCACTGGCTAATTTATCAACCATTCGAGAGCATAACACGAAAAACGAAGGAACATATTACAGCGTACCTCTCTGGCTTAGTGATTATGACACTGGCTTTCAAGTGAAAGATAGTTTCCGAGTTCGGGTCTCGTTCACGTATCGCGGCACTTCGTCTGGAATGAGAAATATAAAAATAAAAAGCATTTATCTACTCTGACAGAAATCAAACTCATGATATTTGGGGATAGCAGCTTCCCGCGTTTCGCATTAAGCCACCAGAGCAGTTGAAGAAACGCCTCTAGTGTAGGCTACATAACTCAAGAACGTAGTTAATGAATGCTCAGTGTCGCACTATCAAGTGATTAGTTCGAGGTTTTACAGATTTTTGCGACATTAAATCTTGAGAACGCTAGCTAGTAACGAGCTGCTAGAAATCGATATTTCTAAGCTCGGGCAGCAGTTTTAAAGACATTCTAAGTAATTTTTTCAACCTGCTTTGCTTTAACACCGACTTATCAGCACCTCACGTTTAACGCTATGTAGTTGCGTTATGTTTATCCGGGGACCATGCATCATCGATCTCAAATTACTTATATCAGTCACGTGCACAATCTCGCAAATTATTTCATTAACACCTGTATACATGCTACGATTTGCTTAGGGATATGTACGACTGAAAGTTTGTAATTTCAAACTAGTTTACTTAGTGTATAGAGAAGGTATTGTAATGCAGCCAAAAATGCGATACCGAAATTTCATCGTAAATAAATCTTTTTGCCCCCTGAATCCAAAAAACGCATTTTTAGAAAAAAAAAATCCGTGTGTGTGTGACTGTGGACAGCATAGCTTTAAAAGGTATGGACCGTTAAATACCAAACTTGGTATTTAAGTTAAGTATCCTCCAAGAATACGACACGAGGATTTTTAAGAAAATCGCCCACCCCACACTGCTCTTTACATGGAACATTTTTCAAAATTTTTGATTTTCTCATTAATGGCTCTAACGATGTGTTATGTTTAAGATATTTTTTGGCACGAAATCTATATCCTGAATGTAATAGCCTTTGAGGAACCCTTCATTCTGAATTACAGTTTATAACTGAAAAACCATAAGAGCTATACAAAAAGCTTACTGCACAAGATCTCACAAAACGCACAACTTATGCCTTATACATATTTTGTAGAGTTGACCGCTTTCGAGATATTCGTGATTATTAGTTTCAATTTTAGCCACTTATACTATTCTCAAACGGAAGGACATCTTTCTTTTTGTTTCTCGTTTGTTTGCCGAACCTCAATTGTTTCACATAGTTATCGGCTTTTAAATGACGAGATTATCGCTTTAGCCTGTGCATTTTCTTATTTTTCTTTAAAAGGAAGCTAGTAATAAGACTAATTCTGCTTATGTTTATCTTGATGTAGATAACAGATTAGTGTGTTGAATAAAAGGTTTGTTTACCGAACAGTTAAGACAGCATCATGCGAATGGAACACATTAGACTTATAAGGAACCAAGTAATAAGGACGATTTCTGCCAAAGTTTATTTCGATTATCATGAAGAAGATGGAAGAATAAGATTTTTAACAATAATTTGTTACACTTATGTAGATAAAGTCATGTGAATTATTTTTTTTTAAATGAATGGCACAGATGTAATATAATGCAAATAAGTTAGGTGCAGATTTCATCTATTTTGTTCTAATGGTTTGGAGGTTATGGTCAAATTGGTTTATGTTTTTGTCGCGTCGCTAAAAAGATCCCTTGCGACAAAAGAAATTAAAATTTTGGTCTAATATTTTAACTTTAGGTTAACAATTATTTACTCTTTGAAATTGCTTTAGGTTTTTCTGTGTATCTTTTGTTTTAGGCTCCAAAATGTTTTTAACTTTGAATATGCTTAATTTTCTTTGTCATAAATATATTCTTTTTTGTTTGAAATTTGAAAACATACGCTTAAATACATTTGACAGTAAAACCTAGGGCAATTTTTATTCATTGTATATCTGTGAACATGTACAGAAAATTTTATTTGTTTAACAGAAAAACTGCTCCGCTAGGATCATTTTACAGGAAGAAAAATGCTGAAAATATCAATAACGAGAAAAGGAAAGATTTGATTGCATAGCTCACATTAAAATGCACCAGGCTGGTAGGTTGGACCTTTTCCTCTCCAGTGCTGCTACTATTTCTGTCCTTTTTCTCTGGCACTGCTGCTTATCTTCTGTTTGGCTTTGTATTTGACTTAGCATGATGCGAATAAGATCTCATGCTAACAGTGTAATTTAAAATGAAGCATACAACCACACTTGAGTCTACGATTAACATCGGAAGCAATAGAAGTGAAACCGTTGCAGGAAAAATATTGGAGAGCTTAAGACTGGGATCTGTACAGCACGCTAGCTCTTCGTCAAACAGAATATCGGTCCCTTGGTGGAACAATTGTCTCAGATTACAACGGAAAGAGTAAACGCCCTAAGGCTGTGCTATGAAAGAAGAAAGAACGATTAGTGTATAAGAGACATCCTTAAACACAAATCCTCGAAGAGACGAAGAGATCCTGAACCGAAATAAGAAAAGAAAAACTCAGTTTCTGGAAATAATTGCCAATATAAGAGCATCAGGCACTTCATAATCGCAAGTGTACGAACTGGTAACAGCCAAAGTACCAAGCAAAAGAATAACAGGAGAGAAGCAAAGGCCATAGGGGAAACAGTTAAACAAAATATGTTTCATATTTCATAATATCAGAGGCGGCGCCGTGGCCGAGTGGTTAGACCACTTGTCTCCCACCTAGGCGGCCCTGGTTCAATCCCAAGCGTCCGCATGTTGGATTTGTGGTAGACGAAGTGGCGTCTGGGTGGGGGTTCTCCGGTTTCCCCCGCCACTCATTCTACCAATTGCTCCATCATTACATTTTATATCATCCATTTCTTAATGATCATGCCTGACTCGTTCTAGGTTCACAATTCTGTGGTTCTGACAGGCTTCTGACCCTTAGGCATCCGCTTGTAAGTCCTAGGGGGGTGTCAGTGCAAAATACAGAGAGGAAAACAAACAAAAAATTCGATGTGTTCCATTCACATGACTTTCTCTACATATCTGAAACAAATTATTGCTAAGAAAATTTTCTTCTATCCACTCCATGCTAATTAAGAAAAAAGTTAGAAGAAATAGTATTATTACTTGCTGTCTTATAAGTAGAAGGGAAATAAGGGAATACTTCAGCCTAAACCGACAGTCAAATCTTTTAAACGCTGGTTGCCATTTGGATATAACCCGTTTCTTTGCGTTGCCAGGAGCTGACAAATTCCCGTTTGTGAAAAGTTAAGACGCTTAAAACTGAAACAAATAACAATAAATATCTCAAAAATAGCCAACGCCACGTAAAAAATGTATCTGATACAATCTATATGTTTTAACAATATCTACATTTTTTGTATCGTAAGTTTTTGTCTATCCTTTAAGATTTACCATTTACGCAAAATTAAGCAAAATTCACCCAGAATAAACATGTTTTCAGAGGCTATTCCCAGACAATTCTACAGATACATTTTGTTTTAGATGTAAATATATTTAATATAGGATATTTTAATCAAAATCGTTGGAACCATTTTTGAGAAAATCAAAATTTTTGAAAATTTTTCCACGTAAAGTGTAGTTTGGGGTGAGGATATTTTCCTCAAATCCATCTTGTCGTATTTTGAATACTAAACTTAAATACCAATTGTGGTATTTTTCCGACTATTCGTTTTTGAGTTATCGTTTTCACAGACACACGGACACACAAACACATACGGATACATAAACACTCACACGGACCTTTCTCTAAAAATGCCTTTTTTATACAGGAGACCCTAAAACGTGTATATCCAGTGAAATTTCGGCATCGAATTTTTGGGTGGAATGCAATACGTTTTCTATACACTGTATACATATTACGTGTAGAGAAAGTAAAAGAACTAATGTCAGAAAATAAAGAAGAGAACAGAAACAGGCGCCATAGAATTATAGGAGACATTAAAGAGAAACCCTCTCACACCGAAGATAATAGGGTATTTACACTAGAAGGAGTAAGAAGTACTATAGACGAGTTCAACAGGGATAGAGTGCCAGAAATAAATGAAATTGCCAAAGACATCATACTTGGAATATTGAAAAAATTCCCTACGTGCATAAAAATATATGAGTGACTGAAAAGTGGATACTTCCCTAAAATAGGAAAAATAATTCCCATGTTAAAACCCAGCAGAGAAATGAGGCTGAAGCCGTCCAAATATTACCTCACGAGCCTTCTAAATAGCGATTGGAAAATACATCGTTTGTTACAAAACTTGGCCGCCAGGAAATGGCCCGAATGACCATTGCATTTCCCTGTGAGCGCGTTCTACATCCGTTCTGTCGTCACACGTGCGTCAGTCTTACTTCTTTTCTAGTCCAATTTGCACGTGAATAAGGTTAGGAATGCTTAGACGTATTTAGTTTTGCTAGAAGTGCTTTCAAAGTGCGGAATGCAGTACCACAAAGAGGTTTATGTACGATACTTATGTGCTTACATCATCTTGTAGGGATGAAAGTAAATTTCCTGGGTGCATGTTATGAGTAGAGATGAATCGGAGAAAGGTTGGAACGGTCACCTCAAAAATATCTTAGGCGTCATGTGTAAGAAACTGACCTTTCGAAAGTTTCAGCACGTAAGGCAACAAAGCTTTTAAAAATCAAACCATACAAGGTTACTGTTGGCCAGGAATTCCCAACCTCTCCTGTGATAGGGTATGTTTTCTGTCTATTTTGATAATTGTTAATGTGACTTGAAGTTTTATTTGACACCCACACATGTATGGCTGAGTGAGGGGTCGTGCGACTACCAGCCAAGTGAATGCACAGCACGTGACCGGTGACGGACTTTGCGCCTGACGGCCAAGTTTTGTAGCATACATGCTGCACCAAGTTCCTTATAAATGGTGCAATGCAGAAGAGAAATGAGACTGGAGCTGTTAAATCTTGCTTCATAAGCCTTCCAAACACCGCTTAGCCTCTTTCCTAGGCCAGAGGGTCACGTATTGAGAAGTGAAAACTGAAAACAAAACGGATAGACTGTCATGACAGCCGTAGTTTATCGCGCGACTAAGTTAAGACCTTGAAAATAACATCAGGTAACACATCATGTGATTGGTTTGTGGAATACTTGTTAGACAGAGACAAAAGAATCAATTGATCTACCGAAGTAAATACATATGAAGGTACCATTTATCAAAATATCTATATCTCTACCCATAATAGCCTGTAAATTATTACATGCATACATATACTCAACTAAATACATAAACCTATTCATGCACTAATCCATACATACACACATACAGCATCTTTCAGAACATGACAATTCTCTGCCAAAGGCAGAGTTTGCGATTAGGAGGTGTGTAGCTGGAAACCAACCCTCGCAATTGCCAGGTCTTCCACTTACTGGTCCCTTAACTGAGGTACGGTTCTAGACTTGCAAGCAGAGTCTACAGAGTCTCCAGGAAACAGAGATTTCTACTACGTTGCCTCTCACCCGTAGTACAGGGTCGTCTTTTGATTGCTAATGGTTATTGCACAGTGGCAGGAGAGAATTATACATTCCATACTATGTGCGCACGTTTTCTTGAGCGCTTGGCTCCCCAGTATTCATTTGTTTGGTTTCGCGTAATTTCGGAAAAAGAGGAAGGCATGCAGTACGCTATACATCCTGACATTCAATGGCTTCCTTGCTAAGATTTTATTCTATCTGTAGAACCCAGAGTTCACGCACATGCACGTGCGCTGTATTTTCTTTAATAATTCAGCTATTTCAAGTAAATTAGATAACCTATAAGGGGACACAAAGATTTTCAAGAAAATTCCCCACCAAAAACTACGCTTTACATGGAAAACAGTTCGAAAATTTTGAGTTTTTCAAAAATGACTAACGATTTTGATTAAAATGCCATATATTAAAGACATTTACATCCTAAATAAAAGGTATGTCTTGAATTTTCTTGAAAGAGCTGCTTATTCTGGATCAATTTTGCCGATTTTTGCTTAACTGCTTTACCTAAGAGAGCGACAAATCCTTGCCACACAAAAAAATAGATCTCGTCAGAGCACACAATTTATATCCTTTACATTTTTGTTGTGGAGATAACCGTTTCCAAGACATTCCTTGTTATTGGTTTCAGTTATGAAGTACTTACAATTTTCTCAGACAGGAAGTGTGTGTTTTTCTTTTGTTCCACTCCTGGCCAAGCATAGAAGCGATTTGCAATAACAATCGCATAACGACAGCTCTTAAAACACTTGACTATCTCTTTAACCTAGTGCATTTCCTTAGTTCTCTCCTACTTACAAGGAGTTAAGCAATAAGAACATTCTGCTAATGGTTATCTCGATTAGCATGCCTTAGAAAGAAAAATCTTTTGTAAGAAGTTTGTATGTAGAACAGCTAGAGAATGTTATGTGAGTGTAAAACATCAGATTTTCTTAACTCCTGGTATTGGATTGAGAACCGAATTTCAAAGAGAAGCACAGAACGGTAGCTTTCAAAATATTTGACTGTCAGTTTAGCCTAGTGTATTCCTCTTATTTCCCTTCTACTTATAAGGAGCAAGGTAATAAAAACATTTCTGGTATTTTATCTCGATTAGCATGATGTAAATAAAAGAATAATCCTTCATAGGAATTGTTTGTTTGCAGAACAGATAGAAAAATCTGAAGTGTTTCCATTCACATGACTTTCTCTAGCTGTTACACAAACAATTTTGCTTACAAAAGATTATTCTTTTATTTACGATATGCTAATCAAGTAAACATCAGCAAAATTGTCTTATTACTTGCATCCTATTAAATATAACGGACATAAGGCTATATCCATAGTCAACTGCTTTAAAAGCTGGTATTATGTGAAACAATTGAAGTTCGGCTCACTTTGCATGGTCTGCAGTCAAACAAGAGCGCTGAAATGAAACGTAACTTCCTATTTGAGAAAAGTTTAAGCAGTATAAAATTGAAACCAATAACAAGGAATATGTCGAAAACGGTCAACTCTATAAGATCAGCGTATATGACATATATCATATATACTTTATCAAAATCTACATTTCTTGTGTAGTCAGTTTTATCTGTCTCTTACGGTTTAACCGTTTTTCAAAATTCTACAAAGCTCATCCAGAATAAAGAGTTCTTTAGTGGCTGTTCCCAGAAAATTCAAATTTTACATTCAATATCTTTAACATATGGTACTTCAATCAAAATCGTTAGGACCATTTTTTAGAAATTCAAAAATTTCTAAACAGATAGACACTCACACAGGCACACACGGACGCTTTTCTAAAAATATATTTTTTCGGACTCAAGTACCACAAAACATTTATTATGAACTGGTGACAAGTGCTTCGTGATGCTTAATTTTGAGGCCTATACATTTACTTTATTGCCTCCTTATAGGTACAGTGCCGTGGCAACTTGATATCATATGCGCGTGCGCGGCTTAAACCCCTGTATATATTAACTTTTTATGGTAGCAGGACACTACTAAAAATACTGTTTTTATTTTGTTTCATAAATTGTTACATTCTAACAGTATTATGTTCATTTAAAATATGTAGTTCACAATTAACACAAAAAAACTTTATATATTCAATTGTTCATGTACATGTACCATGTAAACATTTTGTATTTTGACGCGGTCGTCAAACTTGGTGATCTAGGGGGAGGTGTCACGTCCTGGCTGTGTGCACAGGATGTGGTAATACTCGGAATATATAATGTTTCATATGTTGGCGACATTGCCAACTCTGTCATTCATAAGAATCACCGTTAGGGTGGCATTTTCCTTTTTTGAATTGCGGAATAGTTGCACTTCCTGAACGCCAAGCTTGGACTCGTGTCAAGAGAGTGGCATGTGTTAAGTGCAAGGTAACAATATATTTGGTATTGATTAGAAGTGTACCATCTTTAACTTAGTGGTTTAGTTAACCCATTCACGTCCCTGAATTATGTAGGTTGTTTTCCCCTGTTGTAAAATATGGAATAGAGCTGCGTTCCCATATGCACGCCTAACTGTAGTGAAAAGTTTATTTTCCCAATCCATTCTCTCATAGCCAAGCGAGTTTCTGGGGCTATAGCAGTAGGCTTGACAATACTTCCGGTTAAATTTCAACATCAAGATTTTTGGTGGAATACAATACCTTCGCTATCCACTATGTAAGTTGTACTTACGGGCTAGAAGAAGTAAAAAGTTATGTAAAAAGGGCAAAACAGATTTTTGTGTTTTGCTTTTCCTTCAGTTGATTAGTGACCTTAATACATTTGTTGAACTTGAAGTTAGGTCAGTTCTAGTGGAAATATCAGTTTAGCAATGCGCTTGATAAAGTGATACATGCTTCAGCCTTTAAAAGCTGAAACTTTTGTGCGCTGTTGCACGTTTTTTTTAGAGCACAGTTTTTATTTTTGAGCCAAAAATTAAATCGTTAAACATTACAGGTATACATCATCCTGGAAGTGTATGAAGGAATGTGAGTACATCTACTAGAAATAATATTGCTTGGAGCGGCCGTTTTACTCGTTTTTATTAAAAAGCTTGCGAGAACTAATGGTAGCCTAATTGAATTATACCCACCTGGCGGTGGGTGAGGTAGTTAAAGGCAGAGTGCGTTACCATGTCGCTTGCATTTTGGTTCATAACGAGGCAAATGCAGTTCGTTGTTCCCTCGAGGACCTCTCGTGTAACTGCTGTTTCCGAAAAATGTTCTAGTCCAAAACATGTTACATTCTATGTGCACCGTGTGTGCTAGCTTCAAAATGGTTATATTTCACTCCAGATATTAAAATGCCATTGTCTTATGAACCATGCAAGTTATCTCACTCGGTAGCTTAACAGATCGAACTTCAAGCCACGTTGTAATATTTCTTCTGTGTCTGCTAGCTGCCCGAGTGGTGTGCTATAAGAGATATGCGTTGGTGTGGTGGTAGTGGACAAAACCAGTTAAAATGTATCAAAATATGTAGTGAAACTAATAACTGATCTGTTTTAAACGAGTTGTCAATGTTTCAGGTTGAATAACACTTTAACTGTCTTTCAATCCTTGTGTCTTTCTTTTATAGTGTTTAACGCCCGCTATGGTACGCAGGCGATGACACTGGAATAAATATGGTGAAATGCGATGGCGAGGGAAACCGGAAGAACCCGGAAAAAACCCGCCCCTGCGCCACTTTTTCCAGCACATATACCATATGCGGTCACTTCAGATCGCACCCGGGCCACCTAGGTGAGAGGCAAGTAATCTAACCACTCCGACACGGCGCGGCCTCCTGCAATCTAAGTATGCGGAATTTATAAATGCATCTAATTTAATTAACAACTTTACCTTGTCGAGAAAATTTTATTCTTACGTTAAATGAAGAGTTTAATATTTTTTTAAGCTTAACTTACTTTAAAGTGGTTGGTCATATCGGTCGATGAATGAAATTGGTTAAATGATGCTCAAATGATCTCGGGGTCCAGGGAGCTTAAAGTTACTCGACAGGTGTCTTCTCAGGATAAGGGAAAACCCCGAAAAAAACCTTACCCGGTTACTCATCCGGAGAACCCGGACAAAAGCCGCACTTGAGCCACTTCCACAACCACAAATTTCACATGCAGTCACTTGGGATCGAACCCGGGCCACCTAGGTGAGAGACGAATGGTCTAACCACTCGGCCGAGGCGCGGCCTCTTCCAATCTAAGTATGGGGGATTATAAATGCATCCTATTAAATTAACGAATTCCCAGATTATTAACAACCTTACATTGTCAGTGAAATTTCTTTCTCGCGTTAAACGAAGAGTTTAATTTTTTTAAAGTTAATGTACTTTAACCTGGTTGGTCATATCGGACAATGAATGAAATTGGTGAAATGATGCTCAAATGAACCCGAGGTCCATGGAGCTTAAAATTACTCGACATTCGTCTTCTCTGGTTAAAGGGAACCCCTGAAAAAAACCTTATCCGTGTAACTCGCCATAAGCGAGAGTCGAACTGGTGACCAGTTGATTGTGAGGCAGACATGCTACCCCCACACTGCCCAGGCTTAGGTTGCAGTCACTTGCTAACCTGCTAAACAGCAAATCAGTTATCATTCACCGCTAAACCGGCAATAATCCTTGCGCTGCACTTCTTGAAACACGTGAAGATAGCGAGTATGACTACATTCTACTAATACATGTTCTTTTAGTAGCCTATGTCATATTACTCCACCATAGTTCCTATGTTCTACTTTGCCACATTTACACTGCAAATTGGCATCTCAGACACACTCTTGTTTCTCATTGATTTCTCAATGCGTATTCTTTCCCGCTTGCTAAATTGTCAGAACCGGCATATGCGCTTTTCAGCAAACCCTCTAAACGTCCCTTAAGTTTGTGGACATACCTATTTGATGAATTCAAGCTTTAGTCAAATGGGTTTCCCTGTTTATTGAGATTCTGGGAACCTAATTACCTTCGTTATTATGACTTCCAGCTTCTTCCAACGTAAATGGCCTTCACTAATGATGTCTTGCCTAGCACAGATTTTTACTTGTTCTCTTTTAGGTTTCACTAATAACTTACCTACAACACCATTATAGGTTCTGTAATTTTCCATTAATCGTTGATTTTGGTAAATGAAATTGTGGCAGTGTTTCTCAATTTCCCCATTATTTCCTTATAAAATAATTAATTTAATACGACCACAGTTCCAGGTATCAACGTAAAAAAAGTTCATTAAGCATACCTATACAAGAGAACCGTCTTTTCTCAGGATCCCATCTTCCCCATAAAATAAGCTATACGTTTACGCCCGAGAGGGCGTGCCTACTGTAAATAAACAACGTTTTTGTCATACTAAAATCCTGGAAAAGAGGACTATGCAATGCAGATATTGCAGTTAAAATTGTAGTTTTAGAACGTTATTATTTGTCGTGTTTATATATGCATTTAATACGGCAGTGAATCACAGGGTTATGCCTGCTATATAGAACTTAAAGCACTTACGACATTGTAACACTTCAATGGGATATATCATCTCGGAGTACATTGACAACTTCTTGTGCTTTATCGGTAAAAATGCGAGTCCGTTTGGGAATTTATTGTCATTTCGGCATTTTGTCATGGTAGCTCATTTGGTAACAGCAGCCGGACGGAGACTATGAGATCCGTGGTTCAAAACCTCGCTATGACATTGAATTTCACACCTATATAATAAAATTAAACAATAATAATAATAATAATAATTGAAATAGCAATAACAATAGCAAAATAATAATAATAATAATAATAATAATAATGATAAATACAACAATAATAATAAATATAATAATAAGCATTAAACATTAGGTATATACGGTAGGCTGTGCGGAATTTAAAATAAAAAAAAAACCTTGTGTTCCATTCACATGTCTTTCTCTACATCATTGAAACACATTATTATTAATAAGCTTATTCTTCTATCTACTTCATACTAATCAGATAAACACTAGCAGAAACGGTCGTATTACTTAGTTCCTTATAAGTAGAAGGGAAATAAGGGAATACACTAGGCTAAGCCGACAGTCAAATGTTTTAAACTATGGTTGCTATGGGATTGAAATCCATTTCTTTGCGTGGCCACAAGTTGACCAGTTCCCGCATGAGACATTTTTTTAAGTATTTTAAAACTGAAACTAATAACAAGGAATATCTAAAAAATATCTACTCCATGAAAAAATGTATACGACTTAGATTGTGTGTTTTAAGGAGATCTCCATTTTTTGTGCAGTAAGTTTTCGTCTAGCTTTTATGGTTTACCAGTTATGCAAAATTCAGAAAAATTAATCCAGATTGAACAGAAGTTTGAAAGGTATTCCCAGAAAATTCAAGATAAACGTTTTATTTGTGACGGAAATGGCTTTATTATGTGGTATTTTAATCAAAACCGTTAGATCCATCTTTGAGAAAAACGAAACTTTCGAAAATGCTTCCCTGTAAAGGGTAGTTTGGGTTGGGATTTTCAGGAAAAAAGTTGGTGTCGCTATGCTGTCCACAGACACATGGATCTTTCAGCATTGTCTAGCTCCACAGCTCAGGCGTTAGAACATCTGCCTGCTGTGCAAGGTATCCCAGGTTAGATTCCCGGATGGTGTTGGAAATTTTTCTCTAGCCAAAACTATTCCCTATCCTTCCCAGAGTCGCGAAATATGTATCAGGATGTAAATGCGTGTAATACAATTATGACTTTCTCTAACTGTAGTAAAACAGACTGTTGCAAAAGACTATTCTACCTCATACTAATCGAGATAAGCATTAGTAGAATGTACATATTGCTTAGTTCCTTATAAGTGTATGTGAACTAAAGGAATGCTTTATAAGCTCTCGTTATGTGAATGTCATTGAAATTGGCTCCTTTGTTTGGCCAGGATTGGAACAAAAGAAAAACGGGCTCTTCCTGTTTGAGAAAAGTATTAAGTATTTTAAAATTTAAAGCAACAACAAGAAATATCTTGGACACGGTCAACTATGCAACAAAAATGGATATGACATAAATTATGTGTGTTAGCTAGATCTATATTTGTTGTAAATTAAGTTCTTGTCTATATCTTACGGTTTAACTGTGATGCAAAATTCTGCAAAAAGCAACCAGAACATAGTGCTCATCAAAGACTATTCCCATAAAATCCGCTCGTGTGTGCGTGTGTGCGTGTGTGCGTGCGTGCGTGCGCGCGTGCGCGCGTTTGGACAGTGTAGCTCAAAAACGAAAGGACCATTAAAACCCAAAATTGGCATTTAAGTTTATTATCTTCCAGGGGTACGACACGAAGATTCTCAAGAAAATCCCCCCACCTCAAACTACCCTTAGATGGATTTTTTTTTCAAAATCATGTTTTTCTCAAAAATGGTTTTAACGATTTTGGTTAAAATACAGAAAATTAAAAATGTTTACATCACAATAAACTATATACTTTGGAATTTCTGGGAATAACCTCTGAAGACCTCTTTATTCTGAATGAGTTTTACAAAATTATGGATAACAGCTAAATCATGAAAGATAGAGAAAAGCTTACCACCCAAAACTGAAGATCTCATTATAACACAATTTGTTGTATACGTTTTTTATATAGAGCTGACTGTTTCTGATATATTCCTTTCTGAAACAGAAAGTGACGTTTTGTAACATTCCTCGTTTGAGGGCCATGCAAACCGAACTTCATTCGTTTCACATAGGAGCAGCTTTTAAAAGAGTTGATTTTCGGTTTTACCGACTGTATGCCCTCAACTCCCTTCTACTTACCAGAAAGCAAGTAACAAGGCAGTTCCTGCTAATCTTTTGTAAGGAAAGCTGTTTATGTAACAGCCACTTGAATGGAACAGGTCAGATTGTTTGTTTCTCGCTGTTTGTTGTAATATAATTGTATATACATAGTTTATTATTCCTATTCAAACACTTTATTAGTATCCAATTACTGCTTCTTGGTGCATATTGTAATCTCCATTTACATATTTGTATAAGACCTAGAAGTTTTGTAATTAAGGAATTGCACCAGAATAAGTTTTCCTAATAATTATTTACTTGGAAAGGTAGAGTCAGACTGAAAACTTCAATGCCGTAGCCGGGATTTGAAATACAGATCTCCCGGTCTCCAGCCGGTCGCTCTACCACAGAGCTACTATGGCAGTATGCAGGCACGACATTAAAGTTCTCAACTGACTCGCATGTTTCCTGGTAAACCACAAGGTGATCTCAAATTATTTTGAGATGACAACCCCAATGGCGAATTACAGTGTCGTAAGTCCCAAGATTCATAGTATAGCCAACTATTACGGTCAATTAGTATTGACTGAACCACGGATCTCCCAGTCTTTACCCCGTTGCTCTACCACTGAGTTACCATGGAAATATGCCGGCACGGAATTAAATTTCTCAGCTGACTCGCTTGTCTCCCGGTAAACCACAAGGTGATGTCAAATTATTTTGAGAGGACAACCCCAATCTCGACTTACCGTATCGTAAGTACCATAAATCCAAGAATTCTTAATATCGGCAACTATTATGGTCCATAAGTATTGATTTAACTGTTTTTTCGCACAAGCCGTTTCTTGGACAGGAGTTGGATAGATAAATTCATGGCCAAGGCCGGGATTTGAATCACGGATCTCCCGGTCTCTGGCCGGTTGCTCTACCACTGAGCTACCATGGCAACATGCTGGCACGGCATTACAATTCTCAGCTGACTCGCATGTTTCCCGGTAAACTACAAGGTGATCTCAAATTATTTTGAATGACATACACCAATGGCGACTTAAAATGTAATTCCGTGCAGACATGTTGCCATGGTAGCACAGAGGTAGAGCTACTGGCCAGAGACCGGGAGATCCGTGGTTCAAATCCCGGCTATGGCATTGCATTTTTCAGTCTGAATCTACCTGTCCTACACACGGTTTGTGTAAATAAATAAATTATTTATTTAATTATTTGCTGTTGCTAGAGTACAAAACGCGCTTGAGACACCTGGGATTCTGAAGAACTGGAACACGCTGGTTTCTCAGATATGTTGGAAGGGAATTTGCATCCCTCTACAGCGCCACCCAGAGCTGTTTAAGTTGTTGGTCACGTCGAAACTTTGGTTCTGTATGTACAGCTACAACCCTGTGGATAGCCATCATGGGCTTCTGCGCTATAATACATCCTATTTGTAACTGTTATTTTGAGTTCATTTAAAGAGTGAATGCTGTTCTCATTTGATACAGTATTTGCAAAGGAAGCAATGTGTACTATGTTTCACAAATGTAAATACCCACAGCATGTAAATCTTAGGTGTTCTTGCATAATTGGTATGAGAATGAAATTTGCCATATACTTCCCTTCCTTTTGTGTTCAGGTGGGGATGGCAGCCATTGGCTCACCTCGCAGTTTTGCAAACCAATATTTCAGCAATCATTGTAAGTTACCGGCAGAAAATGTGCTATGATTGTGTAGCGGTCCTGAAGTAAAATGTTCCTAGTGATGGTTTCTTTGCTTACAAAGGTAGGTTTAATCATCTCAGTAATAACACGTTTTTGCAAGTTGAATTTGCAATCATTTCCCGTGCAAACCGAAATTAACAGTAGGAGACTTAGGGAAGGAGGATTCTGGTAAACTTTGATGCACACGATAAAGAATTTTGAAGTATAATATTAAATTTTAAGACTACATAGACATGGCACGTTCATGGCTCCTTTGCAATCTGCAGGTTGTTTATTTTGAGCAGCTTTATACTCGTCTAATAAGAACAAAATATATTAGCAGTGTTATAGATACACTTAGAAACTTAGCTTCACAATACACGAGGGGAAATAAAGTAATCAAACAATATAGTCTAATACAGGGACGGTAACATAAGCACCCGCAGTGTGAATGCTCTACCCCTACACTCCCCCTTCCTTTTTTCCTTCCACCTGGCAGAGAAGCGGAGAGGTTACGTGTGTAACAGTGGCGGTTGTTCTTGAAGAACAACAAGACTTGTTCTCCCAGTCCCAATTGAACATTCGACGTTTACTCATATTGCACATTTAAGCCACTACTGCACTGACAAGGATGTCACTGAACCGGTTTCTTTGGCTCTGCTTGACTGTTGAAAGAGAGTAGTGGGGACGATAGGGAGGATAAGTTCACATCTTTTGTGCTTTGCCTACCATGTCTGGTCTATATATTTTGGGTTATATGGAATTTTGTTTAGAGCAACAGTACCACAATATTTTTACAATGGACTAGCTCATTTTGTTCAACACGAAGTCACTCTGTGTGTTATAAAACAGTCGATTATAGAAAGGCTAGTTAATCTATACCCCATTTTACTAAATGTTGACACTGTACATGCTGGCATTTTTTGAGGGGCATTCTTATCCTGAATCTGTGAAACACTCCCAGCATACTTGCCATACTCTATATAACATTAACTGTGACCTTTAATGAGCTTTACGGAATGAGTGACGGGGGAAACCGGAGGACCCTAAGAAAAGCCGCCCAGACACATATCCCACATGCGGGCACTTGGGATCGAACCCGGGCCGCCTAGATGGGAGGCGAGCGGTCTAACCACTCAGCCTTATTTCTTTGTTATGAACCTAAATACAGGATACTCACTGGTGCCGAAAAGCATTACCTATCTGCAGATTTTAAAACAAAAGTAATGTTTGCATATAGTGGCACCAGTGTCATTATTTTCGGGCAGGCAACACTGTGAGCTATCTCTTTATTTTGGCCGCGCAGTATGGGACAGCAATAATTACGGGACAGTACATCATTGCGTTTAGGAGGGAGAGAGCCATCACCTCACAGCTTGTCTGTCAACACTTGGCATCACGGAACAGAGCTACTGTCATGCGATATCAAGAGTTATACATGCACACCCATTTTTTGTCTCTCTCTCGTTCCATATTCCCATTAGTTATGAGGACTGCCTTCTCTCTCGCATCAAACCTAAACATTTGGCTTGTCATCGTTGAAATACTTTTAATTACTTGTTTCAACCATGTATATATTTAGAGAAGGTGTTGTATTCCACTCCAAAATGCAATATCGCGTAATCAACGGAAATACATTTTTAAGTACCCTGAGTCAATAAAAATAAGCATATTTAGAAAAAAAAATTGTCTGTTTGCGTGCCTGTGGACAGCATAACCTAAAAATTAAAAATCTGTTAAATACCAAAATTAGTATTTAAAAGCAGTATTTTCCAAGGATGCGACACGAAGATTTTTAAGAAAATCCCCACCCCAATACTCTTTACGTTGAACATTTTTAACATTTTGATTTTATCAGCAATAGCTCTTATTAAAATTCAATTTGTTTCAGTTATTTCCATAACAAATGAAGCGTATATCTTGTATTTTCAGGGCATAGCCTCCGAAGACCTCTTCATTCTAGATGACTTTTTATAACTGGCAATCCGTAAAAGATAGACAGAAACTTACTACACAGATATATAGAGATCCATATATATTCCTTCTTATTGGTTTTGATTTTAAACTACTTTTGCCAAACAGGAAATGATCATAAGTAATACCACGAGTGTTTTCATCTTGTCGATAATTCACGACCTGAGCGAAGCGACGGGAGTCAATTGTCCTAAGAGATGAAAACACGAGTTGTATTTAGCGAAATAGACTGTTAAGGATTTATAATATTTAGGAAGAGAGATTTTATCAGGTTATGATTGTAATAGATCAGTTCTCAAATGATAGATGACGCATTCGACCATGTTTAGTACCGATTTTTTTTCTTTATTTCCTTTCCTTTCTTCACTGCCTCCTAAATTATGATATGGCCGACCGTGCCTACACCCAATGTACTAATATCGATAGCACTAGAAATAGGGAACACTTATTTTATTTCATCTTTTAATAAGTAATACATGAAGTGAAACAAACGTAGTTTTATATGAAGTTATTGCACTCCTTTCATATATAAAACAGAAGTAATGATTTGTTCACTCCTTTTTTGAACTAAATACATAATGTACTGGAAAAACCCATAAATAATTACTCCCACTGAAGTGATTGAAGGTACAATTGTGAAACTGACAATTATTAAAAGTGAAGTTTGTCTGACTGGATTTCACCTTGTTACCAATAACTAAACAGGAGATTATACAAACGAGCGTGAGGTGCGACAAGATTTCAAAAAAATGAACATCAGCTGCGATAAGAGGTTTCGACAGTATCGCTCCAGTCAGATGACCGCGATTGGTTCAAATTGCCTAATCTCGGCCATTCCATTGACGCTTTAATAATGAAGCTGAATTGTCTTTAACTTCGTTTCACCTCTGCTATGTTTTATTCCTGGAAACGCAAAGAGAACCGATTTTCAATTGTTTCGCACAGTGACCAGCTTTTAAAAGACTTTGCTAGCGCTTTAGCCTAGTGTATTCCTTAATTTCCCTCTTACTTTCAAAGAAGAAAGTAATAACACCCTTTTTGCTAATGTTAAGTTGCAGAACAGATGGAGAAAAAGCATTTGAATGTGGCTAGGGCGCTCAACCTTAGGTGAATGCAACAAAGACTTTAATTCTCTCTACTGTATTTTAATGGGGGAAGTATTGTAGCACACCCAAAATTCAATACCGATATTTCACCGTAAATTATGTATTGAGACACCCTGAAACCACAAAAAGGCATTTTTAGCAGAACGACCTTTTGTTTGTGTGTGTGTGTTTGAGTATGTGAACAGCATAACTCAAGAATTAAACTTCTATTACCTACAGTTCAGTATCTAAGACGGATGTGACACGAAGAAATTCAGGAAAATTTCAGCACCCCAAACTACTTTTTACATGTTCAAATTTCACAAAAATGGCTTTACGATTTTATTAGGATTTCCACAAGACAAAAACCTACTACCGTGTGACATCCACCTATTTCTTATAGAGAAAAAACTTATGTGTTCCATTCACAAGACTTGCTCTAGCTGTTCCATAAAAAATATTTCTCACAAAAGATTATTGGTTTATCTACGTCATGCTAACCTAGATAACCATTAGCAGAATTGGTCTTGTTACTTGCTCTCTTGTAAGTGGAAGGGAAATAATGGAATACACTAGACTGAAGCGATAGTCAAATCTTTTAACAGCTGGTCGCTATGTGCAACAATTGAGGTTCGTTTTGTTTTGCGTGCTTCCGTTTGAGAAAAGTTAGTTTAAAGTTGAAACCAATAATAATGAATTTCTAGAAAACGGTCCACTCTACAAGAAGAACGTACATGACTTTAACGAGATCTACATATTTGGTGCAGCAAGTTTTTGTCCCTTAAGGTTTAACCGTTATGCAGAGTTCTGTATAACTCGATCGGAATAAGGAGCTCTTTAAAGGCTACTCCCAGAAATTCAAATTATGCATTTTATTTGTGATGTGAATATCTTTAATATACGGTATGTTAATCAAAATCATTGGAGCCACTTTTGATAAATTCACAATGTTCAAAAAATGCTCCATGTAAGGCGTAGCTGGGGGTGGGGGACCTTTCTTGAAAATCCTCTTGTCGCATTCTTGGAAGACACTGAACTTAAATACCAAGCTTGGTATTATGACTGACTTTTCGTTTTTGAGATGTTTAGTCCACGGACACACTCAGACACACATACGGACCTTTTTCTAAAAATGTTTTTTCGGAGCCAGGGTACATAAAAAATATATATATTTCCGGTGAAATCTCGAATGGAAAGGCAATACCTTCTCTATTCACAATGTACATTGTGCATGCTGGCTAGAAAAAGTAAAACGACCTTCGTTGTCAGTTTTATAGTGATCTAAGTTATATCATACAATTTCGGATATACTCAACAGACTTTCCAAATGGGTTTGGCGGGTATTTTGGTCAGTGGAAAGAATACTGGAGCCATTAGTTGCATTCGAAGGACAGTTAAACAATTTGAGTGAAATTTGGTAATATTTTCCAGCAAAAAATAATTGCGGTCTTTTTTTTTTGTGCCCACTTGTGCAAACCATCTTGAATTTTCTGGAAATAGCCCTTGAAGGCCTCCTCGTTCTGGGTGATTTTTCACAACTGATAAGAGATAAGATTAAATGCCACTATGTAGAAATGTAGTTATTGTTGAAACACTCAATTTATGTCAAATTCACTTTATGTGGAGTTAACCACTTTTCTTTGCTTTTGTTTAAATTTCCCAGCACTCATACTCATCTCAAATATAAGTAATTTCAACCCCGTCGCACATTAAAGGATGTTACTGTCGCTGAAGTTGCCTGTTGTGTTCCTTCATTTCCCTCGAACCTACAAAAGCTGTTTATGCCAATGTGTACCGCAATGAGCATAAGTTGGTTGGCAGAATACGCCGTTGTAAGAATATTTTGTTGTGGAATAGGCAGAGATAGTCATGTGAGTGTACCACATCGGATTTTTCGTTTGAATTTTTCCAATTACAAATAGTGCACTTGAAGTCAATGTAATTTTTATGAGGGCCATCCAGAAAGTAACATACGATTTGGCGTAACTAAATAATAACGAAGGTTATCAATCAATACAAAACTCTATTTACAAACTTACAGTACCTTACTCCAGTTCTCAAATTAATCGTTATTGCTATCAAGGTATTTGTCACGTGGTACAGGTTTTTCTCCCGCCAAAGATCTGAACCAAGATGTACTCCCATTTTGAGGTTGAAATGTTTTCACCCAAAAGGCCGTGTTTGGTTTGCAAAGTGTAACACCGGTTTTTCTGAATTCTTTTATCAACTTTTACTTTCAATTCCTCCGTAACGATTGATGAACTTTCACACTTGCCTTTATCATATACACTGGTTCCTCCTTGATTACTCGTAAAGTATACGCCATTTCCTCACTGAAGACTCGTTCCTTGCATTATCGCCATACACTTGCGGTATTTGCCTATAAATTTCGATTGACCGAACATTTTGTGCGTTACAAAATAACGAATATGTATAGCATCGGCATTGAAAAACAGGTACCACGTGACAGTAAATGTCTTGAGAGAATGGAGATTATGCTGAGAAATAGAGTAAAGTACGTAACTTTGTAAGTAAAGTTTTGTGTTGATAACTTTCATTATTATTTAGCTATGCCAAACCGTCTGTTACCTTCTGGATGACCCTCGCAGTTTCTATAATGTATTATCACATTTATGTAACTGTATATGCCAAGGTTTAAGTTCTTGGCCAGTGTCATAATTGAATGCTGTCAATAAGCAAGAATGGACCTTTATAATTTCATTTTGAGTATACAATACACGTGTAAAATTTAATTTTCGGACTTAAAGATATTTCCAGACATAGATGAATTAATTAATTCTTGTTTCGGAGATCGCATTGAAAGACAAGCTCATTGGGTTCAGTGAATTAAGTTACACTCAATGCCCTCGTCTCCTAGAAATCTGCATGCAATTCCTTTGACATGCTACAGAGCAGTAGAATATTCACACAGTCAGATATTAGAAACTAAATTCCATAAGGTCTTTGAGAAAGTAATATTCTCCTAACATATGTATGCTTGGAATGGATGAAATGGAATACAAAGCGAGGAGTGACCTGGGTGTCCAGGTATGCAGGGACCCAGGGATCATATCTAAGTTCCTAAGGTTATTTATTTCTTTAAAATTTCCTGTTTGCCGGTACAGGTTTCAATTTACATGCATTATCTTTTACTGAGATTTGTTTTTTTGTGCCTTTTGGGTTTATTGGAACCATACAGATGCCCGTCTTGGGTACCCGAGAACAGTTTCATTTCTTATTGTGTTTTTCTCACTTTTGCTATATACTGAAAAAGGGGAGCGCAAAGTCCAGGGAAATTGCCTACAAGTCCTTTGTGCTCCGGTTATGGAATATGGAGTAGCATGCTGGGACATATACAGGGTTCATCAAACTGATTCGCTGGAATAGATACAGAGAAGGGCTGTAAAGTTCATAAAGAGAGGTAAAGGTTTTGAGCTTACGAAAGACGAGAATAAATCAAAGCTGCTAAAAGTTAGGCGTAAAACACAAAGGTTACTCGCACTATTTAATGCTTATGCTGGTCTAGATGCATGGGTGGACGTTAGAAACAGGTTAAAAAAAACCCGGCAGGCTACGGACGATACGATCAATTATATAAAATTAAGGGTAGAAGGTACAGAACCGACGTAGGAAAATTTTCTTTTGTTAATAGGACCATTGAGAAATGGAATGAATTGCCTGCAGCAGCCTTTCAGGGCTGCCCACTAACCTTAAAGAAGTTTCGGGATATTTTCAAGAGAATAAATATTAGACAATCAAGTAAATATTGTGAAGTAGTTAAGGATCTCAAATAATAGCAAATAATAGCTATTAATGTTGAGGCTTCATAGTAACTGTTATAAACATGCAGGTAATTGACATAATATTGCTGTACTGAATAATAGGTATTTCGAAAACCATGTCTCGTGCATGTTAGTTGTAATACTATTACTAATTTGTATTATTATTATTATTATTAACTTGAGATTATTATTGTATGTGATTTTAACTCTGCCACTGGACAGTATCCAATTGAATACATACATACTTTCCCATCCACCCATACACAAAAACGTACTCACCTATATTTACACTCACCCACACTATATACACTTTTCACTTCTGCTGTTTTGCTGAGGGGACAGCTAGTCCTTAGGCGTTGGTGGGCACCAGGTTGGTGGGTTTTTTGGGTTTTTTTTTTTTTTTATGAAAATACAGTTCCGAAGGCTTGTCAGGACGCCGGCGCTGTATTCCTTTTTCCTCTGTTTTTTGCGGTTTCCTACATTTCCTTAGTTGACCTATTAATTATTAATGCTTTCCTTTTACATATACACACAGACATATACACATTCACAAACACAAAAACACCCATGCTCAGGGCGGGACTCCAACCCACGATCCCGTGCGCCACGAAGCACCAAAGCGAGCTGGGCTACCGGGAGCGCCTCTTCGTTGGTCCCTCAGCTTTTCTTTTCCACTTCTCTTCTGCTGCTTTTTCTGTTCTTTTCTTCTTGCACTGTTGCGTTTTTTACTTTGCATGATGCAAATGGGCTGCTGTCGAAATGAAAACTTTCTTGCCGAGTCCAGTACAGTTTCACGTCTAATGTTTTGTTGTAGCTCCAGTTAAGGCATTTGAAAATGCGCCTGGTGGCCAATTATACTTTTTACATATTCCGGAATGTTTAAACTATTTTATTGAATTAAAATAAAATAGTCGATTTTTTTTTGTGATTTTTCATGAAATTTCACCTTTAAGCAGAGAGTTAAAACAAATAACTCCCAAAGAGGATAAGTGACACTTCATGTGACCTGTACCTTCTCACAGGAGTGTTCAAAAAATCTGATATGTTCTATTCACATGACTTTCTCTACATCTCTGTAAAGAATTGTCGTTAATAAGCTTATTCTTCTGTCTACTTCATGCTAATCGAGATAAACGTAGCAGAAATGGTCTTATTACTTAGTTTCTTTAAGTAGAAGGGAAATAACACTAGACTAAGTTGACAGTCAAATGTTTTAAAACGTGGTTTCTATGCGATTGATGCTTTGCTTGGCCAGGAGTTGATCCCTTATGAAAAAATTTTAAGTATTTTAAAACTGAAACCAATAACAGCGAATATCCCGAAAACGATCAACTCCACCAATAAAACGTATATGACATAAATTGTATGTTTTAACGAGATCTACATTTGTTGTAAAGTAAAATTTTGTCTGGTAGCGTGGCTGCTCGCCAAGCAGGAGGCCTGGGTTCGATTCCCTGGAAATTGACTACGCTGAGAGACCTGGCCCGGGGTGCACTCAGCCTCGTGAGGTCCCTGGGGGGCCAATTGAGGAGGTACTTGATTGAGAAGTAGCGGCTCCAGATCAAGAAGACCGCATCAACCGGTCAGGAGGGACTCGAGGCACTGATTACGTCTCACCCTCCAGCACTGCACCCCGTTCATGACGCCTTCGTGCCGAGATGCGGCATGCAGCGGCCGGGCGGTAGGCCAAAGTCCCTTGTTGACTGTCGTGCTATGGACTGTCTCAAAAACTGTCAACTCCACGAAAAAATGTATAACATAAATTATATGTTCAAGCTCTACATTTTTCGTTAAGTACGTTTTGTTCTATCTCTTACTATTTACCAGTAATGCAAAATTCATCAAAATTCATCCAGAATATATAGGTCTTTAGAAGCTATTCCCATAAAATTCAAGATATACACTTTATTTGTGATGTAAATAGCTTTAATAATATGTATTTTTATCAACATTGTTTGAGCTATTTTTAATAAAAATAACATTTTCAAAAATGTTCCCATGTAAGGGTAGTTTGGGATGGGGAACGGGATGGGGAACTTTATTGAAAATCTTCCTGTGTCATCATTTGAAGATACAAAACTTATATACCAAGTTTGGTATTAAACGGTCTTTCGGTTTTTAAGCTATACCGTCCACACACACATACACTTACGGACCTTTTCTAAACTTCTTTTTTTGACCCAGTAGACCCTAAAACATACATTTCCGGTGAAATCTCAGTATCGAATTTTTAGTGGAATACAATACTTCCTCTATACACTATGTGCATAGTACGTGTAGGGAAAGTGGGTACCTTATATTTTCAGTTAACTTTATATAATTAGGTAGAATCTTTCTTTCGTAGTGGTTTCCAAAACATATTCATGTAATTTTGTAAACGCGGTCCGCTGAAATATAATACGGCGTCTACTCATGACACTAGTAATTTGTGCAGTGGCAGTATGAACTTTCGGCATGAGATTAATATCCCTCGTGTGGATTCATGATTGCATATGCAGAATAGTATTTAAAATGGGCTTCCGGCTCAAATCCAATATATATGCGCAACATCGGGATGTACAGTCACTCTGACAATTTGCTCGTTGTTTCTAATAGGCACCGTTTACTTTCTCTAGTGCCTTATATACAATGTACATAGTGGACAGAGACGGCATTGCATTCCACCCAACAATTCGATGTCGAACTTTCACCGAAAGTATATCTCTTAGGGTCCCCTGAGTCCGAAAAGGCATTTTTAGGAAAAGGTCCGTGCTTGTGAGTTTCAGTGCATAGCTCAAAAACGTAAATTCCGTTAAATACCGAACTTGATGTTTAAATACAGTATCTTCCAAGGATGCGACACGAAAATGTACAAGAAAATCCTCCCACCTACAACTACCCTTTAAATGAAAAAAAAATTGAACATTTTTATTTTCTCAAAATTGGCTCTAAAGATTATGACTAAAATCTCTTATATTTAAGATATTTACATGACAATATAATGTATATCTTCTAGGAATAGCCTCTGAAGACATGTTTATTCGGGATGAGTTTTGCGGAATTTTGCATAACTGGCAAACCGTAACAGATAAGCAAAAGCTTAATTTACAAAAAATGTAGATCTCGTTAAATCACATAGTTTATGTTATATACAATTTTTCGTGGAGTTGACTGTTTTTGAGATATTCCTTTTTATTAGTTTGAGCTTTAAAATACTTTTCTCATACGGGAATTTGTCAACTCCTGTCCATACAAACAAAGGTACTTCATTCACATAGCAACGAGCTTTTAACATATTTGACTATCGATTCAGCGTATTGTACTTCCTTATTTGTCCTCTACTTACAAGGAAGCAAGTAATAAGACCCCTCTGCTAATTTTACCTCGATTAGCATTAGGTAAATAGAAGAATAAGCTTCTTAGCAATATTTTGTTGTAGATGTGCAGAAAAAGTCACGTGAATGGAACACATCAGATGTTTTACTCTAGTAAATGGTTGTTGAAAGCTTCGGGCATCCTATAGAATCAATATTTTACATGTACCTCCTTGGTTATCGTGCTACAGGATGCTAATTGCACCGGTTTCCTAGCATACAATTTAATAAAAGTGTGTTTATTTAACTAAGTGTTCACACTTTCAAAACGTTTTAACGCGTCTCAGTTTTTGGTTTTATTTAATTGAAACTTCATAACTAATCACAGTAACATTCTACAGAACGAAATGCATGGAAACATTTTCGAAAATGTTTTCTTTTTATAAAACATAGCTCTAAAGATTTTGGTTAAAACACCTTATGTATGAGATTGTTATAACAAATGAAATGTCTAGCTTGACTTTTCTGGGAACAGCCTCTGAAGAACTCTTCCTTCTCGATGACTCTTGTGTAACTGGCAAACCGTAAGAGATATGCAAAACCTTGCTACACAAATAATGTAGATCTCATTAAAACACACGATTTATGTCATATACATTTTATTTGTAGAGTTAACTGTTTTCGGGATATTCCATATTATTTGTTTCCATTTTAAGGCACTTAAACCTTTATCAAACGGGAGGACATCTTTCTCGTTTCTCGTTTGTTTACTATTAGCAAACAAAAAGATTAGAAATTCAATTGTTTCACATTCCGCGACCGGCTTTTACAGGACGAGTCTATCACTTTAGCCTGTCCATTTTCTTATTTCCCTTCTACTTACAAGGGGGCAATAAGTAATAAGACTAGTTCTGCTTATGTTTATGTTGATAAGCGTGATGTAGATAGCAGATGAATGTTTTGAATGAAAGGTTTCTTTACCGAACAGCTAGAGGACACCACATCAATGTAACACTTATAAGGGAAGGACAATTTCTGCTAATCTTTATCTCGAGTAGCATGATGTAGATAGAAGAAAAAGCTTCTTAACAATATTTGTTTACAGACATGTGAAGAAAGTATTGCAATTTTGACATGTCAGATTGTTGCCTATCAAATTTTCTAATCTGTTGGCCAAAACAACCAGCGGAATTTCTCTACTTTGCTCTTCTGAGCTACCCTTAAGGCTAATATGAGGGAAAGGGAAGTGTTTAGCATCATTAATCATGCTTTGCGGCGCACTCTAGACTGTCCACTCACTCGTGAAACATCGTTATCTTCATGGGGATACCGAGGCTGCAGCTTTCAGGTCGAGCTACATGGTGACCGCAGTGTAATGCCTCAAACAAAGAGAAGCAGCGTTTTGCTGGTAATCTAACACAAAGGTGACAGTAATATGCGTTTGCAATAAACACTCTCACAATTGAATTCGGTGCCAATCGCCTGCTGAGCATTCGGTTACATAGAACCAATCACATACCTTGATTCGATGGAAATTTATTGAAATTACTTTATCGCCTCTTCTAAAGGCAAATCTCAACACGCATCAGGCCAGAGGATATATAGGTGTTTCTGTTATCTTATTACAAACATTTAGAAATGATTTAGGGTTCTGAATGAATTTAATTTGCCTACAAAAACATGGTACGAAAACGTGCCCGTTAGTTAATAAAACTATTTATTAACATATTATAATGATAATAATATGAGGTACGTCCAGAAAGTAAGTTCCGTTTGGTAATAAAATTAAATTGTGTACAGATACAGAATAATTATTTATTGCACAAAATTCTACAACTCTTAAACTACTTTTCCACATAACTACCGAAATTTTGTAGGCATTTGTCATAGCGTGGCACAAGTTTTTGTATACCTTCTGCATAGAAGTTTGCCGCCTGTGTCTTCAAAAAGTTGGAAACATTTTCTTTCAGCTCTTCGTCATTGTTGAAGTGTTGACCGCCAAGGAAAGACTTGAGATGTAAGAACAGATGAAAGTCGCTATGAGGGACGTCAGGGCTGTACGGAGGATGGTCAAACACGTCCCAGCCAAATCCCTGTAAGAGGTTTTTCGTCACATTTGCAGTGTGTGGTCGTGCGTTGTCGTGAAGAAAAACAACACCTTTTGACAGCAATCCTCGGCGCTTATTCTGTATTGCGCGACGAAATTTCCTGTGTCTCGCAATTAACACCTGCTTTTATTGTTTGACCACGCGGTAAGAAATCAATGAGTAAGATGCCTTTCCAGTCCCAGAACACTGTGCACATCATTTTTCGAGGTGTCAAGATTTGTTTCGGCTTAACCTTTGCTGGGAATGAACTGAGCCTCCATTTCATTGATTGCCGCTTACTTTCAGGGGTGTCGTAAGAAATCCAAGTCTCATCTCTTGTGACTATCTGTCAGAAATTCTTCGCCGTCTTCATCATAAAGGGTTAAAAACTGAAGTGCATTACCCATCCGTTTTGTTTTGTGTTGCTCAGTAAGAATCTTTGGTACCCAACGTGAGCAAAGTTTACGAAATTTCAGTTTTTCGGTAACAATTTCATGAATTAGTGATCGTGAGCTTTGGGGAAATTCCATAGCGAGAGCACTAATTGTAATCTTGCGGTTTTCCTGGATCTTGTCATCAAACGCGTGAACCAGTTCTTCTGTAACCAAAGATGGACGCCCACTTCGTTCTTCATCGTACACTTCACTGCGTCCTTCATTGAACTGTCGGACCCATCTTCTCACCATTGAATCACTCATCGCATTTCGTCCGTAAACTTCGTAAATTTGCCGATAAATTTCAATTGGTTTCACTTTCCTAGCATTCAGAAAACGAATCACAGATCTGATTTCACAAGCGGCGGGATTTTCAATCAACACCGACATTGTAAACAAGCACAACAAAGCATATGTGGCTGACAGCGATCTCAAAATGGCGCACGTTTCTTCTCCTTGATACAGAGCGTCTACCGCGCATGTGCGGAACTGCGATCGCAGTGCTGCAGCGGAGATAAATTGAAACGGAACTTACTTTCTGGACGTACCTCATAATAATAGTAATAATAATAGTAATAATTTTTTTTTCACACAACTCGTGTGTAGGACAGGAGTTGGATAGGTAGAGTCAGACTTAAATAAATGCAATGCCATAGCCGCGATTTGAACCACGTATCTCCCGATCTCTCGCTGGTGGCTCTGCCACTGAGCTACCATGGTAACATGCCCGCATAGCATTGAACATCCAACTCCTGTCTTACACACGGCTTGTGTTAAAAAAAAAAAACAATTATTCCAATACCAATTGACCATAATAGTTGGCTATACTATGAATCCTGGGAGCTAAGTACTTACAACATTGTAAGTCGCCATTGGGGTTGTCATCACAAAATAATTTGAGATCACCTTGTGGTTTACCGGGAAACATGTGAGTCAGTTGAGAAACTCAGTGCTATGCCGGCTAGGACAGACACCGCCTAGGACTTAAAAGCGGGTGCTAGGGTCAGAAGCCTGTCGGGAAGCCAACGGCACGAAACCACAGCACGGTAGAACTTGGAAAGGTATAGTCAGAGTGAAAAATGCAATGCCATAGCCAGGATTTGAACCACAGATCTGATTTCCATGCAGTTACGCTAACCACTGAACCCGAGACTTAAAGTAATTACAACATTGTGGTACGTGAACTCAAAATAATCAGCTTGTGGTTTACAGGAAAACTCTCAAGTCAGTTGGGGAGCCGAAACGCCCCCTCTTATCAATGTTATCTCAGCAACTATTCAATATAATAAGCTAGATTTTTCAAGGTATATTCAAGCAATACATTTACTGCTGATTGGTGAAAAATAGAATACTTCTGTTCATTAGAACGAAATTGATGTTTTTTTTTTTTTTTTAATTCTTAAAAGGTTATTGTAAAGTGATGATTTTTAAATTTAAAATAATAACCCATATACAGGAAGTGGTTTTCGTTAAAATAAAGGCTGCTGTGCGGTAATATGTATGGTAAAAGTTTCAGCCCTTAATTTTTTTTGGGTAGTGTTTAACGCCCGCTTTAACTACTTTTGGCACCGCAGGCGGTGACACTGATGATTATGAAGGAAGATGGAGCACCAGTGGAATGCGATGGCGGTGGAAACCGGAGAACCCGGAGAAAACCCGCCCCAGCGCCGCTTTGTCCACCACAAACCTCGCATGCAATCCCTTGGGATCGAACCCGGGCGCGGCCGTCAGCCCTTAGTGCCAAATTGTTTCTGAGATAATAGGGGGCATTTATATAGAAAATGTTACTGCTTCAGAAACTCCTTTCAAACATAAAATTAAATAAAAAATGTAACCTAACTTTCCAAACACAACTTCGCAGCACTTTAAAACTCTCACATGTAGAAAATATGAACGGAATGACAATGCGGCGAATAGCTAAAATAAAACATTCTGATCAAAAAACAAACAAAAAAAAATATTTCCTTTAACACTAATATCTACAAAGTTGTTCAGGTTTTACAAAGTGAGTGTGCCAAAATGTTCTAAAACTACTATGCAGGATTATCTTTAACAATATTTTTAAGTTATTTACATGTCTCCATGGTAGTTCAGTGGAATCCAGGAGATCCGTGCTTCAAATCCCGGCTATGGCATTGAATTGTTCTCTCTGACTCTATATTTCCAAATTATAGGTTTCGTTTGACAATAGTATAGTAATTTCTTAACGTGCTTCTAGCATAAAACTTATCTTCATTATTTTGTTAGTAGAGAACGAGCTAAGACTGTTTGATAATATTAGATTCCATTTGATTAGATAGTATTCTATTTGAATAGATAGCATTCTGTAGGTTCGTTTTGGCCAGCACGCCACAGAAGATAGAACTTGTCAAGGCATATACATATATACGTATGTTTATACACTACGAAAACAAAACAGTGCATAAAGCGCTAGTGCTAAAAGCATGAGTTACAAAAACAGCAGAATAGACATAATATCACATCATTTGGCTTTTGAGGCCTATACGCCACTGCATTATATTTAATGTGCTGTATAAAAAGTTATGGACTTCCTTATTGGCTCGCACATATAAACAAAGAGTATCAACAATTACAGTTAAAATGTATGAATAAATATAATTTCATTATGTAACACTGATGTAATGTCTGATGATAGTTTTCTAATTATCGACAAAACACCGCCTGCGGTGCCATAAGTAGTTAAAGCGGGCGTTAAACACTACCAATAATACATAATATAATACTGACATAATAGTTACTGCAAGTAACTATATAAAACTAAAATATGATTATTGTATTATGTACACTCGTAAGTGCATAGTGTCACAATTTACAGTATATATTTACAAATATGTTACAGTATATGCAGTGCAAAGATTCACAAATTTACAATTATTTACTAAATATTCAATAGTAGAAAATATCATAGGATCTGGCTTCACTGACCTGGTGTCATTGCTAAATATTAAAAAATTCATCTAACACATTCGTGCATGTCTAAGTATCAGCAGCTTAATTTGCGTATAAACACACACTAATATGCATAAAATGCAATACATCATAATGCATACAAAAATATTAAAACATTACTTATAAAAACATTTTCTTAAGTTCTCATTAAAGAGAGATTTCTCTCGTCTCTGTGTGTGTCTGTCTGTCTGTCTATCTTTCTTTCTTCCTTTCCTTGAGAGTCTCGCTCTATCCTCTGTGTAGGACCGATCGTCACACACGCACAGTGATGCTTTCAAAACTATTGATGAATACGATAATGACGATTAAAATATATTGGTTTGTTAGCGGGACTATCAATTATCAGCATCATATCAGAGCACCGGTGTGCCGGATATTCGTCCTGCAGGAGTTCTCTTACATACAAGTAAATCTACTGACGTGGATCTGCAATTCTATAAACCACACTTAAAAACCTTCGGTCTGGCTGGGTTTGGACCCGCGCCCGTCGGAATAGAAGACCAGCACCTAACCCAGGCCTGGCAGACAAAGCGCAAGAGATGTGAACTTACCCTCCCTTTCGTCCCCACTACTCTCTTTCAACAGTCACGGAGAGCCAAAGAAACCGGTTCACTCAGTGCAGTGAACGGTGTTATACGTGTGTAATATGAGTGAACGGTGAATGTTTAATCGGGACTGGGAGAACAAGTATTTTTATGTTCCAAGTACAACCGCCACTGTTGCACACGTAACCTCTCCGCTTCTCTGTCAGATGGAAGGATACAGGAAGGGGCGATTGTAGGGATAGAGCATTTCACACTGCGGATGCTTATCTTACCGGCCCTGGTATAGTAACAACAGGCACTGTTGCACACGCAACCTCTCCGCTTTGCTGCCAGATGGAAGGAAAAAGGAAGGGGCCAGGAGCCAGGAGCAGGAACTAGTCGCCCGAGTGTACTCGGGCGGGGGCAAATCACCACGGTACTTATCCGCTTTTCTCGCGGATTTACCCGTGTGATATAAAAGATGTAGTCTTATGCAAGCGTTTATGTCTGTGTCGAAGTAATGTGGACAGGGTGTTTCCCTCTGTGCAGCCGGCGCGGGCTGGCTTACCTACCTGAGTGGTCACCCACCCAGAGAGGGACCAGGCCCGATGCTGCTTACCTTGGCCAGCCGCTTGCGGGCTGTCAAGGAAAGCAGTGCCGGCTAGCGGGGAGAACTGAAGGGATGTAGGTACGGGGTGGGGGAAGCCAGTGTTGCAGATCTGGTCGGGAGAGGCGGCCGGAAAACTACCATCCCAAGGCGTTCTTGGGAAGGCGGTAGCTTACGCGTCTCATGGGCAGCGTATGGTCGTAAAGACCGAGAGTTAGGTGCTGAGCTCTTCTGCGGGCTGATGGCCATCCGCCACTGTTCACTCCATCTGCCTATGGCCTGGAGCTGTCTCTGTAGCGGGGGGAAGCAATATCGGGCGTTCCTGTTACGCGCCATTATGAGGACATCGTCGGCATACTGGCACGTAACTGTACTGGGTTCTGTGGGGAAGTCGGACATGTAGGCAGTAAAGAGTAACGGCGACAGCACGCTGCCTTCCGGCACTCCCGCCGCTATGGGTCTGACTGTGGAATGCCTCCCCTCCACCCTCACCCTGAAAGTGCGGTCCCGAAGGAAGCTACTAAGCAGGTGAAGGTAGGGGGGAGGGATTTCTGCGTTCTTGAGCTTGTACAAGAGTCCCTGATGCCACGAGGTGGCGAAGGCCTTTTCCACGTCCAAGAGTACCGCGACTGTTTTGAAGTTGTCCTGGAAGCCCAGGGCAGCCTTCTCAGCCAGTCGCAGCAACTGCAGGGTTGTGGAATGTCCAGTACGGAAACCGAACTGATGATCCGGGAGTAGGAGTCTCTCTTCGAAGAGAGGGGTGAGGCGAGGTAGGAGTAACCGCTCGAATACTTTCGAGACGATCGGAAGTAAGCTAATAGATCTATAGCTTGACGGGAAGACCGGGTCCTTGCCGGGTTTCAAAATGCATACTACCCTCGCCTCCTTCCAACACGTTGGAAAGTGACGTAGATGCAGGCATGCATTGTAAATCCGTGTCAGGTGGATTACGGCCTTTCTGGGTAGGTGCTGGAGCATAGGCGCCGTAACGCCGTCAAGTCCAGGGGCTTTGTTAGGCTTTAGGTTGTTGAGTTGGGAAGCCACCTCTTTTGGGGTGACTAAAGGAATGCGGATCTCCTCATGGGGCGGCGGGGGCTCCTCATAGAGGTAGTCTACCGTCGCTTCCACGAGCTCAGTAAAGTCCTCGTCCTGGGGGTATTCGCGGGGTTCGAATTGAGACTCCAGATAATCTGCGAAATCCGTGGCTTTATCCTGGGGCTCAAAAGAGAGTCTCCCACGGGTGCCATGGATGGGATGCTGAAACTGACTTTTGTCTTTCCTGAGGGATAGGATGATCCTCCAGGGTTGTTTCTCTTCCAGGTTTACATGTGCCATTGTGTGTTCCCAGGCCGCTTTGCGGTGCGCGCGAAGCAGGCGCCTTGCCAGGGATTTGAACCGCTGGTACACTGCTTGGATCCTGGGATGGCGGAAGCGCTGCCATAGCTTCCGTACGGTTGCCTTGACTTTTAGCAGCTGACGGAGTTCATTCGGTATGGTTCTCGGGTTAGGTTTGCTAGATGGGATGCGGTAGGTATGCGCGCGTACCACATTCAGGAGTTTTCGGGAGAAGAAGGCCGTGGCTGCCGCTTCTAGCGCTTCGATGGAATCGATGCGCGGTCGCGGGTCCACGGTTTGGTTTAGGTCTAGGACGGCTGCGTCCCAATCGATCTCATTTATCCAGTCTGGTGTTACCAGAGCTGATACGGTCTCGGTTGTATCCACCTCGACAGAGTCATGGTCGGAGTCCAACTAGTTGACCGCCGAGAGGTCTAGATGAAATGGTGTGTTCTTGGTGATTATGATGTCAAGAACATCCGGTCTGCCGCGAGCCGGATGACACGTAGGTCCTCTCGGTCCGTGCGCGACGAGGGCGGGGTTGCCGCTGATGAGGCGGTAGAGCCCGCGGCCTCGGGGATTGCTGGTGCGGCTGTGCCAGAGGGTATGTTTCGCGTTGAGATCTCCTGCGATGCATACCACTGGGTGAAGTTTGAGTAGGGTGGTGTAGTCCGTTTCATGGAAGCGGTGGTTTGGTGGGTCATATGCAGCTATCAGCAGCGCGTTTAGCCCGCCGACGGCAAGCCGGATTGCACAGGCCTCCACGTGCTGTAGTGCTGGGAGTTGGACAGGAGTATGGGTTATGTGGTTCTTAATGAAGATAGCTGTACCGCCACCCTGTCGGCCGACCCGATCGGACCGATGGGTGTCGTAACTAGGCAGCGAGAAGTCAGTAACAGCATCCAGATGGGTTTCGCAAACCATCAGGATGTCAATTCCGTACGATTGTACAAACTCAGTGACGCCTGGGCGTTGTCCCCGGATTCCGTTCGCGTTCCAGTACGCGAGTCACAATGGTCTCCGAACGAATCTAGAGGCCATTACTTAGCGGAACCCGGGTACAACTGCTCCAAGGTTTGGAGGAACAGGGTGTGTTTCTGGAGGGGGGAGAGTCTGGGGTTACTGTACTGCAACTTGAAGTTTCGCAGTATAGGTAGGACCTTACTTAGGAGGTCACCGAACCACAGGGCTAGGTCCTGAAGTTCATCCAGGTCCGCCTGTGGGATGGCCGCTGTAAAGGCCGAGGAAGCCGCTGTGGTGGTAGGTGCAGCGGGAGCCTCCGCTGCTGGAGTCGGCACTGTGGCGGCAGCTGCTGGAGCTTCCGCCACTGGTAGCTGCTGGAGTGCTGGGGGCGTGGCCCGGGTCTCACAGAGGTGGGAGCCTCTGATTGGCCCGACTGGCCGGGTGCCCGACGGTTCTTCTTTCCTCTCTTCCTGGACTTCTTTTTTGGAGAAGTCCGGCGTGGGCCCTCTGCCGAGGGCGTCGGGGCGGCTTCCTCCGTTGACGTAGACGGACCAGGTTGGGGGGGTTGGGGTCTCCGTCAAGGATGGAGCTGGCACAATCTCTGCAGTGACTGCGGGGGTGGGAGTTGCTGCTGCCTCAGCGGCGCGCAGCGTTTCCTCAGCGCGGTTTAGTGCCGAGGAGGACACCCCAGGGCGCACATTAGCTGGCTCCTGGGGGCCTTCACGGCGGCTCTCAACAAGGCGCTTCCGCACCTTACATCCATTATATGAGTCCACGTGCGCCTCACCACAGTTCACACAGTGGCGAGCTTCATAGGGCTTTGTGCAGTCCCTCAGTAGATGGGCTTCACCACACCGCAGGCATGCGAGCTTGCGCTCGCACACACTGCTACAGTGATTGAAGCCCATGCACCTATGGCACTGCACAGGTCCCTCTTTGCCGTGGTATCTTTCGATACGCACGACGGTGAATATAAGCCGACGGACGGCGTCTATCGGCTGAACTGTCTGGGCGCGTTCCCTTGGTACCACGACCAGGAATAAGGGCATAGGCACTCGCTGAGTGCCGTCGTCTGTTGCCACCGTCTTACTGAGACGTGCCACGGAGGTAGGGGTGATGCTGTACTCGTCCTGAAGGGCTGCCTTCTTCGCTGCCTCGAAATCCCTTTCCGAGGAGGTATGGAGGTGGACTTTCCTTAGCTTCCGCCGGGCCTCGAAGGGGCCCCTAAGCTTCGTTGGCAGCTTTCTCATTACCACAACGTGGTTGCGGAAAGCGTCGGCAACTATAGGCGGGATTTTGCGCCCCCCTTGTGTTGGGGGTTGGTTAATTCCCTGTGGTGGTGCGGTTGGGTTGGGGGAGGAACGACCGCTTCCGCGACCCCCTGCGTGGACAGTTATCCACGGCCCGTCAGGTTCGACGTCGGTGTCGGAGTCGGGCATAGGGATGGTGTAAGGACTGGTGGGGTCCTGACTGGTGTGTGCACTCTCAACCGCTACGAGGCGGTGAGGAGAAGATGGCTTGCGCCTGTTGCTGCCGCCAATAGACGTCCTGCTTCGCTTGTGCGAAGGTTCAGCCGTCTCTGGTGAGGGAGTAGGTTGACTGGTGCTGGTGCTTGGCTGTTGCCCGTCGTCAGTGGTCAGGGTAGGTGCGGTTGCCCTACGGCTGTCCGCAGAGCACCGGACCTCCTTAGAGGAGGCGCCTGTGCGAGCCATATCGGCTCGAGGTTTCAGGCCAAAGGCCTTCACCCTTGGCTCTGGCCTTACGGACCCGCTGTTTCCGTTGTCAGTCGGTCTTGTCAGGTCAATGAAAAGAAAGATGACAGTAGAAGAGGAGTAGGAAAGTTCCTGCTCTTTACAAAATGACAGCAAGCTGTCTGTGGGGCCGCTCGCACACTGGCGGCGGAACGGCAAGCTAATAGGGGGTCAGAGCCCACTGCGTTGCCGCTGTATAGAAGCCGAGCACCCGCAGGCGTCGGAGCTGCAAGCTAATAGAGGGACGAATGCCCACTGCGTTGCCGCTGGGGGAATGCTGTCCTGGCTCCTGCCGCTGCTGCTGCTGCTGCCAGATCCGCCGGTAGGTGGTGCCGTAGCTGCTGCCCAGAGTAGATGTCGGCCCTCTCGAGTCTCGGGAGGGAGTGTGAAACCAAGGAAGGGGCATTTCACACCGCGGGTGCTTATCTTACCGGGCCTGGCCTAACCAATTGAGTCACCCAGACCGATGATGTGATGATGACACGAAACTTCACCGCATAATGAATTCTAAAGGTAAATGCATCTGTGAAATTTCACCAAAAATTGTGAAAAACTACAACAGTTTTTTTCATTATAACATAAAACAGAATCTCAATTTTAAGTAAATAGTTTTTTAAACACTTGGAGCATTTGAACTAAAAATTAACTGAACCAATAAAGAAGCAGACCCATGCTTTTAAATCGTCAACTCAGCCTTATAACTTGTTCTCTCACAAAACGGGCGGGGAACAAATTCCGCAGGTGGACAGCTGCAAATATTTGGGAGTGTGCTTGTCAAGTAATGCCGGATGGGAGGATCAGATAAATTCTACATCTAGGAAAGCGTGGAAGACATTGCACTTCGTAATGAGAACACTGAAGAAGGGGGGCGCAAAGTCCAGGGAAATTACCTACAAGTCCTTAGTGCGGCCAGTTATGGAATATGGAGTAGTATGCTGGGACCCATACAGGGTTAATCAAACTGGTTCGCTGCAAAAGATACAGAGAAGGGCTGTAAAGTTCATAAACACAGGTAAAGATTTTGGGCTTACGAAAGGCGAAGAGAATAAATAGGAACTGCTTAAAGTAAGAGACATAGATTAGTCGCACTATTTAAAGTTGATGCTAGTTCAAGCGCATGAGTGGACGTTATAAAGAGCTTAGAAAACCCGGCATGCTACGGACGAAACGATTATTTATATAAAATTAAGGGCAGATGGTGAAGAACCGATGTAGGAAAATGTTCCTTCGTTAATAGAACCATTTAAGAATGGAATAATTTGCCTGTAGCAGCTGACCTCTGATATTTATCTAGTTTTGGGGTGATATAAAGAGAATATATGTTAGATTAATTAATTAAAGTAAATATTGTGAATTAATTAAGGATCTGCAACTATTAATGCTGAGGCTTCATAGTAAATGTTTATAAACATGCTGGTAATTGATTAAGTATAGCTATACTCAATAATAAGTAATTAGGTACTCCTAAAACAATCCATAAGCGTTAGTTGTAATACTTCCATTAATTTACATTACTATTATTATTGTAAGTGAATTTTGTACACTTAACTCTGCCACCGGGCAGCGCTCAATTACACACAAAACTTGTTACTTTTTCCCACACCTACTGTACATATGGTAGGTACAAAAGGCATTGCACTCCAACCAGAAATTCATGTCGAGATTTCACCGGAAATATGTTTTGAGGCCCCCTAAGTCCAAAAAATTAGAAAAAAGGTCCGTGTGTGTTGACAGCAGAACTGAAAAACAAAAATACTTTTAAATACATATTTAAACTTAATATCTACCAGTGATTGAACACGAAGATTTCCAAGACAATCCCTCGCCACAAACTACGCTTTGCATGAAAATTGTTTGACATTTGGTTTTTCTTAACAATAAATCTAACGACTTATTTTAAAATGTGGCATGTTAAAGATATTTACATGACAAAAAACGTATATGTTATGTTTTTCGGGAATAGCGTGTGAAGATTTCTTCATTCTGAATGAATTTTGCATAACAAGTAAGAGATAGACAAAAATTTACTGTATAAAAATCTAAATATCGCTAAAACACACAATCTGTGTCATATATATTTTTTGTAGAGCTAACCGTTTCCGAGATAATCCTTGTTATTGATTTCAATTTTAAGACACTTAAACTTTTCTGAAACGGGAAAGCATGTTTCGTTTTATCTGTCATTTGTTTTACTCTTGGTCGTGCAAAGTAAACCTATTTTTAATTGTGTCATATAGCTGCCAGTTTTTTTAAGATGTATGAATATCGTTTTAGCCTAGTCTATTACCTTATTTCCCTTCTACTTAGAAGGAACTAATACAACAATTTGTGCTAATGTTTTATCTCGATTACCATGATAGAGACAAAAGGAATACTCTTTTGAATCAGTATTCAAAGTGCCTCACACGATGCAATTTGTTACATTTTTTTTTTTTTCAAAATATCTGTATGGATTTTCAAAAGTCTATATTTAACGTAAGTCTATATACGCATTTTGAAAAATTGTTGTATAACTTATTTATTTTTTGAAACCTCAAGAGTTTTGAAAAGTACAAAAGGTAACTGTTTTTTCTAAAGTAACGAGGAATTAATATAAATAATGGATATGATGGTTCTATTTGTTCACACTATAATTCAATTTGAATGTGAATATTATTAAAATCTGAATCGAATGGAGCTAAAAATTCGTGGAATAAATTTAGATAGTGAAAAAAATATTTTTAGTTTAGTTAATGCTAAAAGTAGCTCCTTTACCAGATGTGGGTAGCGTTAAAGGTAGAAAATTCTGTCACACAGTGTTACAACATTATAACACTCCAATGTAGCCAACTTGGCTTTATGCGTCCACGGCCCCATTCAAGTAGGCTTTGACTATAATATATCAGAGCATTAAGCATGAACTCCGTGAAATAAGTAAAACAACATATTTATAATAATAAAACTAGGTTTATAAATATTGACAACTGTCTAAAAACTGCGTGTGTTAAAATTGTTTATATTGATAGTAGGATTACAACACCATGTTTCCACTTGTATCATAAATAACTATTACATATTAGCGCAAGCCGGAATATTGAAACATGGCAGAAACATTTCTGTTATTTTGTACAGTAAATTTTAGCACATACATTGGATTTTCCAAATTTCACAAATGCAGAAGCAAAAACGCAGTACATTTGAACCAGCTTGAATGTGTTCAGGCGTCAACTTGAAGGATGTTTATTTCATATACAAAGTTTTCCTAGTTGTTTAAGCTTTCTGTCCTTCTCGTGTGTTGTACTTAAACCACCTGTAGAGGAGTAGACACAGAATCAGAGAGAAGCCAGGATGTATAGTATGAAAGTGAGGAAGAGGATGATATGCAATTACGTCACTTACATGACTTTCTATGTCTAATCTGCAAGGAAACTCTTCTCAAAAACTTATTTTCAATTACTTGCTTCCTTGTAAGTATAAGAGAAATAAGGGAATATAAAGGCTAAAGGAATAATCAAGTATTTTAAAAGCGAAATTCTGTTCTCCTTTCATTGACTGCTTGACTCAGCTCACTAAGAGCCCTGGCTTCCCGCCCGGCCGCTGCGTCCCCCATCTCGGTCCATTACAGACATCATGAATTGGGTACAGTATTGGGGGGTGAGACGTGGTCAGCGCTTCGATCCCCCCGGCCAGTTAATGCGATCTTCACGACCTGGAGCCGCTACTTCTCCATCAAGTAGCTCCTCAATTGGTTCCCCAGGGAGCTCACGAGGCTGAGTGCACCCTGTCCAGGTCTCCCAGCGGGGTACAATCCCCACGTCGGTATCGGAAATCGAACCCAGGTCTCCCGCTTGGCAAGAGAAGCGCTACCACCTTTCAGTGCTAGGAGTAAAATAAAAGATATATGAAACAAATGCCGACGTTCCGTTTTGAAACCAAGGAATAGTGCGGAAATGCTTAACTTAACAAAAAATGTATATTCCACAAATGGTTTCATCTACATTGTTGTGTATGTAATTGCTTTCACACCAGTCGTGTGCAGGACAGAATTTATAGAGACCGACAAGTTCAATACCATAGCCGGGATTTGAATCACGGATCTCCTGGTTTCAGTCCAGTTACTCTGACCACTGAGCTACCATGACAACATGCTGGAACGCACTCCAACAGACTCGCATTTTCTCCCGGTTAACCACAAGGAGATGTCAAATTATCTGGAAATGTCGTACCTCAATGTCGACTTACTAACTCTGTAAGTACTTAACTCCCGGGCTTTATAATTAAACAACCATTTAATTTGAACTAATGTGAAGTAATGAATGACGATGTGGAAAATTGCTGGAATGAATGGCGGGAAAAACTGAAGAACTCGGAAAAAATGCGCAGACGCCGCAAATCTCACATGTGGTTCCCTGGGACCGAACCCGGCTAGGGGTCTAACCTGTCGGCCACGGCACCACCCTGTTTCTTCAAACACACATCGTTATTGGTGTAGCTGTGTTAAGCACCAACTAGATATGAAACATTGTTAAAAGATATTTTGATAAAAGTATCACTCTCACTGTGTACAACAAAGTGCATATGTTTTTTAACAGAGTGCTAACCGCTTCACTTTTCATGTTGATTTTGTGCCAAAAACCTAATTTGACTCTAGTGGCTGGTTACCACAGGCAATTTCTGCTGACTTGATCTTGCGACAAGACCTCGCTGTAATATAGAACCTTTGTCTCGACACTGCAATGTACAGCTTGCCCTAGACTTGGGATCTGCTGATTCGAGCTGAAAGTCTTCTGCAGAGCGTGGAAAATTAATGGGCACAAGACCACTTTTACGTTTTTCACGCATTTCCAGACTCTTTATTCTGACAAATTCTTTTGGGTTCCACCACCTCGTGTCATACATTTTGGTACGCCTTGCTTCTTCTTCACCTTATTGTCAATAAACCGTTTGTTCAGTTTAAAGCTGGCAGATCGTTTAAAACAAACGATAAAATTACGCTGATCTTCCGATTAAAATGATTTAGAGAAGTCTTACGTTACTTTGGAATGAGGAAGAACAAGCTGCATACTTAACTTATGGCCAGTAGTGCTGGTGGTAGTGGTAGTAGTGGTGGTAGTGGTAGTGGTGGTGGTGGTGGTAGTGGTGGTAGTAGTAGTGGTAGTGGTGGTAATAGTAGTGGTGGTGGTAGTAGTGGTGGTGGTGGTAGTACTGGTGATGGTGGTGGTGGTAGTAGTTGCGGTAGTGGTAGCACTGGTGGTGGTGGTAGTAGTGGTGGTGGTAATACTGGTGGTGGTGGTGGTGGTTGTATGATGATAATGATGTTTAAGGTCACTCAACTGCCGAGGTCATTAGCGTCCTTATGATAAAATCCTGGCAATTACCAGTAATAAAACATAATTATAAAATAAAACACAAATAAAAGTGGCGCTAAAAGGATTAAACACCAAAGTAAAATAACTGTCCAGCACTGAAAACAGAGCTGGCGATAAAACAATGGCTAAAACTGAGGCATTTAAACTGAAAGATTAAAAACCAACTATTTAAACATTAAAAATCCGCTTCATTATCACACATACAGCTACCATAGTAAAACTTCAAAATAAAAGGAACTTGTGCTAAAAATTTAGAAACCCTGTTCACTGCTCTTGGATTATCTGCCAGGACCATGGCAAGAGAGGCTGGCATGTCCATAGATGATCGAAGTAGCAGTAGCAGTAGTAGTAGTAGTAGTAGTAGTAGTAGTAGTAGAGGTAATAGTATATTTTTACAATAAAACTGTGGTGTTTTTAAATACTAAAGTGCAAATATGCATGCAATTGTAGTCAAATGTAAACCTGTCAGCATCCAAGCGTGCCATCACACCGATTAATTAAGTAATTAAACTATTTATGGTATTGTTTTTCTTATTATCACACCGGTTATTTTACTTGGACCCTCCCCATCCTTTACCACAGGCACATTTGATTGCAGCCCCTTCTGCTTATAAAGAATTAAGTAATCAGGTAATTTATAGTAATGATTATCTTGTGTAGCATCATGGAGTTAAAAGAATACTCTTTTTAGAGGTGATGGTGGTGTCAGTAGTGGTAGCAGTTGTAGTAGTAGCAGCAGCAGTAGTGGTATTAGTGATAATGGTAGTAGTAGTAGTAGTGGTAGTAGCAGTGGTGGTGGTGGTGGTGGTGGTGGTGGTGGTGGCGGCGGCATCAGCAGCAGTAGTGGTAGTAGTGGTAGTAGCAGTGGTGGTGGTGGTGGCAGTAGTAGTAGTAGTTGTAGTAGTAGCAGTTGTAGTAGTAGCAGCAGCAGCAGTAGTGGTAGTAGTGATAATGGTGGTGGTGGTAGTAGTGTTGGTGGTGGTGGCAGTAGTAGTAGCAGTTGTAGTAGTAGCAGCAGCAGTAGTGGTATTAGTGATAATGGTAGTAGTAGTGGTGGCAGTAGCAGTAGTTGAAGTTGCAACTGGCAAAGCAGTATGTAGTTAAAACGTTCAAAATGTATGAAGTAAATATTATCTTGAGTAAGTAGCACATGTAGGATTGTTATGTGCCTATTTTTGGTTTAGCTATATTTATATAGCATTGGGGAGGAGAAATACTACCGCGTACATTACAGCGTGAAACACGTCAATTACTACAACAATTTATTTTCTATGTAAATAATGATAGTATATGGAGTACAGATATTAGAGTGTACGATACTAAAGACCAAAATGCGATAGTTTTAAGTTTTATGTACTATCCTTTAAATTATAAATGACGTACTGAGTTGGTACTGCCAAGTCTTGTCAAGTTACCTAGGAAGTCTTTTCGGGTTTTATATTTTAATATTCTTGCTAGCGTGCCGGATATAAAGTTGACTTTATTTGTTTTCTCTATGGCATCAACTTCTCCTTGGTACGAGATATTACATCCTAAATGCTTGAAGTGTGATATCTGCTCTATTGTTATATTATCTAGTTCTATTTTTGATCTCGCTGGATTCCTTCTTCTGAAAGCCATGGTTTTGTATTTATTTACTGATATTTTTATTCCGTATTCTGTAGCAATTTTGTTTAAACAGTGTAACATCTTCCTTTATTTCCCTTCCTCTTATTAAAAATTAGGTAAAATGACCATTCATGGTAATGTTTATCTTGGTAGCTTTGTGCAGATAAAAGAGTCCTCTTTTTGGAGTAGCTTGTTTGCAGCACAGATAGTGTCACGTGCATGAAAGGCACCAGATTTTCATCAGTATACATTTTCGTACACATTAGTACATTTTCGCTCGCTCTACCAATAATGGCGAATTTAACGACAGAGAGCAGGAAATTTAAGAGTAGAAAGGTTTTGTGTGGAACAATGGGGTTAAGTGGAACTGTAGTTAAAGATTGCAAGAATGCCACATTATTCCACCCGTGTAGAGTTTTTGTGTTGAGATGTTCTCAGGAAGTAAGCTGCTTATTAAAACTTGTTTCACGTTCTTGCTTCTTGTTCAACTGGACTAATCAAGGCACTTTACGATATTGGCACATTAAAGTTAATTGATAACTTAACTCTACATTGCATGGAGTTGCTATTTGGCAAAATAGGCGATTAATCAGAGGTTTTGGTATTTTTATTGGGCTTATTTTCTCGTTCTACAATAAAATTATGCTATTTATAACTATTATATATTGTAAAAATGTTAATATTTTTACAACAAAACGGTGATGTTTTTTTTAAATAATAAAGTGCAAAATGCATGCAGCTGCAGTCAAATGTAGCCCCGTTAGCATCCAAGCGTGCCATCACACCGGTTATTTTACTTGGGACCTCCCCACCCTTTACCACAGGCCCATTTGACTGCAGTCCCTTCTAATTATAAATAATTAAGCAATTGGACTATTTATGGTATTGTTTATCTTATGTATCACACCGGTTAATTTCCTTGGAACCTCCCCATCCTTTACCACAGGCTCATTTGACTGCAGTCCCGTCTACTTATAATTAGTCTATTTATGCTATTGTTTATCTAATGTATTACACCAGTTATTTTACCTGGATACTCCCCATCCTTTACCACAGACACGTTTGGCTGCAGCCTCTTCTACTTATAAAAAATTAATTAATCAGGTAATTTATGCTAATGTTTATCTTGTGTAGCATCATGAGGATAAAAAAATACTCTTTTTAGAGTTTTTTTTTTTTTTTCGAATATTCATAGAGTCGTGTAAATGGAACACATCATTTTTTTTTTTTTTTTTATGTAGCCGAAAGTTCATTTTGGCTCGCTCTAGCAATAATGGCAATTTAACGACGGAGAGCACGAAATTTAGGACTAGAAAGCTTTTGTGTGGAACAATGGGGTTCAGTTGAACTGTACTTAAAGATTGCAAGAATACCACATTATTCCAGTCGTGTAGAGTTTTTGTGTTGAGACGTTCTCAGGAAGGAAGCTGCTTATTAAAACTTTCTTCAAGTTCCTGCATTCTTATTCAAGTGGACTAGTCGTGGCACTTTACGATATTGGCACATTAAATTTAATTGATTACTTAAAGTCGATTTTCACTTTGGGCTTAATGAGAGTCTGACTTTATTCGAAGTCGTTAAGCACGAGTAAAGTACCTCTCTGATTTTATTAGCATTCATAATTATGCCTCAATTCTTACATTTTAATCACATAATATGGATATGTTAAATTTGGGTTCAACCTCTGATATTTGTTTCTCCAGCCCGTATGTACAAATAATGTTCTTAGTAACTGGAGAAGGTATTGTATCCCACCCAAAAAGTCGATGTCGAGATTTTACCGGAAATACATGCTTTGGGGTCCCCTGAGTCCGAAAAAAGCATTTTAGGAAAAGGTCCATGTGTGTGTGTGCGCGCGCGCGTGCGTGCCTGTGGACAGCATAGCTCAAAAACGAAAAGACCGCTAAATACCAAACTTGGTATTCAGGTTTAGAAACTTACAAGAATGCGACACGAAGATTTAAAAAAAAAACACCTCAGACCACCCTTTTCTTAAATGTTGTATTTCTCAAAAATAGTTCTAACGATTTTGATTAAAATACCGCATAATATGTATATTTACATGACAAATAAAATGTATATCTTGAATTTTCTGGGAATTGCTTCTGTAGACCTGTTTGACCTGGATAAATGTTTCTGAATTTTGAATAACTAGTAAACCTAGGAGATATACAAAATCTTACTACGCCAAAATGTAGATCTCGTTAAAACACATGAGAAATGTCATGCACATTTTTGCTGTAGAATTGACCGCTTCCAAGATATTCCATTGTTATTGTTTGCAATTTTAAAATACTTGTTCTTTTCTCAGACAGGAAGTGTCCGTTTTTCTTTTGTTATACTCCTGGTCAAGCAAAGATGCAAATTGCAATGACAGTCGCATAACGACAGCTTTTAAAATATTTGCCTATCGCTTTAGTACAGCGCATTCCTTAACTTCCCCTTTACTTACACGGAACTAAGTAATAAGCATATTCTGATAATGCAGCTCGATAAGCATGTTGTAGAACTGCTAGAGAAAATCATGTGAGTGCAACAGATTAGATTTGTTGTTTCTGAAGACACCTGTGTAACGAGATCATTAATATCTAAAGTTCCTCTCTGGTTGCTTTATACACTATTTAATATATGGGTAAAAAGTATTGCCAACCAGCTAAAATGTCATATTGATATTTAATTGGTTTTGAGGCCCATTAATTAAAAGAATGCGGTGTGTTCCTTTCAGAAGACTTTCTCTACAACTATTGCCACAAAACGTTATTTTTGTGTCTGCATCACACTAATCGAGATAAAAATGGACTTATTATACACTTAATTATAAAAAGCAGCTACATAAGGGAATATACAACACTAAAGTAACACTTTTAAAAGCCAATCACTAGACAAAACATTTGTAATACGGTTCGCTTTACCTGATCAGCAGTAAAACAAAAAAGAGTACATACGAAACGTAACTTTTCGTTTCAGAAATGTTTTAAGTAGTTTAAAATTGAAACCAATAACAAGGAATATCTTGGAAACAGTTAACTCAACATAAAAATGTATATGACATAGATTGTGTATTTTAATAGGATCTGCATTTTTTGTGTGGTAAGTTTTTGTCCATCACTAACAGTAGTGTAAAATTCAGACCTCTGAAGAGGTCTAAAGAGATGTTTCCAGAAAGTTCAAAACAAATTTTATTTGTCATGTAAATATATTTAATATTTGGTATTGTAATGAAAATGGTTAGAGCCATTTTTGAGAAAAACACAATTTTCCAGAAAGTTTCCATGTAAAGGGTAGTTTGGGATGCCGGATTTTCTAAAAAAAACTCTTTCTATCGTATCTTTGGAAAATTCCAAACTTAAATACTAGATTCGGTATTTAACGATCTTTCCGTTTTTGAATTATGCTGTTCACACACACACACATACCCACGGACCACTTTCTAAATAAAAAGTGATGTGCTCCATTCACATGACTTTCTGTAGCTCTTCCACGAAAAAAGAATGTCCTTACAAAAGATTATTTTCATCTACATTATGCTAATCCAAATACACTCACCTCTCACCTAGATGGCCCGGGTTCGTCCCAAGCAACCGCATGTGAGATTTGTGGTGGACAAAGCTGCGCAGGGGCGGGTTTTCCTCAGGGCTCTCCGCCATGGCGTTCCACCGGTGCTCCATCTTCATTCCATGATTCACCAGTGTCATCGCCGGCGGTGCCACAAGTCGTAAAAGCGGGCATTAAACACTACAAAGAAACATAATCGAGATAAAGAGTAAAACAAATGGTTTTGTTACTTCCTTCTTAGCAAGCAGAATGGAAATGGATTAGGCTAAAGCAATAGTCAAATCTTAAAAGCTGTTGGTTGCTATGTCAAACAAGTGAAATGCGGTTTCCTTTTCCATTTCCGGGAGTAATACAAAAGAGATGAAACGAAATATAGCTTCCCTCTGATAAGAGTTTAAGTACCTTACAAATTCACACCAATAACAAGCTAACCCTAAAAAAAGGTATATGACAAATGCTGTGTTTTAATGAGATCTACATTTTTTTTTTAAGTTATCGTCTAATTCTCACGGTTTACCTGTTACAGAAACGTCATCCAAAATGAAGAGATCTTCAGAGGCTGTCGTCAGAAAATTCAAGATGTACTTCACGTTTGGCATTAAAATATCTAATATATATGTACTTTAATCAAAATCGTTAGAGCGATCACTGAGCAGATCAAAGTATTCGAACATGTTCCATTAGTTGGGGGTGAAGGGAATTTCCATGAAAAAACGATGTTTTATTTATGGACGCTCTTTAACTGCTGTGGTTCTCAGCGTCCCATTCTATATTAGGCGTGAAATACTGCTTAATTTTGCTCAGAGGCCTCTCTATCAGGTTTGGGGTTCTTTACGTGCCGTAAATCTACGTCACGGGACCAACGACTTTACTTCCCTTCCGAAGGAAGACATGCTAAGGATTTTTACGCCCGCAAAAACCCATCATCCTCCGCCACGTTTGAACCCGCGACCTTGGGTATATGAAGTCAGCATTGTAACCATTACACCACGGACGGCATTAGGAGAATTTCTGTGAAACCCATAGGTACATTCACACACATTTACTGATTTTTTTTTCAAAAAATGGCGTTTCTTGGTTTCAGGGGGTCGCAAAACATGTATTTCCGGTGAATTTTGTATCGAATTTTTAGGCTGAGATACCATACTTTCTCTACCTAATTTACAGAGCTTGCGTACGTGTAGACAAGGTGAATAAAAGCACTCTTAGTAAAGGTCTGCGAGGGTGTGTTTTTCATAGTGTTTAACGCCCGCTTTTACTACAAATGGCATCACAGGCGATGACTGATGATACGTGGAGTGCGATGGCGCGGGAAATAGGAGAACCCCGAGAAAACCTCCCCTACGCCTTTTTGTTCACAACAGTCCCACATGCGTTTGCTTGGGATTGAACCCGGGCCATCTAGTTGAGAGGCGAGAGCTCGCACACATAGTTCGGCCACGGCGTGAGCTTTGTGTGTGTGTGTGTGTGTGTCTGTCTGTCTGTCTGTTTCTGTGTGTCTATGTGTGTCTGTGTGTGCCTGGGTGTGTGTCTTTGTGGTGTCTGTGTGTGCGTGTCTGTGCATGTGCGATTGCGAGTCTTTTTGTGTCTGTGCGAATGCGTGTCTGTCTGTGTTTGTGTGTGCATGTGCGTGTCTGTCATTGTTGTGAGTGTGCGTGTCTGTGTATGTGTCTGTGTCTATGCGTGTGCTTGTCTGTCTGTGCCTTGTGTCCGTGTCCGTGCGTGTCTGTGTGTGTGTCTGTGTCTGTGTCTGTGTCGGTGTCCGTGCGTGTGCGTGTCTGTGTGAGTGTGTGTGTCTGTGTCGGTGTCCGTGCGTGTGCGTGTCTGTGTCTGTGTGTTTGTCTGTGTGTCTGTGTCTGTATGTGTGTCTGTGTCCGTGCGTGTGCGTGTCTGTGTGAGTGTGTGTCTGTGTCGGTGTCCGTGCGTGTGCGTGTCTGTGTCTGTGTGTGTGTCGGTGTCCGTGCGTGTGCGTGTCTGTGTGAGTGTGTGTGTCTGTGTCGGAGTCCGTGCGTGTGCGTGTCTGTGTGAGTGTGTGTGTCTGTGTCGGTGTCCGTGCGTGTGCGTGTCTGTGTCTGTGTGTTTGTCTGTGTGTCTGTGTCTGTGTGTGTGTCGGTGTCCGTGCGTGTGCGTGTCTGTGTTAGTGTGTGTGTCTGTGTCGGTGTCCGTGCGTGTGCGTGTCTGTGTGAGTGTGTGTGTCTGTGTCGGTGTCCGTGCGTGTGCGTGTCTGTGTGAGTGTGTGTGTCTGTGTCGGTGTCCGTGCGTGTGCGTGTCTGTGTGTGTGTATTTGTCTGTGTGTCTGTGTCTGTATGTGTGTCTGTGTCTGTGTGTGTATGTGTCTGTGTCTTTGTGTATGTGTCTGTGTGTGTCTGTGTCTGTGTGTGTGTCTGTGTGTCTGTGTCTGTGTGTGTATGTGTCTGTGTCTTTGTGTATGTGTCTGTATGGTCTGTGTGTGTCTGTGTGTGTCTGTGTCTGTATGTGTGTCTGTGTCTGTGTGTATGTGTCTGTCTGTGTGTCTGTGTCTGTGTGTGTCTGTGTCTGTCTGTGTCTGTGTGTGTCTGTGTCTGTGTGTCTGTGTCTGTGTGTATGTGTCTGTGTCTGTCTGTGTGTCTGAGTATGTCTGTGTATGTGTCTGTGTCTGTGTCTGTCTGTGTGTATGTGTCTGTGTCTGTCTGTGTGTGTGCGTCTGTGTCTATGTCGGTGTCCGTGCGTGTGTGTGTCTGTGTCTGTGTGTTTGTCTGTGTGTCTGTCTGTGTGTGTGTGTGTGAGAGAGAGAGAGAGAGAGAGAGAGAGAGAGAGAGAGAGAGAGAACAGCATAACCCAAAAACAAAGATAAGTTACAGAGACAGTCCTAAGCTCCATATTTTTAAAGATAGTTTTCAAATACTATATATTTACTGCTCTTGCTTATAGTAGGTCATATACGAAATATGCACCGAGTAGTTTCCGAGTTATTAACTTTTTAATTGAGAATATAATTTTTTGATATAAAATGCTCCCTGCGGAGCAGTTTTCATGTTTCATGTGTAATATTTAATAACATGTTTCTTTATGTACATGCAAACAAAATTTGCTCTGGATTTTTGTTGTATAATGAAAGCAAAAGCTACAGGAACTTTTGTATTTACAATTTTAATCCTTTAAACAAAATTATATTATTTTAACATTTTTGCCAGAAAATGCTCAACTAAATATTTCACATAAAAACAGTTGAAGATCTGTTATTCTAAACTTCATAATTACTTGGAAACTGATCCACAAGGCACCTTTTGTACAAAGAAAACTATAGCTATGTTCAAATGACAACCGAGACAATTAAAAATGGCACAAAGTGAAAATGTATACTAATTTTGAATATAGAAAGACACAAAGAGCTTATAATAATAAATACATAAAATCATAACTTTGATACAAAACCTAGGATTTTCATTTGTCTGTCCTCTTAAATAGCAAAACTAAGTAATTAAGTTCAATATCAAAAATACAAAAGCAAGATTATAAACAAAATCCGCTTACAAAATATACTTTTCAATCCTAACTGGGTCTAAGAATTTTGATAAAACTGCCATATATGTTCCTTCTTTCTTTCTTTTTTTCTTTCTCTGTTTATCCTCTTTGTATGTAGCATGAGACAGTACATATCGTGTCATGGGATTAAAAGTTCTCTAAAACGGAGATAAAAATTATATCTAATATAATATATAAATCATATTAAGAAGAGACAAATATGAATTGGAAATGGCCAGGGAAGAAAGGTTGGAACATACTTCTAAAAGTGCAAAGATAAGAGTTTACCACGAGCTGCTAAGCGAGCCAGGTAGGAGAGTACCATTAAGCGCAGGAGAATGAACAGAAGGGGCTGGAAGTTCCACTGCCCTGACCATAACAAAGCAAATAAAAACGGTTCTCTTGTTGGTCGAGGACCCGATTTTACTTGCTATGGAAGACTCGCTGGGTTAAGACAGGATATTTCATTCCGCGGTGGAAATGAATAGGCTACAAATGGCCGCGATAGAAACAGCGTATATTTAATACACCAGAATACAGTCACGAGTAATAAGAGATGATGGGCGCGGTCGTGTAGAGAGTAGTTGGAAAGGGGAGAACTTAGGAAGAATGCGTGTGTGTGTTTGACGGCAAAAAATGTAGAAGAAAACAAATAATGAGTTCAGTAACAATTCTGGACTCAAAGAAAGCCACTTGTTTCTTAACACCACACCTGAGAAGGAGGCATATCCTGAGCCACACCTCTACACCATTCCATAATCTCCTAAACCATCACGCGGAATTCGAACCCAGACCCCCACTACATATTGAGGAATCGCCGCAAGCACTTACAACCCCCCCGCCATGAATTAAAAGCCAGCTCCTGTTGAGCAGTGATTCTGGATCAGAGAGAAGCCCGAAGCCTTGTACGAAATTCAGCAAGTGGATGATATGAAATGATGGTGAAATACATGACAGAAAAGGTATTTTGAAGCAATTGGTGGAATGAATGTTGGGGAAAACCGGAGAACACAGAGAAAATCCACCCAGATGCAGCTTCACACAACACACATGTGGTCTCCTGAGAGCTTCTAAAAGCTTATTCTTCTATCTACTTCACTCTAATCGCCATACGCATTAGCAGAAATGGACTTATTACTTATATCTTTGTAAGTAGAAAGGAAACCGTGGAATACACTAGGCTAACCAATAGTCAAGTCTTTTTAAAGCTGGTCGCTGATGTGATGACATTGAAACTCGGTTCGGTTTGCATGCCCAAAACTGAAACAAACAACTCCTGTTTGAGAGGTGTCAGTATTGGAAAATGTAGACCATTAAATTGGAATTACTCCATGACACGACAGTCCACAAGGGACCTTGACCTACCGTCCGGCCGCTGCATTCCCCAACTCGGCCCGAAGGCGACATGGATGGGGTGCAGTACTGGAGGGTGAGACGTCATCAGCGCATCGATTCCCTCCCCACCGGTTGATGCGGTCTTCTCGATCTGGAGCCGCTACTTCTGAATCAAGTAGCTCCTCAATTGGTCCCCCAGGGACATCACGAGACTGAGTGCTGCTTGGCAAGCAACCACACTACCACCGCGCTACGTTAGCCATTTACCACCGTAAATGGTTAACTCCAGAAAAAAATGTATATGACATAAACCGTGTGCAAAGATTTTTTCTATTTCTTACGGTTTACCAGGTATATAAAAAGGATGCGGAAATCAGAGGCTAGTACTAAAAAGCAAGATACAGATTTCATTTCCGTAAGAATATCTTAAATATATGGGAATTGAATCGGTGCAGCCAGTTTTGAGAAAATCAAAATCTTCACGATATGTTCCATATAAAGAGAAAATTTTCTTAAAATATGCTGAGCTTAAATATAAATTTTGGTATTCACCTACTTAGTTTTTTATTTCTCCCGCTAACGCTAACAGACTTTTTGGATTCTGTTACCTCAAAGCAAACATTTTCTGTGAAATCCCGACATAGTATTTTTGGGTGGAATACAATACATTGTCTACCTAGTATGTGCAGTGTACGTGGTAGAGTCGTCCTCCGTCGCAAGGGTAACATGCTATCCTCAGGTTCCAAAATCGCGCTTTCAAACCTGGCGGTGGGCGGCTTTTCTATAGTGTGTAACGCCCGCTTTTACTACTAAGCCACCGCAGGCGATGACACTAATGATACATGGCATAAAGATGTGATGGCGGAGGAAACCGGAGAACCCAGAGAAAACCCGCCCCTGCATCGCGTTGTCCAACACAAATCTCACATGCGGTCGCTTGGGATCGAACCCAGGCCACTTAGGGAGAGCCAAGTAGTCTAACCACTCAGCCACGGCGCGCCCAGTGAATTTGTTTTTCGGGCGTAAAAATCCATTGAGTGGAGAAGGGAAGTAAAGCCGGTGGTCCCATCTCGTAGATTTGCGGCACGTAAAAGGAAAGAAAAAAGAAGGAAGCAACGTAAGAAAGGAACCACGGAAGGAGAGAGAAGAGGGAAAGAAAAGTAGAGTGGAAATGTGGAAGAAAGAAAGGAAGAATAGTTGGTTGTAGAATAGGGTGTTAACTTGCATTAACCCCGTTGAGTTCTGTAACTCTTTTAACATGAGAAGAGACATCTGCACTTGTGAAATACGGGGCAGTTGGGCCACCTGGCATAGTTTGCAATGGGTGAGGTGTCCCCCACCGTTGTCTAGCCCCCCTACATTTTCATTCAATACTGAAAACATCTGTGATTGGTTGCATCGATTTCCATTTGTCTACTGCAGTTAGCATGAGGTTAGAGGTATGCATAGAGATTGATTTTCAAGTGCTAGTCTAAGAATATAGCTTTACTCTGCAATGATGTTTGAGTAACACTTAAATGAGGTTCTTTACGAATAGTTCAGTGCCTTGCATACTGAGACGTAATCTGAATCATTGGTTTACAGGGTACCGAAGAGCTGGAGATTCGCTCCAAAACACCGCAGCTGAAGTATGTGGTATTAATCCTTCCGAAGAGGAGGGGGGAGGGGGTTGTTAGAGCAGTCATTCACGGGGATTTACACGAGTGCTTCAGCAACCAGGTCCTTAACAGCACTGAATTGGCAGAAGCTTACTTAAGGGGTATCAGAAGTGCTTTTTCAGCTGTTTGGGTTAATATAGTCGATTTGGTGCAAAAAACGTACCCCTTCAAACTACATATCTCCCAAATTTTAATGCTTTATGGCGGATATACCATATGTTTAGACGCTATTTTCAACGTGTTGTGTAATTCAAATTGCACTCCATCCAAATAAATAGTGGGTTACTCAAGTTCAGTTCCTTCGTAATTTTGTTTCCTTTTCAAAACCTATTTCCTCCCAGAAAGGTGTGGCTAGAAAATATTCCACAATGCATTTACGAATAGAGCTAATAAAATACCAGCCTAGAACTTTGATATGGGACAAAAAAAGAATTTATATAATCGTGCAGTCGTATTAATGAATTTTCCTCTTATTGTGCTATAAAATAGTTTTTTAAACAAAAGCTATCCACTATATGAACATTTTCATCGGATATTTGTTTCAAAGGCATATTATTTTATGTAACTTTAAAATATGTTGTCTCTAGTAAGAAGTCGCCATCCATGGTGTAATGGTTACCATTCTAACTTCATATTCCCAAGGTCGCGGGTTCAAACCCGGCGGAGGAAGATGGATTTTCTTCGGGCCTAAAAATCCTTAGCATGGCTTCCTTCGGAAGGGAAGTAAAGCCGTGGGTCCCGTGTCGTAGATTTACGGCACGTAAAAGAACCTCAAGCCTGATAGAGGTGCCTCTGGGCAATATTAAGCGTTCCTTCACGGTCAGTATAGAATGGGACGCTGAGAACCACAGCTGTTAAAGGGTGTCCATAAATATCACGCCATTTCATTTAATTTTTCTAGTAAAATAGAACATGTCCGGTCTTGTAGGCTGGGTCGAATTATTCAAATCTGACGTTTCGTCCTCAGCTGTGTTGCCAGCCGTTCCTGCCCAACATCTTTCTGACAATGTCCTCCACAGCTGAGGGCGAAACGTCAAATTTTAATAATGTTATTATTCGAGCACGGCCTACAAGCTAGGATATGTTATATTTTACTAATAACTCCGGCCGTGAAAGCCTATGACAATGTCATATTTAGTTGAATATCTATCGTAGGAGATTTAATATTAGCTAATAAAATTAATATAAATTAATGAATATAACCAGAATACAATTACATGTTGAACTGAGATTTTTACACACACTTCCTTATTTACTAGTAAGGTCTGTACTAAAAATTAATAAATCTGTAGCTCTAATACTTTGAAACATTTATTTTCTCACTCTTGTGTCCGCTTAATGGATAAGCGAAGCAAACGTTTCTTCCATTATTATTTCAGAATGATTTCATTACTCGTTTGGGATAATATAGCGCTCCTCGTAATTTAAAATTAGCCCTTACATGATTAAGAATAACGACAACTAGAGAGATGCATAATTTATTACAGGTAATAAAGTTCTATTTATAAATCCAACATGAAATTGGTATCCAGAATAAGCCAAATATCGTTTTAAAAAAAGATACGAGTACATTCAATTGTGTCTGATATACAGTAAAACCTTTTTATTTTGGACACCTGTGGTTCAATAAAATATTGTCTACTTTTAGGGGGCAAATATTGGAGAAAATGTGTAGCCTACATAATGTAAAGAAAATGTGTGGGTAGAATAAAAACAGACTACAAAGATACAAAAACTAGTCTACTGTGTTATACTTCTATATACAGGATGTTAATGAACTTTACCGAAATATTTTCACAAAATATGTATATTACTTAAACAAGTTATTTGAAATAGGAGACTTATGGCCTGTTTATTGAAAGTTCGAAGTAACGGCTATAAGTTTCTGAAGTGCCAGTACGCCACGTATCGCGGCACTTCGTCTGGAATGATAAAAATAATAATAATAAACATTTACTCTATAAAAGGAATCTAACTCATGACCTTTGGAAAAGCAGCTTCCAGCGTTACGCATTAAGTCACCAGAGCAGTTGAAAAAATGCCTCTAGAGTAGGCTACATAACTCAAGAACGTATTTATTGAATGCTCAGAGTCGCACTGTCAAGTGATTAGTTCGAAATTTTACAGATTTTTGCGACATTAAATCTTGAGAACCCTAGTAAAGAGCCGCTAAAATTCGATATTTCTATACTAGGGCTGCAGTTTTAAAGACATTCTAAGCCATTTTTTCAACCTGTTTTGCTTTAACACCGACTTATCCGCACCTGATACCCACACGTTTAACGCTATGTAGTTGCGTTATGTTTATCCGGGGACCATGCATCACCGATCTAAAATTATTTATATCAGTCACGTGCACAATTTCGCAAAATATTTCGTTGCAGTTTATTAACTGTATGTTACAGTACATACAGTACATACGCAAAACTTACCAATGTTAAGGGGAGTCGAAATGTCCTATCTTGCCAATGTTAAAGTCTGACCCATTATCTCAGCAACTATTTAACACTATAAGTTAAATGTTTCAAGGTACATTCAGCAATACCTTTACTGTTGATTTATGAAAAATAGAATGTTCCTGTTCATTAGAAGGAAATGTATGGTGTTTTTAATGAAGCTCTTAAAATTTTATTGAAAAAAGACGATATTTAAATTTAAAAAAATCTGATGCGTTCCATTCACATGATTTTCTCTATATCTTTGCAACAAATTATTGATAGAGAGCTTATGCTTCTATTTACTTCATGCCAATCGAGAAAAAATTAGCAGAAATACTCCTATTACTTGCTTCCTTGTAAGTAGAAGCGAAATAAGGGAATATCAGAGGTTAAAATGATAGTCAAAAGCTGGTTGCTATATGACTGAAGTTCTTTTGTTTGTATGGACAGGAGTTGATAAATTCCTGTATTAGAAAATATTAGTTTTTTAAAGCTGAAACCAATAACAAGAAATATTTCAAAAACGATCAACTCCACGAAAAAAAAAATGTATATAACATAAATTGTGTGTTTTATCGTGATCTACACTTCTTTTGTAGTAAGCTTTTGTCTATTTCATACGGTTTACCGGTTATGCAAAATTTAGTAAAAATCATCCAGAATAAAAAAGTCTTTTGAGGCTATTCCCAGAAAATTCAAGATGTACAATTTATTTGGCAAGTAAATATCTTAAATATGAGAGATTTTAATCAAAATCGATAGAGCCATTTTTAATAAAATCAAAGTTTTCGAAATTTTTTTCATATAAAGGGTAGCTGGGGTTGGGGTGATTTTCTTGAAAATCTTCGTGTCGCATCCCTGGAAGATACCAAACTTGTATACCAAGTTTGGTTTTAAACGGTCTTTTTGTTTCTTAGCTACGCTGCCCACGGACACACACACACACACACGGACATTTGTCTAAAAATGCATTTTTTGAATTCAGGGGTCTCAAAACATATATTTCCGATGAAATCCCGGTATCGAATTTTTGGGTGCAATACAATACCTTTGCGCTGGCCTTATTGTTGTGGCGTATTCTCTTTATCGCCACGTTCGGAGCACCAGATGCTGCGTTCTCGGGTTCGTGCCTAGATTGGTGACGTTGGCGGTGCTCTAAGACTCACTCCACTACCAATGAGTAGACCCACGTACCTGTTGATGTAAATCTACTACCGTTGATATGCCTCGGGGTTGCTCAGTCTGCACGATAGTTGACTCTCTTGGGGTGGTACAGCTAATGGGGGTAGTTCAGGGAGTGATCTTATAACAATGTAGACGTACGTAGCTTTCCTTGCCTTTATTTCAACTAGGAGGTGCAGTTTGCTTTACAATTCTGCTAACTTAAACACTTACTAGGAACTTTAATACTTGGTTATTTACACGTAATTGTATATACTTCTTCTTTGATTCTGCTTTACACAATATAATTTAATGCACGCCACTGACCTTAAATACACTTGACTTTCAGCGCTGTAAACTACTAAGTATAGTTACGAGTTACAATGTTTCACTTTGTGCGAAGAAGTGACGTTCAGCCTGACAACCGACAGCATAACAGTATTAGAAGATCAGACAACAGACATCCCCGATGTGCCTTGTTGTGCTCTTTATATACTAAAAATACCGCCATGGCGGCCTCTTTTTGATTGTACAGAAAGACCGCGCAATTGACGTAAATATTACCTAAAATCCACTGTGCTCATTCCAGGGTGCAGCGCAACACCCACATGACATGTGTTGTACAATGGAAAATTACTCTTTTCCGAGTTTTAAGGTTTGCCCCCGGCGTGAGCCGTTGGTACGTGCCTTGACAAAAGAAACTTTGCTAACAAAGAGGTTCCCACATCACTCTCCTAGCTTGGCGTCAGCTTTCTACTTTTGCTTTGCTCCAAGCTGAATTTACTCTGCTAAATTCATAGATTAATAAGCATTTGATCTCTTAAACTAAACACTGCTACATAATTAACAAACTAACAATAGTTTTTGTAGAGAAGCCAATTACCAGTCTCACCTTCTCTATACATTATGTATATAGTAGGTATAGAGAAAGTAAAAATAACTAATCGATATACATAAAAATTTCTTCGTTAAAATAAAACCTATTTATCCGCAAACGACGGGGAAAACTTTCAGCCCTTAGTGTAAATTAATTTCTGAGACATGGGCACTTGTATAGACAATTTTACTTCTTCAAAATTTCTGTCAAATATAGCATTAAAAAAAACGGTAACCTAACTTTCCAAACACAGCTTTGCAGTTTTTCGAAACTGGCACATGAAGGAAATATGAGCGAGATGCCAAGGCTGCGAATAGCTTAAGTAAAACTTTCCGATCAAAATAATTTATTTATTTACAGGATGTTAATGAGCTATACCGAAATATTTCTAATCAATATTTCTATACTCAGGCAGCAGTTTTAAAGACATTCTAAGCCATTTTTTCAACCTGCTTTGCTTTAACATCGACTTATCAGCACCTGATACCCACACGTTTAACGCTATGTAGCTGCGGTATGTTTGTCCGGGGACCATGCTTCGCCCATCTCAAATTACTTATAACTTACGTGTACAATCTCGCAAATTATTTCGGTGTAGTTCATTAAATATATGTATATATATTCTCTAACACTAATATTTACAAACTCATTAATGTTTCACCAAGTGAGTGTACCAGAATGTTCTAAAAACTACTTCCCAGGATTATTTTCAACGATATTTTTAAACTATTTACAATTATCGTCACACTTCTATGAAAGTTATACCAAAATGAGCGGAAGATAAGAAATTTTCATATGCAATTAAAACATAAAATGGGAGAAAAATAATGAAAATCAGATTTAACCTCTTCTGAACTTCTATTTGAAAAAAATGTGCTAAAAGAAACTGATTGATATTTTAAAATTTTGAAAATATACATTTCTCAATATTTTGCTCAAGCCCAAATAAAAGATGAATCATTTGTGGCTAACAATTTGCATAGATTTCGAGTTCCTTAGTGCACTCAAGAGCTGGACGATGAACCGGTGGATTTTCAGGAACAGAAATCGCATCATGTTCATCTGAAGATATTTCTTCATTCTAGAGTTCAGTTGATAAAACCCTCACTGAATGCTCAACGTTAAACCATACAACAAAACAAAGAGGGTATAAGTTCTAGGATTTAGATATGGCAGTTCATAATTGCAAAGAAAAAGCCTTCATTATACTGTGCTAATGGCACCAAGGACACATGTGGGATTTGTGGTGGACGAAGCGGTATCTGGGCGGGTTTTCTCCGGGTCCTCCTATTTCCCCCGCCAATCATTTCACCAATTGCTCCATCATCACATCTCAAATTATTTTTTTTTTTTTACTATTTCATTTATATAGCCAGTCCCCTTTAAAATCTAAGGTCATATCGGGGGCTTTGCACTTGAAACAATCCATTGTCTGTAGGTTTAACTAATTTTATTTTCTCAAACACACACATATTCACTCTCGCATACATACTCCCAGACTCTGTGGGGAATAGGGAATAATTCTGGCTAAAGAAAAATTCCCCACCCCAGCCGATCAAACCCGGGACTCCGGATGAGAAGGCAGCTCGACCGCGGAGGCTGTTTTTATTCATTTCGCTTGCATTTCATATCATCTACTTCATGTTCATGCCTGGCTACGGGCTGACCCCTCGTTCCAGGTTCTCCATTCTGTGGTTTAGGGCCGTTGGCTCCCCGACAACTTTTAGCCCCTAGGCCTGTAAGCCCTATGGGTGTGAGTCCTAAATACGGGGAGGGTAAGTCGACTACGAAAAAAATATGTTGCATAATCAAATGACTCAAAATTTAAGCAAATGTTTTGACATTTTCTAAATTAAAGCTTTGAGCCACACACAACAATTTAAAAAGGGATATTTCAGAAGCTTTTATTGCTAAAGTAATATAGTTTTTTTTAAAGGTTATAAATTTTAATAAGTAAAATCAACAATTTTTTTCATTTAATTACATATTTTTAAAAATTACTATTGGGTTAGGATAAGTTTGTCTTTTTAATATTTCAATATATATACTTCTAGACATTGCGGGAAAATTTAGTTGTATTTTATAAAAAAAACTGAGACGCGTGGAACGTTTTGAAGGTGTGAAAATACGGTTATGAGAAAAACGCTGTTTTATGAAGTAGGAGACTTGAACGTGCTATAAATACGTGTGTACGCTTTGTATGCAATCTCTAACGATTTAATCATTGTCTTTTGGTAGCGTTTAATGCCCGCTTTAACTACTTATGGCACCGCAGGCGGTGACACTGATGATACATGAATGAAGATGGAGCACCAGTGGAATGCGATGGTGTGGGAAACCGGAGAACCTGGAGAAAACCCGCCCAGCGCCACTTTGTCCACCACGAATCTCACATACGGTCACTTGGGATTGAACCCGGGCCGTCTAGGTGAGAGGCGAGTGATCTAAGCACTCAACCACGGCGTGGCCGATTTGATCATGTTACACCATCACTCAAAACACTTAAATGGCTCCAGCTTAGTGATAGAAGAAAATTCCATTCTTTATCACTTCTCTATCAATTCCATCATTCTCACATTCCAAACTATCTAAATGTTCGCTTCAAATACCTTGCTGTCTCTCATAATTGAGAAACTCGCTCGCGGCACCCTTTCCTTCCTGCTATACCTGCTCATCATACAACCTTCTATTCATCGTCACTTACAATAGGTTTAGCGCGTCCTTGGAATTCCCTCCCTGAAGACGTAAGAGACTTCCGGAACGTTAAGCTGTTCAAGAGGCTTAAGGGAAGGAACAAACCAAGGCAAATGTCTATTGTGTAATAATAAAGCTGATAATTATTGGCATTTAATTCTAGAATGCGAAGGAACAATGAATATGAGAGAAAAATTACAACAAAAATTGGTCTGGTCTACCACTTGAAACTATAGGTAAAAGAATTTTAAGAGCTAGATCAAAGGAAAGTTTAATAGAAATAGAAAAATATTTAAGTGTAGAAGAAATAGATGCATCAAGAAAATTAAAAATAAGGAATAGGAAGAAATAAATAGGACCCGATAGCTAGGTAACCTAAGACCGTTAATTAGCTTCCTTATCAAAATTATTATTAGTTATTAATTATTTATCAATGTAAAGCTAAAAGAGTATAAATGTATATATTTAACTGAGAAATTTCAGCTAGAGAAGAAAGCTGACGCCAAGAGAGTCAAGGAGGATGAGAAGCGCTTTTGTTAGAAAGCTCTCTTTTGTCCAGTCACGTACCATCGAGTTACAACAGGGGTGAACCGTAAAATTTGGAAGACGGTAATTCTTCATTGTACAAGACATGTCACGTGAGGTTTGCAGTGCACCCTGAGATAAGGAAATTGACTCTTGAGAAATACTTACGTCAATCGCGCGGTCTTTCTGTCCAATCATAAAGAGGCCCCCATGAGGGTATTTTTTGTATATAAAGAGCCCAAGAAAGCACATCGTGATCTGTCGTGAAAATGATCTGTGCGTTGAGAGCTGTCGGTTACTAGCTGATCTATCTGTCGCTGTTATGCTGTCGGTCGTCGGGCTAAACTTAACTTCTTCACACAAAGTTAGACACTGTAACGTGTAAGGAATTTAAAGTTAGTGACGCGTACTAATGTATATAGCAGTGTTTCCCAACCTTTTGAAGTTCACGGCACCCTTGGGAATAACATTAAACACTAGGGGCACCCTTCCTTGAATTAAAAGAAAATTAAGCTTAATATGTTAATTTATTGAAATATTATATAATAACAACGTACACCATAACATAATACAGTAAAATTTACTACAATCACTGAGTAAAAATACATCAATAAATTTTGTTCGATTAATGATTAATGTGAAACTTGTGATTGATGCTTAGATCACAGATATGTGATGTCGGGTCTTACAGTTGACAGTGAAACACGCAAATCATCCTCAAGGTTATTCAGTCTATTTCTTGTTTTGCATTTTACTGTCACCGTAACAGAGAAGGCTTGCTCGCATAGATAGGATGTTGAAAAGGGAAAAAGTGCGTTAATTGCTTTCTTCATTAGGTTAGGGTACTCCTCTCTCCGTTGAAGCCAAAAACTAGCCACCGACGCCTCACTCTTGGTGAACTTACCTTTGAGTGTGGAATCAGCGCAAAGATCAATAAATTCATCTCGTTCGCAAGCAGTGAAATCTATTTCCTCTGCACTATCTACGAAATCAAATGGTGAGACAACCCAGTCGAGATTCGTAGTGGAAATAGTTGGAAAGTATGCGTCTATTGCATCTTGCAATCTTGATAAGTGATCACAAATGCGGTCTTTCAGCTTACCCAGATCTTTATCTCCTGCCACATTAAGAAGAGATGGAAAGTTCGACAAATCTCCTTTTTGAACTGCAGACTTCCAAGAACTAAGTTTTCTTTTAAAACCTTTCATTTTATTGGTTGAGGAGATTATTGTTTCATGTCGACCCTGCATCGAAACATTCAGTTCATTCAGCTTATGAAAAATATCTGCCAGATACGACAGTTCAAAACACCAAGAATCACTTAAGAGGTCATGAAATGTGTCTTGATTTTCATCCTTAAAAAAAGTTTTTAGCTGTTTTTTTAGTTCGAGAAACCGGTTCAATACACGACCCCGCGACAACCACCTTACTTCTGTGTGAAGTAACAAAGAGGTATGAGCTGCATCCGTTGCGCGACATGACTGTTCAAAAATTCTGCACCTTAAAGGTCGAGACTTCATATATAAGGTCGACCATTTTCACAAATTGGTTAAACACTTCAGCAAAATCTTCATTACACGCTTTCACGACTAATGCCTCTCTATGCAGAAAACAGTGAGTTATAATAATGGATGGATTTTCATTGAGAGCTCTGGCAGTAAAACCTTTAATTTTCTCAGACATAGATGGTGCACCATCTGTATATATACCACAACAGTCTTTCCATGAAAGATCATGGTCATTGAGATAGGAATTAATAGAAACGAAAATATCATGGCCTGTGATTGTAGTCTCCAGCGGTCTACAGAACAGAAACTGTTCACTAATATCTTTTTCATCAATATATCTGATAAAACCAAGGAGTTGCGGTTTGTCACCAATATCGAGACTCTCATCTACTTGCAAAGCAAATGTTCTATAAGCTTTTATTTTCTCCGTGACTTGTTCGTTGATATTGCATGACATTTCAGATATCCTGCGGCTGATTGTGTTGTTGGACAGAGGACCTTTCGAAATTTGATTAGCTGCTCCTTCGCCAAGTATTGTTGAAACTATAACTTGACATGCAGGGCCAATGATTTCCTCTCCAAGAGTATGAGGTTTCATTTTTTTAGCTATCAGTTCTGCTACTTTAAATGAGGCTTCAAGAGCAGTATCACCTATGGTCATTCTCTTTACCATTCGCACAGCTGTTTTCTTCTCCTCTTCTAATATATGTGAAAAATACATTACACTTTTCTGTGACACACTAGGATGCTTTGTTGTAAGATGCCGCTTCAGTTTGCTAGGTACCATGGCCTCGTTGCTAAGTGTTTCGCCACAAACTAAACACACAGGGATAGGGTTTTCCTCGTTGATATTCCACTTAAATCCATACGCTAAGTAACTGTCCTGGTATGTTCTTTTCTTTCGTTTGTCTTCTTTATGTGGTGAATTCGACGGTCCGGGAGAAACTGTAAGATTTGGCTTCTTAAGGCAAGCAGTAGGAGCCGACTGTTCATTTTCACTGTCCTGGCGTTTACGTTTAACAATGAACTTATCCATAGCTAAACACTGTGAATCAACGCGAGGAAGACAACTGAAAGCGCCAAGCGGCGTACACTTTTATATATTCATCTGTCGAAGTCTCGGGAATGTTCGTGAGGAAGCGAGTAGTCTCGGGAATGTTCGGCAGGATATAGCTGTAATGTCATCTGTGGGATACTAGTATAACTGAATTATTGAAATGAATGGACCACTATCACCATCTGCCGTGCATGAGAGTAATTGATTTGACTTATTGTATTTCAAGACCTTACAAGACTTAAGGCTTCAGGAGAAGGTATTTTTTTTTGTTTATCTCAATATTTCGCGGCACCCCTTAGCCAATCACACGGCACCCTAGGCTAGTATAACGCAGAGAGACTGCAATTACGTGTGATCAGCCAAGTGCTAGAATTCGCAACAGGTGTACAAGTTAGCATTATTGTAAGGCAAATGTGCTTATCTCGCTTCTCCTAGTAAGGAATAAACTCCGGAAAGGTATATAAGCTTTAATCATTATAAGATCACTCACTGAACGACTCGCATTAGCTGCACCACCCCGAGTGAGTCAATCATCGTGCAGGCTGAGCAACACCGAGGCAAATTCAACGGTAGTAGATTCACCTTACCAGGTAAGTGGGCCTACTCATAGGTAGTGGAGTGAGTCTTGCTTACGCCTTCAATCTGTACTCACCGCATAAGGCGTCTCAAATGTGGTGCATATAACGTCAACACGATCTTAACACCGAAAACCATGGTGTTAAATGTTATGGGTGCTCAGAAATGCAGCAACTCAGCGAAGTGACAAAATGAGGTGTAATAGGTAAAATGTACAGAAAAAGAGATGGTATTATAGAATTGTAGGTGTGAATTAAACCGTGTAATGATTGAAGTGAAATAAATGCCTATCTATCTAAAGATATTGCAAGAAGAAAATTAGGGAAACCGAATTTGCTGTATTAATATAATAAATACATCACTACTTTCATTTATTGTTACTTATATTTTATGTGCTGGCAAGTAGTGTTCATTTCAGGATACCGGTTGCTCCTTTTTATATTTGTTTTTATTAAGTTGTATGGAGTTGTATGTTTTGGCCTTAACTCCAACTAGCATAAATAAATAAGTATGCTAAGAAACAGGTTATTGTATGATATTTAAATTGCTGAATAGTCCGAAGCAAGGGGATGACAGCTAAATGGTGATTCCAAGTCCAAAGCTGCCAACAACTAATCGTAATAAAAAAGGCAACTTTTGATTTTTGACCAATTGTGTCACAATTTCACTCCGTGTCCCTTAAGCAGTTACTCACATCTTGAATAATGAATTTAACAGATTTAAATTAGCAGGCTAGAAATTTTGCACTTCTCTTAAGAACATGTGTGACCGAAAATCTGAAATTCAAAACTAATTACGGATGTAATATTATGCAAATATGTTACAGTGAAAATGTTTATTTAGCTCCATTGGTATGGAAGCTATGGTCAGATTTGTTTATGTTTTCGTCGCATCACTAAAAAGGTCCCTTGTGACATAAAATTAAAATGGTCTAATATTGTAGCTCTAGGTTCACAGCACATCTACTTTCTGAAAACGCCCTAGATTTCTCTTTGTCTCCTTTGGTTAGGTTTCAAAATGTATTAAAGTTGTGAATGTGCCTTTTTGTCATAAAAATATAAATTTTGTGTTTGAAAATTGAAAACATATGCTTAAATATATCCGCATATAAAAATAGAGCAATCCCTATTCATTGTACCTCTGTGAACATGTTAAGTAAGTTGTGTTTATCTAAGAGAAAAAGTGCTCCGTAAGGAGTATTTTACAGAAGAAAATGCTGAAAATATCAATAGTGAGAAAGCAAAAACGGTTTGAATGCATGGCTCACATTACAATCCTCCAAATTGGTAGGTTGGACCCTCAGCTTTTCTTTTCCTCTGCTCTGCTGCTGCCTTTTCTGTCCTTTTCTTCTTGCATTGCTGCTTTGCTGCTTTGCTTCTGCACAGCTTTTAAGAGGTGTGTCTGCCTTTCTACCAATAGATTCATGTTACGTAAACAATGATGTCATCCTTGTAGCAAGACTTAGGAAATATTTCTCAGTGCAGTTTCAGTTGGCGCGAGCATCCACCTGTACTGCGTTATTTTGCTTTGCTACAGATTTTTTTTACATGTTTTAATGTACTGTTCTGCTGTGTGCTAGTTGTTTAGTTTGTTTGAAAATGGCTTATTGTCCTGCTGCAGCCGTGGACAGGACGAAGTGGCAACAATGTGACGGAGCGGCCACGAGCTAAGTTAACTGTGAAGGATCACTCCGACTTTAAGTAATAACATCGTTTCTGCTAATGTTTATCTTAATTAGTATGAAGTAGATCGATTCTTTTGCAAGAAAAATTTATTACTGAATAGGTAGAGGAGGTCATATCAGATTTATTATCTCAGTATTGTAGATATTTATAATGAATAATGTTTCGCAAGGTCCGCTATGTATGAACGCAGGTCAGGTAAGCTATAAAACAGCAAGGTGATACAATATGGAGGACCTAATGGCGGCCTCTGTCCAAATAACTGTGGTACCAGGTGCTGTCTTGCAAAACAAAACAAAGCGTCTGTCGTTCCCTCATGTTTTTACGGGATTAACCAACTGAAAAGTGGGGAAAGCAATGGGAAAGCGACACAAATATATCCACACTACTGCGGTACATTACCTAGCGCATGTTGAAACAGAACAAAGATTATATTAGAAGCGTTAGTAGATCCGTAACACAGCTGTGCTTTCAGCAACAATTCTTCCACCGCTGAAAAGTCGCTTTTTACCTTCTCTAGCCCGTAAGAACAATGTGCATAGTGGATACAGAAGCTATTGTATTCCACCCTAAACTTCGTTTCGAGGTTTCACCGGAAATATATGTTTTGAGGTCCCCCGAGTCCGAAAAAAGCATTTTTAGAAAATGGTCCGTGTGTGCGTGTTTGTGGAAAGCTCAAAAACGATAAGTTCTTCAAATACCAAAGTTGATATTTTAGTGCAGTATCTTCTAAGGATGCGACACGATTCACAAGAAAATCCCCCACCCCCAAGTATCCTTTACATGGAAAAAACTTCGAACATTTTGGTTTTCTCAAAAATGGCTCTAACGATTTCGATTAAAATCTCTTATACCTAAGATATTTTCATGACCAGTAAATTATATATCTTGAAATTTCTGGGAATAACTTCTGCAGATCTCTTTATTCTGTAAAAATTCTTTTTTAACTTTTCATAACTAGTAAACCGTTAATAGATAGACAAAAGCTTACTACACAAAAAGTGTAGATCTGTTTAAAACACACAATTTATGTCATATACATCTTTTTTTCGTGGAGTTGGCCATTTTAGAGATATTCATTGCTTTGGCTTCAGTTTTAAAATACTTCAACTTGTCAACTGCTGACCACGCATAGAAACGGAATTCAATCCCCCATCTTTAATTAGTCCAAAAATTCTTCTTAAAATCTTTCTTTCAAAAATGCATAACTTTAGCCTTTGTGCTTCTTTCAGTACCCATGTTTCGGAGCCATATGTTGTTGTGGATCTTATAAATGTATTATACATTCTTAATTTAGTACTCCTAGCAATTAGCTTACTTTTAAATAAGTTATTATACGTAAAATATACTTTGTTTCAAAGTAGGACCCTCTCTTTCACTTCTTCTTCCTCTATAGAGCCATTACTGTTTACTATGGACCCGAGATACTTGAATGACTTTACAGCTTTTATTGTGTGGTTATTTATTATCAAGCCTTTCGACTTGTTTGGTTCTTTAGAGCATTTTAACAATTTTGTTTGTTCCATGTTAATCAATAGTCTGTACTGTGCGGACCCATCGTTTAATTTTTTAAATGTTTCTATTACTGCCTTTTCCGTCCTAGCTATAATACTGCCTGCAACTGGTACATAATACTGTAAATATACAAGGTGGTTCACTTGTCCCTTATTCTCTGGTTTTATGCAACCCGCAGACTACATTCTAACCTGAAAACATCGTCCCCGAGACTCATCTTCTGCACACCAGCATTATAGACGTTGTGGCTATAAGCTATAGCTAGCCAGTAGCGCGGTGTTAGCAGAGTTCGAAGATGCTCGATTCAAGTTCGAATTTTACCAAAACATTGACAACTTTTTCCCCGCTTTCTTTCTTCCTGATTTTGCCACAAAGCTAGATGGGATATCGGAACATTTAAATTTGTTTACTTTTTTCTTTTTTGTTGTTCTCTTTATTTATGTTTATTATAACTTTATCAGTCCAGGTACAGGAAACACAAATGAAAATGAACATTCTTAGGCATATTCATTCAGTTTCCTCTAAATATGCAGGGATTATTACAATGTTTTAAAACTGGGTATTTCAGACAATACTTCAAAACCAGATCTATTTTAAGGGTATCCCTAAAACGAAAAATACACAACATACCTAGGCTGACAATCACAAACCTTGCCAAATACATAGATATTAACCAATACTTTCAGTTGAAAAGAAAATTAGGTTTAAACCCCATAACTTAAACTTCTCAATATCCACACCTACGTATTTACTTCGTGCCTCTCTATCTAATGGGGCATATCTAGACCTAAAGTGTCTTCCGGTAGTATTCGCTAACCCACTGAGGGTACCAGCTGCCAAAATTTTGTAGAGACCATTTTCTAACTACGAAGAACAATCGATAATATATTAGGCGTTCTAGTATTTTGAAATTGTTTTTATTGACGTTATACGTTTTGAAAATGTCCTTTGCTATTAAAAGTCTTAGTGAAGTTTCTTTTTCAAAATAACTACAAAAAAATTAAAGATCGAAGACTGAACAATATGTAAAATGAATTGTCGTTTGCTCTTCATTCGTATAACCCTTTGTTTAATCCTAAAATTATTAGAGTGACAAACACTGAACTATCTTTGCACCTCGAAGGATAATACATAAAGAAGAAAAAAGTGCATGCTGACTGTAGGACACGAACCGCTGACTCGCTGGAGGTGATGAGAGAACATGAAATTAACCAGTTGAGCTACAATCATTGAACCCGCTTGCTCCGTTAAAACTTGCAGGTACAGTGTCCCACATGTCTCCCTCTCCGCTTCTGATCTCTTTATAACTGTTGTGTGACTCCTTTTTGTGGCTTAAGCCCTTCGTTTAACCTTCATACGTTATAATTTACCTTGCAGAACATATGACAGCGATCCTATTGATATAACATGTACTATAACAGGAGTTTTTAAGTGCAAGTTTTTGGAATGGACGCAATTATTGCTGCTAAGGTCTATTTTCCGATGAAGAGCAGGGTAGATTGACTTGGTTATCAAATGACCGACAAGCACGGTAATTTCGACTTTATTACTTTCAGAGTATGAAGTGTTGCCTATCTCCAAAAATAATAAGGAACAGGTGAACCACCTTGTGTATATATATATATATATATATATATATATATATATACATACTGACGAACCCATGATTTATGTATAAATCGAAAGGTGAATACAGTATTATTATTATTATTATTATTATTATTATTATTATTATTATTATTACCATTAGAGCTGGAAGCATCCCTCTTAAAATCCTGCGAAACGTAAATTGACAGTACTCGTAACAAATAATCCACTTTATACACAACTTTTGTGCCAAATCTATGTTATTATTGTTTTTATTATTATTATCATTATTATACGCCCGAAAAAATGTTATTTTCCGCTGGTAATCAGCCCGCGACCCCGGAGCCTAGAGGCTAGCGTGTTAGCCCAAGACCACGGAGGCTGACACACTTTTCGATGATCTGCTTTTTAATAAAGCTCCACTGCATTGTGTGCATGTGTGAGTGCGCGCGTACGCAACAGTGATTTTTGTTACGATCCCACCCCATTGTTTACCTAGAGCTGTTATCAATTCTGTAGCTCACAAAACGTGGCGGGCCATGGTCCACGGCGTTCACCAGTGACAAAGGAACAAATGAAAAACCGAAAAAAAAAAATAATGAAAACCAAATACAAAGCCTACGACAAGGTTTGCGTTTGTTCTGCAGCGAATGTGACCCACTGTGTTGTTCCGCTGCCAACCGTCGCCAGGTATGCAAACTAGCCGTCAATAGCGCAAAAATGTTACACTACATTATTATGTCCTGAATTCAGACCGCAACCTCACGGCCACCCAATTACAAAAACCTGGTGTGTTCCATTCACATGACTTTCTCTGCGTCTCTGTAACAATTTATTGTTAAAAAGCTTATTCGTCTGTCAACTTCATGGTAATCAATTACTGTTTTCCTTGTAAGTACAGAAATAAGGGAATACACTAGCCTAAAGCGACAGTCATGTCCTTTAAAAGCTGGTTGCAAGCGATTGACATCCCTTTCTTTGCAATGGCAGAAGTTGACAACTTTCCGTATGAGAAAAGTTCAAGTATTCTAAAAGAGAAACCATGTCTACCAAAATATAGTCAACGGCACTGAAAGTGTATGCGACATAAATAATAGGCCCCATTTTAACGAGGTTTACATTTTTTTCTGTAGTATTTGTCTATCTCTTACGGTTTACCAATTATGTAAAATTCAGCAAAATTCATCCAGAAGGTTATCCAGTTCTTCAAAGGCTATTCCCAGAAAATGTAAGATATGCATTTTATTTGTCATGTAAATATATTTAATACAAACGATATTTTAATAAAATCCTTAGAGATATTTTTGATAAAATAAACCTTTTCATTATTTTTCCATGTAAAGGGTGGTTTGGGGTGGGGCAAGTTTCCTCAGAATCTTCGTGTCACACCATTGGAAGATACTAAACTTAAATGCCAAGATTGGTATTTATGGACTTTTCGTTTTTGAGTTTCGATTTCACACACACACACACACACACACACGCACACACACACGCACACACACACTTACACACACGGAAATTTTTCTAAAAATACTTTTTTTAGATTCAGGGGGTCCTAATACGTGCATTTCCGGTAAAATCTCGGTATCAAACTTTTGGGTGGAGTGCAAAAACTTCTCTACTTACGTACGATATACTATATAGAGAAAGTAAAAAAATTCATCGGCTTTCTTTTTCTATGTACACTGTTTATATTGTCTTTACACACGAGAGAGACATTTGTAATCAGCTGTTGTTGTTTACTAGTTACTCTGGCAACGCCGCAAAGACAGCATAGCTAACCTTACGAGAAACCACTTCAATTGTCAAGTGCAAGGATTCAGCGGCGGCGGTACAGGACACCAAGATGGCGGCTCTAACCCTACTCATCGCCACGATAGGCCAAAACGTCCGGAATTTTCTGGACTCTCGTAAAACTCTTGTTATTTCTTCTATAAAAATCAATGATAAATCGGATGTTAAAGTGGTCAGTGATTTTTGTATATTTTTATTTATCTACCCTGGAAAGAGTTAAATCCTGATGCTTTCTCTTCTACTCTACCACAGGAAAATAAGAAATCCCAAATGCACGTTACCAACTTTTGAGATAACTAATTTACTATTTGAAACCAATAGATACTTAAGGAATAGGCTTGTTTAATTCAACTCCTGTCACCTGAAATTTGTTTAATTTCTTTTTTACTCGTTTTATTTCCCTGTCATGAAACAATGTTTACAAATGTGTGTCATGAACATTTTTTACTTTCATCAGCCCATAAGCACAAGGTCCATAGTAGTTATAGATGCGACTGTATTGTACCCAAGCCATGCATATCGATATGCAATTTCACCGTAAATATACGTTTTGAGGTCCCTGAATCCATCAAACGCATTTTTACATAATGGCCCGTGTATGTGTGTCTGTGCAGGATAACTAAAAAAGAAAAGTTGGTTAAAAACCAAACTTGACAATTAACTTAGCATCTTCCAAGAATGCGACATAAAGATTTTAAAGAATCCGCTACCCCAAGTTACACTTTACATGGAATAATTTTCTAAACTTTTGATTGTCTCAAAAATGGATTTAACGATTTTGATTAAAACACCATATATTAAAGATATTACGTTTCGAGTCGGCTTACTTCCCCGTATTTAGGACTGACACCATCCCAGGATTTACAAGCGGATACTCAGGGGTCAGAAGCTTGTCGGGGAGCCAACGGCACGAAACCATTGATTGGAGAACCCGGAACGAGTTGTCGGCTCGTAGCCAGGCATGAGCGTGAGGAAGTAGATGATAAGTATTGCAAGCAAAATGGATGATAAGAAAGGTGATGAGGGAGTAATTGGTGGGATGGCCGGCGGGAGATATCGGAGGACCCGGAGAAAATCCAACCAGAAGCCGCTTTGTACAGCCCAAATCTCACATGCGAGCGCTTGGGATCTAATCCGGAACGTCTAGGTGGGAGGCAAGTGGTCTAACCACTCGGCCACGGCGTCGCCTAGAAAATATTTACATGAGAAATAAAATGTTTATGTTGAAACTCCCAGAAACAGCCTCTTCATTTCGAATGACTTCTGCTTAACTGGCAAACCGTAAGAGATAGACAAAAATGTACGGCACAAAAATGTAGCTCCGGTCAATACACACATTTATGTTCTTTACATTTTTTTTGTGGAGCTAACCATTTCCGAAATATTACTCGTTATTGGTTTCAATTTGATAATACTTATACTTTTTACAAACAGAAAACCGTCCGTGTTTCTTTTGTTTTATTGCTGGCCATACAGAGATGCGAACTTCAATAACATTTGCACAGCGTCAGCTTAAAAAAACATTTGACTATCGCTTTAGCCCAGTGTATTCTCTTAGTTCCCTTCTGCTTATAAGTAACTAAGCAACAAGACCATTCTGCTGATGTTCATCTGGATTGGCATCAAGAAATAAAATAATAATCTTTTATAAGAAATGTGTTTGCAGAGCAAGTAAAGAAAGCTGTAGCATTGGAATACATCACGTGTTTACTATCTAACGAATAAACAAATATGATGTGTTCCATTCACATGATTTTCTCTTCATCTCTGTAACAAATTGTTAAGCCTATTCTTCTATCTAATGCGTGTTAATCGAGATGAACACTAGCAGAAACAGTCTCATTACTTAGCTCCTTATAAGTAGAAGGGAACATGTTAGTTTAAACTGACAGTTAAATTCTTCTAGTTATAATTTGGACCTCGGCCGTGAAAGCTTACGACTACTGATGACAGTCAAATGTTTTAAAATGTAGTTGCTATGGGATTGACGTTTCTATGCGCGGCCAAGAAGTTCCCGTTTGAAAAATGTTCAAGAATTTTAAAACTAAAACCAATGCCAAAGAATATCTCGAAAACTGTTAACTCCACGGAAAAAATACATGCACTAATTTGTGTTTTTTAATGACGTCTATGTTTTTGTGTAGTAAATTTTCGTCTATCTCTTACGATTTGCCAGTTATGTAAAATTCATAAAAATTCACCCAGAATAAAGAGGTTCTCAGAGGCCATTCCCAGAAAATTCAAGATGTACATCTTATTTGTCATGTAAATACATTAAATGTAAGAGATCTTAATCGAAATCGTAAGTGCCATTTTTGAGAAAATCAAAATTTTCAAAACCTTTTCCATATAAAGGGTATTTCAGAGCGGGGATTTTCTAGAAAAGCTTTGTGTTGCATCTTTGGAAGATGCTGAACCTAAATATCAAGTTTGTGTTTAAGGAACTTTTCGTTTTTTAGCTATGCTGCCCATAAACGCACACATAGACAGATACTCACCAACTTTTTAAATGCTTTTTTGGATTCCTGGGGTCCCAAAACATGTTTTTTCGAAGAACTCTATGTATTGAATTATTGCAATACAGTGCTTTCTCTATGCACTATGAATATAGTGCGTGTAGAGAGTGTAAAAAACGCATTTTTAGGTTTTGATTTTATCGTCAATGTTAAACCGTATTTAATCTAACATTTCCACATAGGCTATTCAGAAACATATTTTAGAGGAATCGGTTCCCATTATGTTATGTAATCTTTAGAGTTGGTAATTTCATCTATTGTTTTCTTAATTATTTATCTCCCGTTGGATTCACTGAGGGGGGCACTCCCCTGTGTTGCATGTCCTGTACCAGGTATGGGCATTCTTGTCCCAGCGGGTCACCGCGTGTTACGCGACCTTTAACTCCTTCCTTCTCTTTGTTTATAAGAAACAAGCTATCTCAACACAAGCCGTGGTGGGACGCGGGATATATTCCCAAATAGTCGGACATTTAGTAAAAAATGGGTTCAGACTTTTTACAAAAGACTTCTTTCTACACCATGCTAATCGAGATGTGCGTTATCAGAATGTACCGTCTACTTAGCTCCTTCTAAGGAATGCGCTATGCTAAAGTGATAGTCAACTGTTTAAAAGATATCGTTATGCGATTGTCATTGATATTCGCTTCTTCGCTTGGCCAGGAATAGAGCAAAAGAAAAACGGACACTTCCTATCTGAGAAAATTATTTCAAAATTGAAACCAATAACAAAGAATATCTTGGAAACGTTCAGCTCTACAATAAATACATATAACATAAATTGTGTGATTTAACCAGTTCTACATTTCTGTATATTAAGGTATAACCGTATACGGTATAACCGTTATGCAATTCTTAAAAAACTACGAGGCTATTCCCAGAAAATTCAAAATGTACATTTTATTTTTGTTGTGAGTATCTTTAATATACAATATTTTAATCAGAATCGTTAAAGGAATTTTTAAGAAAAACAAACTTTTTGAACATTTTTTCCATGTAAAGGGCAGCTTGGGGTAGGTGAATTTTCTTGAAAATCTTCTTGTTGCATCCTTGGAGGACAATAAACTTAAATATACCAAGTTTGGTATTAACGGCCTTTTGGATCTTGAGCTATGCTGTCTACAGGCACATACATGGGCCTTTTTCTAAAAATGTATCTTTCTTTATTGAAAAATACCTGTAACGAATTTTTGGGTGACATACAATAAGGACATTATTTAAACACTGTGTATATAGTACATGTAGAGAAAGTAAAAAGGGATATAAACACGTAATTGAAATTATAAGTAATATCTATAAATGAGTTAAGAAACTCGTGCAACTGAACATGGTTGGAGGTGAATAATTGAAAATTTTGTTTCAGCGATTGAGGACGTCATGAATCAGTATTTGCAGTTGTTTTTCGATATTTTAAAGTTACGTAACTTGAAGATTCCACAATATTTTACGATGGCTATTATTCCCTGTCTCAGAGTTTCGGTTGTTGACTAACATGTCACACGGTTGACCCTCCTCCACTCTCTGCCCAGCCCAACTATAGGTGGAGTGATGTATGTAAACACAGCAAAGACAAAGCTCAGTGTCGTTCAAAACACACAAGAAATGTGTGCTTCATTTATGACAAAGCATTAGTAAGCAGATAAAATGAGATACACTTATATATGTAGGGAGCCAACGTGGTGGGTGCACTAACATAATCCAAGCAGTTCATCACAACCAGGGAGCGCTATAACCTGCCTGCAGCGTCACCCCGCCGCCGAGAGCTGTATTTCCAAAGCCCATTCACCACCACGGAGAGGCGCCATCACCGGTCTCGCCAACACTTACAACTCTGAAAGAGATCATTTGGAATGAAATGGAGAGACAGTGAAGGGACAGGAGGCTCAGGGAATGAAGAAACCTCTCCATCAGTAGCCTGATGATCCGGAAAACTCTGAAAAAGACATGGCCGCGGGAATCGAACCCACTTCCTCCCGAATAACAGTCACAGACGAAACGCCTCGGTACATGTTAGGTTAACAGGCGTGTCAGCTGTCGAGATATGATGTCCGTTCTTCTCGGTATCTGTACTCTTGAGGAAACATAGATGCCAATCTGTGTTTCATTGGTTAAAAACAGTTCATTTCAATAAAATACAGTGGCATATATATGTATAATTATGAGTGGGGTCAATAGTTTTGCTACTTTTTTGAAACTGACTCTATATTTAGTAACGCTGTAGCATCTGCAGTCAGAGGTTGTACATCAGATAAATGTTTTCATCCTTTGCAGTGCTCTGTTTTTATGAGTTCTCAGTCCTCCTTAGACAAATAATCACCGAACATAGGAAGAGGGGAGGGACACACAGCGCGATATTAAACTCAAGCCTTTTTTTCTGTTATCCTTCTCTGTCTGTTTCCTTTATTACTTCCTATCGACGATATGACAGTGCGCAGCATTTTGCTTCACGCTTTACCTGGGTTAGAGCTGCCTTCTAAATCGAATTATTGATTCTTCTGGATTCTTTTACATTCTTTGTCATTTTTATCACCCCTCAGTGCTTTGGTAGATTGCAGAAGTTCTGTTTCTTAAAATATTGCTCAAACATGAATTTTGAGCATCAGTTCGAAGTGTTCAAACTCAGTTTGCAGTTTTCATTACTCGGTATTATGCTAAAGCGAATACAAGTTAAATGTATAGTTCTACACATATTTAAATTTCCCAATGCAATTTAAGTGGACACGGAAGAGATAAAAGAGATATTTAAAAATTGTATTTTTCGGGCTGTTGTGCCATGATCGTAGGTTCAAATGTGAACCATACGTTTCGTCGACTTCTACGGTCGGCATCTTCAGTGGAAGTCACTGTAAGAGGTAAATGTAAGGCTGTTAATTTCAGGGTGGGGGTGGGAGCATGTATTAAGGTTTTAACGATAACAGGTGTTGGGGTGTGTGGGAGAAGAAGAAGGATGGGGTGAGAAGGAATTTTGTTCTGTGGTGACTCAGTTTATTGGGGCTATTTCGGTAGCATTAGACCTGGTATTGCAGGAACAAACCAGATGTTCCCGGGTGATGACTAAAATGGCGGGCTAGTCCGCCTGTTGAATTGCCGTGGACGCCATGGCGCAATGAGGTGAGGTGACTTTCTTCTTCCGTGATGCAATTACCGGAAGAGTCGTCGGGGGCTTCTCGTTAGTGAGTGTGACCTCTTTAGTAAATATATTGATTCCTCCAACATCCTCAGGAGATCTTTCACGAGCTGGCTGAAGAGTGACCCGATGCTATTACTGTTGAGTAGTAAGCGGTAGTCGAGCTATTCCTCGTCTGGGCTTTGTGCAAGACGTTCTTGGAGACCTTGTAGGGATGAGCCTGTTGCATCCTGATGCTCCTGCAGCCAATCCTCCAGGGCTGTCGTTGTCAGAAACTCCGAATGGAAGTCCTGACTGGCCTCACTAAGGTCCTGGATTCCTTGCAACAAGGTGTCTATAAATGCAGAAGGTGGTGGCTGCGATGGCTGTGGAGGTGGTGACATCCAGGCTGGCTGAGAGCAGTTTCCCGAATGTCCGCTAGAGTGCGGATCAGGGCTTCCTCCCAAGTGGTGATGCTGTTGGTGATAGTTTGCACGGTCTCCCTAGTTGCTGGACTGCGCCTGTGTTGGATGTGACGTGGCTTATACCTTGCGTAGTGCTGAGGTGTGTCAAGGAATGCAGGCAATTTATTCTCTCCGTTTAGGAGGGGGATGGGTGACAGGTAACGCGTGTCCAGCAGGCGAGTGAAGGTCAACCACCTGTTTGTTTATTAAAACCGGTTTCCAGGTTTGCTTATTCGGCTGGGGTGCCCAACCTCTGCTCCTATGAGCTAATGACGTCACCTAATCGCGTTACCCTGCCTCCTTAGTTCTGTGCATGGTCAGGTAGGAAGCATTTCCCCTTCAATCATTCAGTGGCATTTAACTGGGTTCAATTCTCGACACGATGGCAGGTTTCAAACCAACCAAATATATCGTACTCCAGAAAGAACGGGAGGAAGAATCTTTTTTTTTTTTTTTTTTTTTTTTTTTTTTGTTAAAGCAAATCTTTTTATCAGGTATGCAATCAGTAGCAGCATTTGAATCTTCAAATGGAACTAGTTGTTTTGCAAAATTCAATAGCCATTAAATATTCTCAGAAAAAAGGTTGGAGTTTATATAAATTCCAAATTGCGAAATTTTGCTGAAAAGTATACATTAATATTTTGTTTTACAGATATGTATAATGTTCTCGAAGATGAATCAAATGAAAAGCAAATATTGTAATAGGGTAGAGCAGGATCATTTGGTCTACCTTTTAACACTCTGTTGCTCATCCCTATCAACAAATATTGAGGAACTGGTTACAAGCAATCAGTGCCAAACAATTCGGTAACAAGAACAGCTTCAAGGTATTTTGGTACTTGACCATCCCATAGAGCATTAACGTTGCTAAAGCCACCGTCACTGATAGAAAGCCACTTCATAGATAGAAAGGTTTTTGCCTGCCGCTACCAAACAATTGGGTGGAGGTAAATCTGCCTTCCCCCTTCCGCTGTAGGCTGGGGATCACTGTTTATTCGGTATACCGCCGTCTTTGTTCCAGTTGTTTGAATGTTGTTCTATTTCAATAGCTTCTCTCCTGAGAAGATTGAAATATCCTTTTGTAATGTCAGCACCTCAGTGTCTTGAAATTTAATTCTGGGCCTCTGTAAATACGTGCTCTGCAATTGCTGAACGTTCTGGCTGCATTAGGCGGACACGATATTGATGTTCCGTTACACGCTTTTTATTAACACTTCCGGTCTTGCCGAAATACCGGGTGGAAGAGATAGATCCCGGTGTTTGGAAAACATTTTGTACCTTGCGCTTTTGTTTCTGACCATTTCCTACAGAGATGTTTTAACTTTTTCGAAAACAAGAGACAGATAAGCTGGCAACGCTGCAGGTTGTGTGGGGGTCACTTGCACTAGGTCAGTACATAACCAAACCTGCCTCACTGCTGCTACAACAGCAGTATAGGTCAATCAGAATGCCAGTTGCGCTCGTTATCCCCCAAAACATTACAACACCCTGCGTCGTGTTTGCAACCGACCAACGTGTTTACATTGAGAAGCCGGTTCAGATCCCTGACCAACCTCAAGCAGCGTTGCCGAGTTACTTCACGTCTGAAAAAAGCTGCTCGGAATATTCCTTTAATTCTTTAAAGTGATTAATTATTTCGAAACCTGTGTGATGTCCGAAAATTACTACCAAAACTAATGTCAGAAATACGTTACTCTACGCATCTTACAAGTTGCCAACTATTATCCTCGTACATTCTTGTGGAATTACGCATTCAATTTAGAACAAAAACCATTTATTTTCCGAAACTGGCTGACCAAGGAACAAAATGCCATTAGACTTTTTTGTTTGTAAGACTTCTATGAAGCACAGTTTAGAAAGAAGTAATAAGTTCCCTTCCACCAGATATACGCACGGAAAATACAATTTTTAAATACAACACCAGTAAAAACAACCCAAAATGATCTATGATAAAATTGATTTTCTAGAGTGTTAAAGCTAGAGCTGAAATATTAGTACAGGCATTACTGGCAACAAAATAACTGGGCGTACCAACTTACATTCAAATATGTATTTTCATTCTGCATACGTTGATTAATAAACTCGACCTAATTAACCAAAATAAAAATGTATTTCCTCCTACAGCTATTGAACTACATGCGCCATTTTAATTAAATAAATAAACAGCCAAAACATCCCCTAAGGGCAATGGCCTCCTGCTGATATAGGCAGCTACTGCTGGCAACCCATTGGGGTAGCAGATCCTGAGTGTCTCGTCCTTAATAGATTCAATTATTATGTCCTACGTGCTTAACCAATAGATTGCACACTTAAACCTGTAGGTTATTGTGTCTTCTTAATTTACCTACTAGAAATTGGTTGTTGCAGATTGGATTGGCAATGTTTTCTTTGTTTTAGTTTAACACATAATATTTAAGGTAAACTCGGAAAATATGGGCACAAAAATATTTATGTGGAAATAAAGGGCAGAAAATCATTTTCCACCTTCGTGAAACGAACGCATTTAAAACTTGAATGTACAGGGTGTTAATGAACTATACCGAAAATATTTTCACAGAATATGTAGATTACTTAAATAAGCAATTTGAGATAGAAGACTTATGGCCTGTTTATTGAAATTTCGAAGTAACAGCTATAAGTTTCTTAAGTGCTAGTATGCCACTGTCTAATTTATCAAACATTCCAGAGGATAACACGGAAAACCGAAGGGACATATTACATTGTATCTCTCTAGCGTAATGGTTATGATACTGGCTTTCAAGTGAAAGATAGTTTCCGAGTTCGGGTCTCGTTCACGTATCGCGGCACTTCGTCTGGAATGAAAATAATAATAACAATAATAATAACAATAATAATAACAATAATAATAACAATGATAATAACAATAATAATAATCATAATCACCATAGTCACAATAATAATAATAATAATAATAATAATAATAATAATAATAATAATAATAATAATAATAATAATAATAATAATAAACTTTTTAGTTTGTGACAGGCACTCATGACCTTACGCGTTACGCAATAAGCCACCAGAGCAGTTAAAAAAAACGCCTCCAGAGTAGGCTACATAACTCAAGATCATAGTTAATGAATGCTCAGTGTCGCACTGTCAAGTGATTAGTTCGAGATTTTACAGATTTTTGCGGCATTAAATCTTCAGAAAGACAGTAACGAACTGCTAAAAATCGATATTTCTATTCTCGGGCAGCAGTTTTAAAGACATTCTAAGTCATTTTTTCAACCTATTTTGCTTTATCACCGACTTACCAGCACCTGATACCCACACGTTTAACGCTATGTAGTTGCGTTATGTTTATCCGGGGACCATGCATCGCCGATCTCAAATTACTTATATCAGTCACGTGCACAATCTCGCAAATTATTTTGGTGTAGTTCATTAACATCCTGTATAACATTTCAAACTGTGTAAGAACCAGCATCCAGCTCCTATCCGTCTGAATGTAATTTAGCTTCATAGCAAATGCTCGTATTTGACAAAATGTTAAGGTAATATGGGCACAGTTGCTGAGATTATGGGCAGTGAAGTTTTAATAGACAAATTACAAGCACTTTCTCTCGTCGTATTAATAGTTTATTGTCAGAGACATTTTAGTAACTGTACATTTATAGTGCATTAAACACCGCAAATAAACACTGATAGTAATTCAAATCTTAGTAACGAAAATCTATAATTCTATTTTAAGTCGTTATCTAGAAACAATTTTTTTGTCCAGTGGAACAATCAAATCAGATAAACTACCGAGTTAGATAAAATTATTCATAATGCTACCACAACAAAAATTATTTTGAGAAATAGAGCTTGCAGAAGTTTCATTTGCTACGCGCATTGCAATAGAAAAAAGAGTCGTTCAATTGAATGCATACCTCATGGAACCACAGAGAACATGGACCAGAACTCTGCACCCACTTCTGATCCTGATTTTCCGCATATAATTGTCGCTACAAACGGAACAAATATAAGAAAGTTTAGAGTTTCCTATGCTTCTTGTGGCTTTTCGTATTGGCTCCCGAGTTAACCTGTTTCTTTACTGAATCAGATCTACTGCACTTGTGAAATCTCTAGCAGTGTTGTTCTTTCCCACACAATTGCTGAGATTCGCTTTCAGTTTGAAAACTGGGTTTAATTCCTCAAAAAGTGACGCTGCTGACCTCGAAGATATAGAAGTAGAAGAAGACGAGTCATGAGCTGCTATAATGCGGCTGTCATTTGTTAAAGCAGATTCTCTGAAGGAAGGTGTGCTGGAAGATGATTCAGGACGGCTCGAAGTTAATGTAGAATGCAAAGATAGCCTGGGCTTGCAATATGAAGATGGGCCAAGTGCGAGATTGAAATCTGGAGATGGACTGAATGTACGACGAGAGGATGGCTCAGGACACGATTGTGAAATTGAAGACTCAGCAGGAAGCGAATGTGCCAGTTTGGCAGAAATGTTCGCCCCAATAAATGCGTCATGAGTGGTTCATTCTTGAATTTGGAATTCAACAATTTACACTGTAAATATTAATTGAAGGTTTGAAATGAAAAATAAAGCTCTACAGATATCATGTAAAGAAAGATGTCCGCTAATATTGGTTATGCCCATAATACCCGTATTCACACTGCCCATATACGTCTTAGTGTCGTTTTTCAGAAGTTGGTATGACTGGAAAAGAAGCAGCCCTCAACCACACCCTCTCGCACGGAAAATGCTTCTCACTGACCTAAGAATGAAGCCATTAAAATATTTCTTGAAAACTGACCTGATTGTGTATATGGTACCTTAAGAAAGCAAACCGAAAAATAATAACAGCCCTAATCATGATTCCCCTAATTCTTATTAGTCAGAGCTTGTTTTTATCAGGTAATTAAACTGCATTCAGCATATGTAGTCACCATGACACTTCAGCCTGACCAACATCGCACAACGAACGTTCTAAATCTATAACATTGCTTTAAAAATGGTCAGTTGCCTAAATTTGCCCATATTACCTTAGTGCCCACAAATGCCAAGTTTACCATATCATCACTGTTTTCTATGTATTATTTTAACATCATCACTGTTTCATGTTTTAACTTAACACTTAACATTATCACTGTTTCATGTTTTAACTTAACACTTAACATTATCACTGTTTCATGTTTTAACTTAACACTTAATATTATCACTGTTTCATGTTTCTAACTTAACACCTAACATTATCACTGTTTTATGTTTTAACTTAACACTTAACATCATCACTGTTTCATGTTTTAACTTAACACTTAACATTATCACTGTTTCATGTTTTAGTTTAACACTTAACATTATCACTGTTTCATGTTTTAACTTAACACTTAACATTATCACTGTTTCATGTTTTAACTTAACACTTAACATTGTCACTGTTTCAAGTTTTAACTTAACACTTAACATTATCACTGTTTCACGTTTTAACTTAACACTTAACATTGTCACTGTTTCATGTTTTAGTTTAACGCTTAACTAAATCACTGTTTCTATGTGTTAAGTTAACATTTAGAATTATATGTAGAAGGTAACTAAGGGAATACCTACACTAGGCTAAAGCGATAGCCAAATGTTTTGAAACTGTCGTCATGTGACTGCCATTGTAAATCGTTTATTTGCTTGGCCAGGAGTAGAACAAAAGAAAAATGGACCCTTCCTGATTCAGAAAAGTATAAGTACCTTACAATTAAAACCATTAATAAGGAATATCTTTGAAAAGGTCACATAAAGGACATAACTTGTGTATCTTGACGAGGTCTACGTATTTTGTGTAGGAAATGTTTGTCTATCTCTTACGGTTTAGCCGTTAAGCAAAATTCGGTAAAATTCCTCCAGAATAAAGAGCTCTACAGAGGCTATTCTAGAAAATTCAAGATACACATTTTATTTGGGATGTAAATATATTTAATATTCGGGATGCTAATCAAAAGTGTTACAGCCATTTTTGAGTAAAAAAAAAAAATTCGACAAATTTTCCTTGTAAAGTGTGGTTTGTCGTGGGGGGGCGGCATTTTCTTGAAAATCTGCATGTCGCATCTTTGAAAGGTACTAAACCTAAATACCAAGTTGTGGTTTTTCGTTTTCGAGCTATACTGTCCATAGACACACGCGGACTTTTTCTAAAAATGCCGTTACGGACTCAGGGGACCCCAAAATTATGTATTTCCGGCGAAATATCGACATGGAATTTTTGGGTGGAATACAATCACTTTTCTACGCACTTTGTACATTGTACATACGGGCTAGAGAATGCAAAAACGAAGACGAACCCACAGATATAGAGAGAATATATAGGAAATGCCCTGTCCTTGTGCATTGTGGTTGGTGAAGCACGTCTTTCTCAAGCCGCCATATTGTAGTTATAAGCATTTGAGATGAGTACGGCTTTGTGAGCTAAATGTGCAACCAAAAATTAGAATTTGTGCTGTTAAATATCAATCATGTAGTTCATTTGGACTGTAGACATTAAGCCAGTATAACGGTAAATACGTTTGTGGTGTTTGGTTATAGTTACTCGCATAAAGCAGAAGAGAAAAACGAGGAAAAGTAAATGTTTCAATATATAGGTTAGGGTACTTACCTAAGTGATTTTGTGGATTTGAATGTTCAGTTAAGCAATAAATTTAGAGTGTACGTTTTGAGCCAGTATAATGGTCAATACATGTGGTGTTTGGTTGTAGTTTCTCAAATTGCAGAAGCAAAAACAAGGAAAGGGAAATTGGCATACAAGATTGGCAACCAACTTTGGTTTATGAGAAACCTCTTGCTAATTTGCCCATTTAGCAAGTATCGCGAGAAATTACTACTATCAAATGATATGCTTATGATACCAGAGCCATGAGAACAGGGGGCGTGTTCCTCGGACTCGGAATGCAATAAATGCAGTCCACAGTGAAAGTCATAATAATCTTTGGGATTACTCTCATACTTATTACACCTTTTTTGCTGTGCACTTAAAACTGATTCCAAGTTTTTCTCAAGCATATATATGTGTGTTTACGTACGTGCATCCTGTATATAGCTACCTCATACATATTTCATTTGTAGACTGGTGTTAGACCAATAAGTTATGACTTGCCGTGTTTACTGCAATAATATCAATTTATCAATAACACCTTCTGACAGGCGAGACAGTACATGTTTTGTCACGGGGCTAAAAGTTATCCAGAAGGGAAAGATAAATCATAGCTAATAATATAAATTATATCAAGAAGGGAAATATAAACGTAAATTTAAAATGGAAGGGAAAAAAGATTTCAAACACGTTTAAGTAGCCGAGTTGTCACGAAACGGCGAGCGACCCCGAAAATATCGTTAAGAGGGTAGGACATTGAACCGAATGATGTGAGAGGACACAGCCCGAGGGGAGCATAACTGGAAAAGAGATGCTACCGCTGGTCATGCGACACTTTTTGAGGCACTTGGCGTAAAACATCGGCAGAGCAAAGATGCGATATTTAGGGTCCGTGGTGGAGCCGAACAGGCTACCTTTAGTTGTGAGGGAAATAGTTATTGTACGAGGGCCGTTCAGAAAGTAGCCTCCGATCGGTCACAGTGCGGGTAGTGGGGGGAGTAGCGACGCCATCTGTGCATTCACGCACTCAGCAGGTCAGTCGGCGTCAAGCCGTGGTCGAGTGAAAGTCGTACCTGCGCTAGTTTAGTGTTTGTGGCCGTTTGAAATGTGTACTGCAATAGAAAACCCCGCCAAATGTGAAGTGCGTGCTGTTATAAGGTTTTTTTACAGCCAAAGGATATTCTGCAGCAGCTATTCATCGTGAGCTTTGTGCCGTGTACGGACCAAGAGTTATGAGTGAAGGAGTGGTCCGTGAATGGGTACGTTTATTTAAAAGTGGACGAGAAAACGTTCATGATGAAGAGAGGAGTGGTAGACCATCATTGGTCACGGACGAACTCGTTCAGACAGTTGATGCAAAAGTTCGTGAAAACCGACGTTTCACAATGTCGCAGTTGTCTACTGATTTTCCACAGATTTCTAAGACTCTCTTGTACGAGATAGTGACAGCAAGATTGGGTTACCGTAAGTTCTGTGCACGATGGGTGCCCAAAATTCTTACCGACCACCACAAAACTCAAAGAATGACCTCTGCATTAGACTTTCTGTCACGTTATGAGGCCGAAGGTGAACCATTGTTAAACAGAATCGTGACCGGGGACGAAACCTGGATTAAGTACGTGAACCCTGAGGCAAAAGAACAATCAAAGATGTAGGCACATTCAAATTCGCCTACCAAACCAATAAAAGCCCGGCAAGATTTTTCTGCCCGAAAATTGATGGCAACGGTGTTTTGGGATGCAAAAGGGGTGTTGTTGGTTGAATTCATGGAACGTGGGACGACCATTAATCAAGACGTGTACTGTGAAACACTAAAACAATTACGACGGGCTATACAGAACAAACGCCGTGGTATGCTGACTTCCGGTATCGTTTTTTGTGCACGATAACGCCCGTCCTCACTCTGCTCGCAGAACAACAGCCCTTCTTGAGTCCTTCAAGTGGGACGTTGTCAACCATCCACCTTACAGCCCAGATCTGGCGCCAAGCGATTATCACCTCTTCATGCATATGAAGAAATGGCTCGGGTCCCAGCGGTTTGATGACGACGAAGAGCTCAAAGATGCGGTCACAGGCTGGCTCCAGGCACAAGCGGGTGATTTTTATGCAGAAGGAATTTCAAAGCTTGTGAACAGATACGATAAGTGCCTCAATCGTTATGGAAACTATGTAGAAAAATAGTGCAAAGATGTAGTTGTAAGATATATATATTAAAATATTTTTATTTAACTTGGTGAATTTCTTGCAATCAACCGGAGGCTACTTTCTGAACGGCCCTCGTAATACAGACCAGAGTACGGACGAGATCACTGCATCAAAAGTACTAAGTCATAATAGTCGCGGGCGCGTAAAGCATAGTTTCACAGTAAAAACATTTAAGAGGAATGCGTGTGTGTTCGACGGCGGCAAAAGGCCGAACTAATTGAATAAAGCACTTCTGTCGTACCACACCCTGAAAAGAGTTTACATGCTAGTAAATGTCCTGAGATTGGGCATCCTAATAGTCACACCATTCCTAATACCCAGAACCTGCACCCGGGATACGAACCCGAACCCGTAACCCCGTTACCGCCCCACAGGCCAAAAAATATAAGTGTATTAAAATATGTTTTCAAATAGATATCTCTACTCTTCCATTGTTCTTTGTTCTTTACTTTAAAAACTTGGAAAAACAATAATTAATTTAATAGATGTTACGTATGATGATGTATATGGTGGTGTGTATAACCACAAGATGGCGGCTGGTCACAAAACGTGATGCAGCTAAATGCTAGCCTTTCCGCCCTGTGGATGAACCAATAAGCAAGGTTATGTGTGTGAAATGAAAGAAGAGTCACAGATATCCTCATTTTATGATTTCTGTTCTGATTACATTAAACAAGTACGAAAGGTTGTTTCCGATGTGAGTTGTGGTACGACTGTTTGCGAACCAAAGTCAACACTTTGCACGATAAACATAAATCATTCACAGTTTTGCCTGCCTAGAGATAGCATGTGCCAGCTGCAACAATGCCTAAGGAAATTAAACAATTTGGGAATGCTACATTGTCGCCATTTCCGACCCAAACTACTGATACTCCGTTGTTATTGAGATGTGCAAGAAGCGTTCACTGTTACCAAGAAAGGAATAGGTTCTGTGCTCAATAAAAAGGGAAAAACTCAGGTGAAGTTAATTCCAAAAGGAAAAAAAAAACAAAACAAAAAACAGTAGTATAATTCGCGTCAAATCTCCTGCATATGACCTTGAGAGGCTGTAGCGAATCACAGACGTGCAACGTTTCCAAGTCAGAACTAGGCCACGTCTCGCTTAGTAATTATTAAATTAACGCTCGGATACTAATAGTTGATTACAACCTTAAAACTTTTGTCAGATATAAAGAGAATGATCGAGCAAGCATTTACGAAAAAGAGCGGAATTTTACCTTCAGCCCTTCATATGTGTATATATACACACACGCAATTATGTTTTACGTGTCTTTTTTCAGAAACGAAACAGACCTTGAGCTGTTAACAGAGATGTGATTAACCTTTGTGCTAATGTACCATTATGGTTCCTTTTTATCCGAATACATGCCTAAACATGCTGACCAGGGGACAAAACAGATAGTTAATGTACAGTACTATGAAATTGAAACTCACAACATGTCACTAAGTAAAACAAGTGATTGTGTTAGTGAAAGATGAGAACTAAAATATAGTGTTTACGTTGTCCAGCAGTGGCAAAGCCCCTGGCTATTCCTCTGGGATAAGCAGGTACGTTAATTTTTACTATCATTTAGTTAGTTTTACTAAATAGCAACATTTTACTTAGAATTTTAATTTCCAGTTCCACTGAATAGTCGTCGGTAACTATGCTCTATCTTTCTCAAGCACAAGCGCACGATATGACTACGTTGTAACGCGCTCCTATTGGCTAATGCCATATGCAGGAGATTCCACGCGAACTCTAGTAGTATTTATTATTAATAACGAAACAATATCGTCGCATGGGTCAGGAGACCGTATATGCTGTCTAAAAATACTTGAATTTGAAATATCACTTAAATATCTGTTTTATATATCTTCACAACACTGAAAATGCACACACACACACGTTCGCGCGCTACAATAGAACCACAGAATAATAAAAGAAAGAACTCTGTGATATCACAACTTCACCCACGTATTCACACTATAGATTACTCAAACACCAAATATGTCTATACAATATTTACACAAATATCTTATTTCTTAGTGCACGTATTTCCATTAAGTATTTGCCCAGGCTTGGCCAGTTTTGGCTGATTAGAATCAAGTCCCAGCATGCTGTCCGTCTGTTTAAAGATAAAAATACTTCCGGCAGTATTTTTTCCTAACATCCTCCTTCTGTACTCAATCTGTCAAAATATGTGTCCAGGCTTCCTGGTCCCCACAAAATGTGCAAACCCTCCTACCAGCTTCATCAACTTCCTTACGAGTTTTCCGCCCTCCCAACCTGAGCCACGCTATTCCCGTCCTTTGTCTCATACCCAATTTTAAAATATATGTTTCTTTACGCCACCAAATTTTTGTTTCATTTTGTAGCTCCAGCGACGATTTTTTTCTACATTCATATTCTATTTTCCGGCTGTTTATATCGCATAATCGTCTTTTTACTTTTTTCACGACGTTATATCTATTTTCAATACCCCTTTGCCAAATATTTTGTAAGCCAATTTTTTCACGACGTTATATCTATTTTCAATACCCCTTTGCCAAATATTTTGTAAGCCAATTTTTTCACGACGTTATATCTATTTTCAATACCTCTTTGCCAAATATTTTGTAAGCCAATTTTTTGATAATCCCCGTTGTAGCCCCGCCGCCCACCATTTTGTGTATTCTATGTTATTCCTCTGATGCCGATAACATATTGCTCTTAGAGTTGTTGGCTCACCTTTAATTACTCCAGCTAGTATCTAACCACACTGAATTTAGCAAATACAGCATCTTCCTCAGGAAGAACACCGGGAAAGTCAAACCCGCGACTTACGGCTAGCCGTAGAAAGTCATAACGTCATAACCCTTGTCTCAGGCAGTGGCCCAGCTACACCAGGAGTCATTGCATGCAAGTGAGGAATATCATTAGAAACGTTAGCACTGTAATTAACAGGGATTTGAACTTTTAAAGGTTTAATAAAGATAGAGTTCATAAGCTGTTACCTCGCCACATTTCAGAGCGTCCCAGAAACAACAGGAAAATATATGAGACACCTAGCGGGTAAAAGATGGAAGTTTTTGTGACATTGTATGATGCATATGCCACTTAAATGACTGCAACAAACCACGTGCAACTCTACTACCGTTCAAAGGCAGAGAAACACTCATATGACTTTCCCTAGCTGCTCCACACACAAACTTCTTACAAAAGATTCTTCTTCTTTCTACACCAGCTAATCGAGATAAACATTAACAGAATGTACTTATTACTTAGTTCCCTATAAGTAGAAGGGAACTAAGGGAATACACTAGGTTAAAGTGATAGTCAAATGTTTTAAAAGCTGCCGTTAAGCGATTGTCACTGCAAATCGTTTCTTTCCTTGGCCAGGAGTAGAACAAAGAAATGGACACTTCTTGTTTGAGAAAAGAATAAGTATTTTACAATTGAATCCAATAACAAGAAATATCTCGGAACGGTTACTCCACAGCAAAAAATTCGTATGCATATGCAATGGTAAATTCTGTGTTTTAATGAGATCTACACTTTTTTTAATATGTTTTTGTCTATCTCTTACGGTTTTCAGTTATACAAAAGTCATCCAGGATGAAGAAGTCTCCAGAGGCTATTCCCATAAAATTCAAGCTATATATTTTATTTTTCATGTAAGTATCTCTACATTAAAGCATTTTAATCAAAATCGTTGTAACCATTTTGGAAAAAATCAAAAGTTTCGAAATGTTTTCTATGTAAAGAGTTGTTTGGGGTGGGGGATTTTCTTGAAAATCTTCGTGTCGTATCTTTGAAAGATACCAAATTTAAATAGCAAATTTGGTGTTTAACGGCCTTTTCGTTTTTGAGCTATGCTGCCCATATACACGCGCACATGCACAGAGACACATACTGGACATGTTTCTAAAAATGCCTTTTTTTATTGAGGAGGATTCAAAACATGCATTTCCGGTAAAATCTCGGTATCGAATATTGGGGTGGAATATAATACCTTCTCTATCCACTATGTATGTAGTACGTGTAGAGAAAGTAGAAATGGTACTTGGAATATAAGGAAAGTATTTCCAAAGGATTTATGATTATCGCCGAATACTCTGCACCGGCCATTGCAGAGCTTGTCACTCTGTACTTTGTAGCGTTTGCTGCAGTTAAATATTGTCGCTTAAAGCTAATAGGGAAAGAGGACCGGAACGGGGTTTATTACAAAATGAATGGGAAAATGTTATAATTGCCCTTCTCTTTAAACATTTCAACAAAATCTAATTAAACTGTTTTATTACAAAGGTGAATTACATGATCAAAGGTTCTCCCTTTAGAAATGTATTACAATCAATGCTTGATTATACCACACTGGTATTATCACAGTTTAAGTTCTGCTAAACTTCTCTTCACTAATATAAACACAGAGTCAATAGTCACCTAAAATCCCCACGAGACACAACCAGAATGTTCTTTGCAGTTAAATTTCTAATATTAATACACGGCTGCTGAAACCCTTTCCGTAATTTTACCCATGCTTATGTCATTATAACTTCAGCTTTTACTGCAGGAAACAGAGCTTAATGCACAGATTTAACCCAAGTGAAATACAAATTAAGTCAAATTTGATTACGAAGAACCGTTTACTTGCATAAGAATTGGTCAGTAGGACACTCAATCCATACCAATTAAGGACAGCGAACTAGTCGCCAGAAACTACTCAATTAGATCACGTGACTGCATGACCGAAAGGATAACTGCTACTTGAAAATCCCTCCGAACTAAACGGGTTACCGACACCAGCGCTCAGGAGCGAAACTAACCGGTGCAAAAGTGCCACATGTCGGCCAAACGTTACATGGATAAGAGTTGCAGTGGTTAATTTGTGAGAAAATGGTGCAAATTAATAATCCACTAAGTTGTTAAACAGGTCAAAACCAAAACCCCGTACTATAGGGAGAAAGTTCTGACAGCAATTTACCGAAATGATACCCCAGGTCTGTATGGGGTAGACACAAATAAAGTTTCCAGTCAAACATCGGGTTCTAACCTCAATTTTCTAGAGAAAGTGAAGCAGGAGTCACGTACACGTTCAGCAACATTCCAGTGACTCGCCTGATGCATCACCAATGGATTTTTGTGCATTTGAACTTCTGAAAAGAGCTTAGGGAGACAGGTTTCCGCGAACTATAAAGTGGAGGAGAAATGGAATTTCTAAGACAAATTTTAAAGGAAAATTCGTTACCAAATATCGGGTACAACCTACCAGCATTTTATTGAGAGCAGAGAAATGGGTGGGAAATGAGTCGTCTACTGCGCTGAAACGCAGAGCCAGCCGAATAGTTACGTCAGATGTATCTCCTAAAGTACGTATGAAGAGGAACTTCTTAACTATTGCGGTCAAGAGGGTACATGTTAATGCGTATTCTTAGCTTCCAGAGAAGGCCGCGTCATTTTTCGTGGAGTTGCCGACGTTGCGCTCATCGTATCGTGAATTTCTCCTGGGCTCTTGTTGGCGCGGCGTGGCGGCCCCACCCCCTCGCTTCTGAATGGCTAATTGCACACCTATTAGCGAGCACGCTGGAGCTGTTTTTTTTTTTGTTTTTTTTTTATTTTTTTATTTATTTATTTTTTTTTTTTGGTGGAGGAGTTGCTTTATGGTTTCTTTTTTTTTTTCTTGTTTTCTGTTTCCTTAATTTTTTTTTTATTTTATCATTCTAGATTGATGTTTGACTCTTCCATTAGTAAAGGCTGGTGTGGTAAGCCGTCAGTTCCGAGAAGGCCACTTGACTCCGTCCCTTGCCTCTCATTGGCTGGTTGGCAGCCAATAGCTCTGCTTGTGAACAGGGTCTTCGAGATGTTATGGAGCTGCTTTCCGCTGTCACTGTTAATGTTGTTCTTTTCTTTGAAGATTTATCTGCTTTCCCGAGTCATTCTATGATGAAAATTGCTGCCGGTGGCTATAAGCTCTGTGTTTTCAAAATCGAAGTGGTGGCCGGTTGTGATTGCGTGTTCAGCTAATGCGGATTTTTCGAGTTGGTGGAGTTTTAGACTGCGTATAGTTATTTTCTGCAAGTTATGGAACTTTCTGTTTGGGTAATGTGGGCACTACCACAAGCGCACCTAATTCCATATATGCCTCGGTTTAGGAGCGGGGTGCTGGTATGTTTGTTGTTAGGAGGAACGATCTGAGCTTTCTTGTAGAGTTGTGGCACTTTTTGATGCCATAACTTTTAAGGACGTTGGGTATCCTGTCTGTGACGTCTCGGATGTATGGTACACTGATCCACTTTTGGTCCTTTTTCCGGAGCTCTGATCGTCGTTCTTTTGGGAGTTTATGTGGACCAGTGAATCGATAGTTTTGTTATATATTTTAGTAACCCTAATTATTGTATAAAAGGTTTAACTTTTAATAGTTTCCAAAATTCTTCACTTTTAAAAATGTAACTAATGTGTTTCTCAAAATTTGGGCCTTCTTCCGAAAAAATACAAAATTGATTCAATAAATAACCGGAAAAGTTGTATAAAAAATACAAATTTTGGTCAAAGCGTGCTCCTCTTTGTTATGTTTTGGTGGTCTCCTAGAACTATTTTAAGATGAATTGGCATCCCTGCCGCGTAAACGGAATGCTAGTATTCAGTGAAAACGAGTTACAGGTTTGCACCAGCATGGAACAGCGGAGTATCAGTAAATTTTTGTCAGCACAAGGGTTGAAACGAATCGAAATTCACCATTAGGTGCCAGTGCATGGTGAAAATTTTTTGAGTCGAACACAAGTGTACAAGTTCAAACGATGAATTCCAAAATCAAAGTTGATGCGAACTGAAAGAAATGCTGGTAAGGTTATGCTCGGATCATAAGAAAGTAATTCTTGAACATTACAAACCGAGAGGTCAAAATATAAAGAGTGAGACGTATGCAAATCTTAAAATGTTAAAATTTGAAACCAATAATTTTGAAAAAGCACAGTGGACTGATGTCCAGTGGCGTACTGTTACTGCATGACAACGCGAGGTCACACACTCTTAGGGCCACGACACGGTTAGACAACTCGCTTCTCACCTAGATGGCCCGGGTTTGATCCCAAGCGACCACATGGGAGATTTGCAGTAGAAAAAGCGGTGCAGGGGCGGGTTTTTCCCCGCCATCATATTCCCCCAGTGCTCCATCTTCGTTCCATGTATCATGTCATCGCCTGCGGTGCCATTTATAGTATAAGCGGCCGTTCAACACTACTAAAACACACACACACACACACTGCTGCAGTCACATTAGAAACCATCAAAGACCTGAAGTTCGTCTGCTTGCTCTATCACCCTTATTCTCCGGGTCCTCCACCTTCATATCACATCTTTAACCCACTGAAAGAAGCTCTTAGTGGCTCAAGGTTCGCAGATGTTGAAGACTAGGTGGCAGCGCACAACTGGTAGGCACACACTCCCTAGAATTCTTTTCACGTGGAATTGAGAAGTTTATCCAGCGCTGGCATAAGTGCATAGAACTTTGGTGGATTACGTTAAAAAAAATAATAAACGTATTCCATTCTCGTAATAAAAAATTGAAATATATGTTTCCGTTTATTTATTGAAGGAATCTTGTATGTGACCACTTTCTTTCGTGTACTTTTGAGAGGCAATTTAAACTTCTTGAAACAGTGTAGCAAAATATTACATCGTGTGGAACATTTTGAAAGAGGGAAGGTGTTGGAAAAGCGTTTGCAAGAAAACAAGGTTGAAGTTGGGTGGGACCTATTAATAAAGCTTAGGGGCTCTCCATTTAAAGCCTCAGTTAAGTAATTGTGAAAGCGTGCCAAGTGGGAAAAACTATATATTTTATTAAAGTTCTTCTAGGTTTGTTGCTTGGTGGCGCAGCGGTTTACGGGTTCGAATTCAGCCTTGGACATAGGCGTTTGTGGAGTGTTTCTGTGTTTATGTTCTTTTTCAGTCATTCTTTCTGCCTTGATGACCAATTAAATCACACCTGAAGGCTAATATGTGTGTAAAAAGTATTTATTATTTATGAAAAAACTATCTTTAGGTGTTCACAATGTTTGTACAAATTGCATAGATGCATCACCTAAGACGGAAATGTTGACTGCTGATGATAATGATAATTTGTTTTACTATTTGGCATACATACAATGCAATAATTTTCGTCAACAAGTCATTAAAATGCATCGATATTTAAATATACCTGTATGTTGTAAAAATTATGTCTCTCAGTTCCGTTTTAACACTAACTTTGCCTTTATTTAAAGGTAGTTTGTTATATAATTTCGCTCCAAGATAAAGATTAGCATTAAGAGCCTTCTGTAATCAGTATTTAGGTGGTACCATGTTATTTGTACTCCTTGTGTCATGGAGATGTATGTCAGAAAAAAGTACCTCATCTGTCTTTTGTGTGTAAATACATATAAAGGTGCCACAGTTAACATTTCAAATTCTTTAAAAATAGGTGCACAATGTTGCGACGATTACAAATTTGTATTATTCTCAGAGCCTTCTTCTGGAGCAAAACTACTTGGTTGACTTCCCCACTGCTACTTCAGAGCAGAATACCAATGTTTAAATGACAATGAAATAAAATAAACTGTAATAAACAGTCAACAGGAGTCGTCTCCTCAGCGCGGTGGTAGCGCGGCTGCTTGCCAGAGGGAGACCTGTGTTCGATAACCGGTACCCACTAGGAGATCTTGTTCGGGGTGCACTCAGCCTCGTAGGTCCCTGGGGAGCCAATTGAGGAGCTACTTGATGGAGAAGTAGCGGCTACAGGTCGAGAGGACCGCATTAACCGGCCGGGAGGGATTCGAGGCGCTAACCACTTCTCACCCTCCAATACTGCCCCCTATTCATGACGCCTGCCGTGGGCCGAGATGGGGGATGCAGTGACCAGGCGGTAGGCCTTGGTCCCTTGTGGGCTGTTGCGCAGCAGTTTAATTTAATTTTAAATAGTCATTAAAGTGCTAAATGAAACACACAACCTAAGTCTTCTTTACATAAATAAAACATTAGGCAACTTTTTGCATGTGAAAGAGGACGTAGAGAATATAAAGATACGGAGTACCAAATTCGCATACCACGTTTTGAGGACCTGCCGAAAGGCCGCACACTTCATTGTAGGTCCTATGTGTTGCAAACGAGATCTTGCTTTTAGCTCCCCACGTCTTCATCTATTTAACGATGCTAATAATTAATGAACTCGGTGTTATGACATCAGTAAATGGCCTCGTTTACCTCTACTAGGAGTTGCATTAGCGCGTCTCCCAACTAAATACACAAATCATTTATTCTCTGCCCGTGGACTGCTAATTTCCGTGCTCGCGTGCAGCGGCGAAACGAAGCTCTGGAGTTTACATAATCCATGTAATACCACAGAGCTGATTATGACAGACTCTGTGTTAGCAGTTTCGTTAATATGCAAAGCGCTGAGCCTTGAACCAAGGATGACTGCTAGGTACTTCTCACAACAGTTTATAAAACATTGCATAGAGGCCTTGGTCAAACTCGCTGACCTGATTACTGATTTAACCGCTGGGATATAATAACAACGTAATTAGTTGTTTAAACTACGTTGCATTTATTAAACTAATAATTAATCTATAAAGAAATATCTAATTTCCAAATCGAGGAATGTTTGCAAGAAATAAATTCAGATATTAAAACCGGGAATAATATTAAAAAGAACACACTTGAGAGCATCTTATTGCTAGGTAAGAATCATTAGCAAAGACGAGTTGCATTTGAAGAAGAATTGAGCTCAAAATCATAACAGTGAAGATAATTAAGTTGCAGGAATCTCAGTAAATAAGAAACTTCATTTGGCCGAATGCTCAGTTCATCGAATTGTTGTATGTTCAAAAACTTAAGGGACGCTTAAATGAACACCTATGCCACTTCTGTGAATTGGCAAAATGGAATAATACTTGGGATTGAACAGTTAAATAGAATGAGGAGTGGGCCATATATACTAATGTGAAGCGTAACCAAGAACATGGGAACTATGAAGGGGTAAGTTGATATAGCAAGGATTATGTTACTATAACTATGTTATTTTAGTTATACTGGCGCCTCTTACGCTTCAAATGACATATTCGCGGGTTTCAAGACTCTTGATACAGTGGTTGTAGCGCAGCGCTAAGGTCATCAGCCCTTTAGCGGTGACTGCAAACAGATTCGCCGTGTAGGGCTTAGCGAGTTCTGGTAATTTAATTCCTTTACTGTACTACAGAAGTAAATTGTGTATATCGTAATGTTGGCAGATTAATTATGACGCGGTTATAAATCTTAGTGCTTGGACATGTGAAACAGTTCTATTCTTTTTCTTCAAAACCTAAACAAGCCAAGGTCTTGAGTTGATGTTCCAGAGTTTTCAACAAATATAATTTATTAATGCCACACTTAGTCGGGTTCAACCTCAATACTCCATGGAATCTAAAAATACTACTGATATATATATATATATATATATATATATATATATATATAATGTTTTAAAAGGAAAACCAAAGTAAAGAGGCTCAAAGGTGAACAGAATAGTAAATGAATGAAACTCATACACTAGAATCAGAATAAGGATGCATAATGCAGCGTACTAGCTAGGTATTTCAAAATATTATGTAGCAAACGAATATTATGTTTTGACTTTCCTAAAGGTGTTCAATGTTAAGCAATTTCTGTTCGACATTCCTTTAAAACCTAGATGAGCGGAGCTTGCAAATCTTATTTTAATGATGGTGCGGGGACACTTAATTATGACTTATACAGGCTGATTCAAAAATAGTTTTACAACGTTTGGGAACAGGTTCTTTACATAAAAACAGCAAAAATGTTCATATAAACACATGTCCCAAAACCTTTCGTTCTCGATTTATTGAGGTCCAAAATGCTATTAATCAAAACATTTTGAAGTGGCACATTAATTTTTTATATTGTCAGCTTGTTAGGAGGTGTTCCACACTAACAGCACTTATAGCAAATGATCCAAATGTCCTCCTCTTGCGTCTAGACACGCGTGCACTCGTCAAAACATGTAATGTCAAATACTCCCAGTCGGTGTCGTATGATTTCGCAAGCTTCCATGACACTTAGATTAAGAGTTTCTTCATCCGGGACATCTGTTGCATAAACCAACGGTTTAAGGTTCCCCTAGAAGACAAAAATCGAAAGGATTGAGGTTGGGGAACGTGCAGACCATGCAACTGAACCTCCTCTACTTATCCATTTGTCATGCTGGATACCGGCCAGTGTATCCTGACTACTGAAACTAAAATATGCTAGAGCATCTTGCATAAACCACATATTTCTTCTTATTTGCAGATGCGCATTTTCTACCCAGTCTGGGAGAGTGTTCCGAATGAATCGCTGTACACAGCGCTGCTAAGGCGTGTATTACACAACTGATAAATGACGAATGTAACAGGCACCCAGGGCAACACAAGGCCAACACTCCGGGTCAAGGACTTGTGTGAATGAGTACATAAATATGAAGGTATTAGGTTGGATCCGAAAAGCCGCTGAAGGTGACTTTCATTAAAGAATTAATAACTCGAAAATCAGCGTTTTAGAGCATATGTTTATATAAACCTATTTTCTTATTTTGATGTCGGGAATCCATAACCAAACGCTGTAAATGTATTTTGAATCAACCTGTATTTACCAAGCAATTAATAATACATTATGTGACCGTTTATGCTACAATAGCCATATTACAAATAAAGCAAACATTTTAAAAGAGGAGGTAATGTCGCATTTTTTAAAAGTTTATTTCACATAAAGTGACGAATGAACATCTTCCTCGGAATTCTACTACTAAGGCTCGTACGTTGCTCAGTGCGTGTGTATTGCGTACTAACTGAGTAATTAGTCATTTAGTGGTACACAAAAGCGTTAGATTTGTTGCCAAGTTTGCGGAGCTTTTTCCTTTTCTCTCTCTCTCTCTCGCGTTTTGTCATCAAATTTGAGGCAGGAAGTTTAATGTGTTTTTCTCTTCTTTTTGAACTCACTATTTTAAGTTCATATTTGGTTCCTTTGACCTTACCACCAAATATTTCTTCTGTCACTATCCTTATTAGGGCTAATAGTCATGCCTGATATTCCTCATAATTCTTAAGGGCTATAAAGGCAGCATTAAACACTACAATGATATGTATACTATAACCATAACACTGCAAGGTTCAGCTGAATCCAAAATGTAACTACATAAACATTATACTCGATGGAAAACACAACAGTCAATGGGAGAGGTGTGTGGTGTGTTTCTCGCCCTCTTTTCTACCGAGGAACACAAAGAGCATTTGTTTTTTACTTTGTTTACACGTACTATGTACATAGTGTACAGAGGAAGTATTATATCACACCCAAATTTTCGATACCAAGATTTCACCGGAAATATATATTCTGAGTTCCTCTTAGTCCAAAAAAGTATTTTTAGAAAAAGGTCTGATGTACCTGTGGATAACATAGCTCAAAAACTAAAATATTGTTAAACACCAAACTTGGTATTTCAGTTTGATATCTCTCAAGAATGTGACATAAAGATTTTCAAGAAAATCCCCGTTCCCCAAACTACCCTTTACATGGAAATTTTTTTGAAAATTTTGTTTTTCTAAAAATAGCTAACGATTTTGATTAAAATTCAACATATTAAAGCTATTTATATCAGAAATAAACTGTACATCTTGAATTTTCTGGGAATCGCTTCTAAAAACATGTTCAGTCAGGATGAATTTTGCTGAATTTCGCATAACTGGTAAACCGTAAGAGACAGACAAAAACTTGGTACACAAAACATGTAGATCCCGTTAAAACACACAGTTTATGTCATATAAATCTTTGTTGCAGAGTTTAACTTTTCCGAGATATTGATTGTTATTGGTTTCAATTATAACTACGCATCTTTTTGTTTCATCCATTTTTTTTTTTTTTTTTTTTTGGAAATGCATTGCGAACTTCAATCGTTCACATATTGATCGGCTTTTTAAAAGATTTGACTATTACTCTAGCCTGAGTATTCCCTTATTTCCTTTCTGCGTATAATGAACTAAGCAGTCAAACTAATTGTGGTAATATTTGTCTCGTACAGCGTGATCTTTATCTTTCGTAATTTTTTTTTTTTTTTTTTTTTGCTGAAAGCCTTGTGGATGAAATGCATCAGATTGTTTATAGAATGTTTTGCCTGTAACACATGCTAATGATCTCCAACAAATGCCAAAGAAGCTGCAAAGTATATTGAGAACAGAGAGGACTTATAAAACTTGCAAATAAAAGAGAATGGTGTCTGAAAATAGCCTGGGCCATCTCTCTAGGGTTAATAAAAGTTTATAAATCATCTTAATTAAGTCAATAATGCCTTCACATTCATTTAGAAAAAAAGATGAAGCGGAGGGTTAATTTTTCGCCTTTGAACAATATCTGGTAAAATGCATGGGATGGCTCTTTTATAATGATTGTAGAAGCCTGTGGTATCCATTTATCACTGAACTCTGGTCCAGCTTTCTCGTAAAACCCCTCCCATTCTCGCAAAGAGACCTGAAACGGCGTGCCAAGTACACTAGGGAAGTCCCTCTACGGGGATTTTCCCACATCGTGCGCGTCCAGTACCGGCCAAATATCCTTCCTTCCCAAAATCCCTCAAGTGATTCACACAGAAATTGCATCGAAATGGGTATTTGGTTTTGCAAAACTTCAGTGTTTGATGGAACATAAGGGATTAAACAATAGATCGTTAAGAAGACACATGTACAGCACCATGCCTTTATTTATTTATTTACTTATTTTTAGTTTGTAATGGGATTGGTACCCCCTTTGGGAGCTAGGAACTTTGTTTATTTTAGGCGAACCAAGCGCTCTACATTACAACAGGCCAACAGAAAGAGGAATAATGCATAATCTCGCATCCAGGATCTTTCCGGATCGATATATAATCAGTCAGGTGCTCATAGCTTGTATATCCAGCGATTAAAAGAGGTGATTCTGTTGTTTCGAATCATCCGCCACCTCTCTGCATACAAAAAAAAACTGCGTAAAGCTGGAACCACACAGTCATCTGGCGTGTCTAAGGTACTAAGCCAAGCATGGGTACCCAATACTGTCCAAATAAGAGCTCTCCACAATGCAGGGCGCGTCCAGGGAAAATTCAGGTGCAAAATATCCGTTGCTGAAAGCTGCCAGGTGTCACCAGTCCACCTCCAACATCGGCTCAAGAACCATGTCCATTTCAACCCTTTACCTGAGCATTCCAAGAGTCGATGTGCGAGCGAATCCGGAGCTTGGCACATTGGACAAGCGGGAAGAATAGCCAGATGATGTCTATGTAATTTATTTGCAGTTGGTAGGATTTTATTGAGAATCTCACATGCCACCGAGACCCATTCGTGTTGATTTCTGGTATAGCAAAGCCACGCCATATCTGCCTCCAGGTCATCTGTGGATATTTAATTTATACAGAAGAGAGTAGTATGTTCCCTCCGTTGAAACAAAGTATAGACTTCCATAGCCGCCCGAAAACGGCCATTAGCCACTTCTGCTAGAGATAGTGTCCTTAAGTCACGTAGGAGATCACGTAACGATTTAGGAATCTTAAAGAGTTCTCTCCGCTCACAAAACAACTGATAACGCCGTTGTACCAGCATCTCTACAATATCACCCTGTCCATCCAATGCTTGCAGAATCATTTTTAACAAAAGTGCTTTGCATGGCCACATCCAACAACCCCCCTACCACCCTGTCCTTTTGGAAGACGTAACTGCATACGGGAAATGCGATATAATTTTCCTGTCCATATGAAGTATCCGATCATTTGCTCAATTCTCTGACTGTGTCGTGTTGTTGAAGGCAGCACGTGTGCTGAGCAATGCAAAGGCATTACAAAACCACACACGTTATATCAAGTTCAGCATCTTCAACTTTTGACCGTATACTACACCATGTCAAGTATTAATGTATGACGTCCAATTATAGTCCCGTAGGTCTTCGTCGTCTCCACTGAAGTATATCCCACAATTTTTTTTGCGCTGCACAGTGGGTATTCCTACAACCCTGGTACCCGGAGGATGCGGCCCAATCGGGAAAATTTCAGATTACCTCAAATTAAACTTCATCACCGCACAAAGGGCATATTCCGGTAAACAGCTTCGATACGTGACATCCTGCTCGTCGATAACCATCACCGCTATATCATCGGCATAGGCCCTAACGGTCAGTTCCTTTCCATAGAACTCCAGACCCGTTATTGTAGATTGCATCTGTCGGAGCAAAGGATCGATGTATACTGCAAATAACAACAATGACAGGAGACAACCTTGGCGGACGGGTCTGTTGACCGGAATGGCGGCAGTTTGAAACCCATTGCATTGAATACTAGATGACGCAGCGTCATATAGTGCCCGAAGGAGGCGATACAACTTGTCAGGCACTGGCAATGCCTCAAAACGTGCCCAAAGGCCCTCATGAACCACATTATCAAATGCTTTCTCAAGGTTCAGGTTTACCAGCGCAACAAAGCGGTTTTCTTTGCGACAGTGAAGGATACAGTCTCGGAAAGCTGCCACTGTATGGTGCATAACCACACCTCCGCGCACTACAGTCTGCTGCTCACTAAGCAATGGCATACATCAGAGCAACATACTTGCAAACTACGGGCGATTATTTTTGCAAACAGCTTATAATCAAAGTTGAGTAATGTGATAGGCCGATAATCTGCTGGCCGACTGGGCGTGGCGGTCTTTGGGAGAGGTTAGAACCACCCCATCTCCAAATGTAGGTGGCGGGTTTTCGTCCCTCAATATTTCTTGAAACACTAGAAGTTCTTTCTCAATAAACCGCCAACAATGTTTATAAAACTCATACGGCAGCCCATCCGGTCCGTGCGCCGCACGAGGTTTGGCTGTCTGAATTGCAGTAAGCAACTCCGTCTCCCTCAGCGAGGGAGTAGGCAACCGTTGTAAACCTCCCTGCACAACTTGAACGTATTTGGACATATACGACTGGATTGAATCCACCATGTCCATCGGTCTGGCAAAGCGCTGAGTGTAATAGGAATGTAATACTCGAAGAATCTCTGTCGTGGTCGTAACCTCTTGGCCAACAGTGAGCAATTTGGTAACAAACTCTCTGCGACCTTGCCTACGCTCCTTCGCCATGAAGAAGAAATTCATTTTTTCACCATAAACCATTTCTGCTGTACGTATTCTGGCTAAGGTTCCCTGGAGCTCTTGCGTTTTACGGTGCTAGACATGAGCCTTGGTCTCCCGGAGCTGACAGTGTACGTACTTCCCATGTTGTTGGCGCAGGTGTAAATCTTGTAACACTTCAAGATAAAAATCCAAAGTTTCTTTACGAGCTAACACTCTACGACACGCTGCGCTCTTAAAAATGGAGTGTATCGCTGGCTTCACCTTATATATCCACCACACTGCCTTATTGGGAGAGTGCTGAAAAGACTTCTGTAAATTGGACCAATATTCTTGGAATTCTATCAGAACCTCGGCATCTATAAATAAGCACCAATTAAGCTTCCACAACCCTGGACCACTGCGACGTATCTCCGCACGATCTGCAACGGCATGTAACAGTGCATTGTGATCGCTAAAAGCTGCTGGCACTATCTCTGTGCGATGCCATCTCCAGTAGAACATACATCCGGTCCCGTCGAGAAGCCGACTGGCCTCGTAAAAAAGGTGTACATCACATTGTTACCGTGCTTGGATTCCCAGCTATCCACCAACTGGAACTGTTCCACCAACTGTATGCAATGTAGTTCATCCATTAAAGGCCGCTCTTTGATCTTTGGCTGCCAGCGTACAGTTAAAGTCCCCAACCAATAAGAATGGGGAACTCCGAGGAATATGAATTAAAAGCCCCTTTCGAAAAAAAATCCTATCGTTATTTTCGCTTGTTGCTTCCAGCGGGGGCATAGCTATTCACGAAGGTAACACCATCATACTCCGCGGCGAGGATTCCACCTGAACGATGATATGCAAAACCAGGGGCAATCCCTGGCGGTATACAATAGCAGTCCCAGTACCACCCGGGCCTAAATTAGTCTCATAGTCATACCATATAAAAAGTCCATATTATAAACATTCACCTCTTGAAGAAAGCAAACATCAACATCATTACTACTCAAAAAATCCCGCAGCAGCTGCTGTTTAACTGGTTGACGCAACCCATTCACGTTAAGTGACGCCCAGATTTGAAGTCCAACTGGCATGCGGGAAAGGAGAGGTACTCACAATCTCAGGACCAGTGCCGTGATACCAGACAGGAATTAAGACACGTGCCAGTTCAACCCGGGGAGTACAGCCATTAATTGTCCGCACCTTCGTGAGGATCGTTGTTAGTATGCTTGTAGCAACGCCGTAGATCCTCATCGTCGCCCTCCGTGGTGTAATGGTTACCATGCTGACTTCATATACCCAATGTCGTGGGTTCAAACCCGACGGAGGACGATGATTTTGTCGGGTGTAAAAATCCTTAGCATGGCTTGCTTCGGAAGGGAAGTGAAGCCGTTGGTACCGTGTCGTAGATTTACGGCACGTAAAAGAACATCAAGCCTGATAGAGAGACCTCTGAATGGGACGCTGAGAACCACAGCACTTAAAGAGCATCCATAAATAATTGCTGGAAGAATTAAAACAAAATATCCGCCAGGAAATTGCCAACATTTCTCAACGTGAACTACGTTGATGGATAGTTTCCTGAAGAGGTGCCAAACATGAATGGAGAACACAGTGGTTGGTTTCAGTATCTCTTTTCATAACACTGGTAAGTAAGGCATTTAAAAGTAGTTTTTAAAATGCTGCATGGTTTCATCAGTGCCTTTCTAAGATAGCGGCAGACGGGAACGAGCGCCAAGGGCGCGGACAGGCAAAAACCGCGCAGCTGGTTTGGACGTTTTTTGATCACCCGGTATAATGGCAAATCCAGGTCTCGTCGATTGTGACAACTTTACACAAAGAATCCTTCGGATTTCCCTTAAATAGCTTCAAACGCAGTTCGAAGTTGAAAGTCGCACTCGCTTATTGCCTAGTGTAAGCAATCGAGCACCCATCGGCTCGAGAACTATTTCATCTCAAACTTAACATGCAGCATATAATTGCCGTTCTCCTCGACACTTGTGGTCTCTGTCACTTCGCGAACTTCTTTCAACAATCAGCAAGAATCATATCGTGGACTTTTTCAGCGATTTCCTCGGTAACAACTGCCGGGCGTCGTGGAAATTCCTCATTAAAACCGAATATGTAGTCACGTTTGAAGTCGTTGAACTAATGCCTAAATCTAGTCACAAATAGCGAAAGGTCCCCAAAATGGATGGCAATTTTTTTATTCATTTTTTTCCCCTCTTCGAAAGTTCCGCTATACAGAAGTGAAAAGTCAATCGTTGAATGATACTGCACTTTTTCGATTTTAGCAAAAACACGGTGAATGAATAACAGAAATGCCTGGCAAATACAAACTATGGATTTGCATCAAATTGTTTTTTGCTGCGGTAACATATAACGGTACAGGATGGCGACACCAACTTGCCTTAGCAACACTATCTAATTTGGAACATACTACAGGTCACGCGTCAGTTCTTGACGATTGCCATTTTTAAATGAGAGATTAGATGCGAGTCACTTAGTCACTTTTACTGGAGCATTGGTACACAAGCAGAAACGGCAGTCAGATATTGCGTACGTAATTCCCATGTTTCTGCGCTACAGTAATACAGTCTTTACAAATCATATATCAACTTCCAGCGATGTGAGTCACGTGTATTCGCTCTCAGCCTCAGTTACTGCTTACACTACACTTTCCACCTAAGTTTCTTGTATTCACTATATTCCCGACATTTCTCCCTCATCTTGTTCTTCTGAATTGCAGTCATTTTCATTAATAGCTAAGCAACTCCCATTGGACACTGGCAGTGGCATTACCCCGTAACCGTAACAGTTTGCAGTCAACTGTGCGCTGTGTATTCTCGAAACGTAATCATAAGGAAGCAGAACTGGTTGCTATTGTAACATAATCTTCCCTAAAGGTCATTCGTCTAGACAGAGTTGCCAACTAGGAGGTTTCCCCCAAATTTGGGGGAGTAAAGCGTCAGGGGGATTTTTAGGGGAATTGCTAAATATTGGAAGTCTTTATAGGTGGTTCTTGTTAAATATTTTTAGGTTCTTTAATAGAGAAATTGAAATAAAATCTCACGGACGAGTGGTTATTCCCTAATCTCTGTCTTAAATTACGTAAGATACTGCGATTAGCTCTTTGGAAGTCAAGTGAACCGAATAGCGATACACGTGTAGCAGGAAAACGATACTCGATTCAATATGACATTTCTAGTGGCCTAGGATTCCCCGACGTCACCTGCTATGATCAGCAGTTTGGTCCATTAACTGTGTTGACGTGATCTAACGTAGATAACATTAATGACGAATTTCAATGACTACTAAAGATAAACATATTTTAGATATCATATTGGATTTTCAAAACGGAATGCTCCACTCGCACGCGCACTACTTAACTTCTGCAAATCTTCAGATAACGGTTTTGTTTTTTTTAATTTATATACATGTTTAGTGGGCTTTCTAACGATTTGTGAAATTCTGATGTGTAGCTAGAAGGAATCTTGGTAGCGGCGTTGGCAACTCTGCGTCTAGAAGGAACGAGCAGCCTATTTTTATGGAACTATTCACGTACTGTGTACGTTAAGAATATATGAGAGGACAAAAACGTGCGGAACGGAACTGATATCTGCCTAAGTGCCAGACTATGCCAGGCAGCTGTTCCCACAAATTTCCCGCCAAAGTGTTTAGCTGTTGCCGGTGGCTCGTGCCAATAGTGCAGGGAAGAGCCCTTTTAGTGGAAGTCTATACCAACAAATTGGACCCTGAGTCAATGGAGGGATGTGGTCTTCACAGATGACCCAAATCCAGTTTGCAAAATGGTTCCCACCACATGCCCCCCCACTAGGAAAGAAAATGTAGTGGGACCAGAGCGGGAATAGAAAAGAAAAGTGTCAGAATAATAAATAAATAAGATGTGCAGTCCAAGTATTATCGTTAATAAGAGATACCCTATTATTATTATTATTATTATTATTATTATTATTATTATTATTATTATTATTATTATTATTATTATCGTCAATTCCAATAAGATATATATATTAAACACTTATTTATATACTTGCAGTATATTTTTTACTCAGATTCCATTTTTATAGTAGTAAGTAAAACCACGAGCGTTTTCATCTTGTTGTTAGTTCACCCCCGGAGCGAAGCGACGGCAATAAATTGTCCTAAGAAATGAAAACATGAGTTATATTTGATAAGACAACTCAGCGAAACACACTATTTATAATTTATTATATATAGGAAGGGAGACTTTATCAGGTTATGATTGTAATGCATTAGTTCTCAAATGGTAGATGACGCATTCGACCATGTTTATTTGACGACTGTTTTTTCCCTTCTTCACTGCCTCCTGAATTATGCTTTGGCCGACCGTGCCTACACCCAATGTACGAATATGGACAGTAATATTACAAATAGGGAAAAATTATTTTATTTCAGCTTTTAATAACTAATACTTGAAATGGAAAGAAATGCTATTTTATTTTAGGTTATTGCATTCATGTCATACATAAGAAATACAAATAATTATTATTTTCACTCCTTTTTTGAACGAAACACATTATGAACTGGATGAATCTTTAAATAAACATTGTAATTAGTTCATTTGTTTTGTCTCTTGTGCGGTCGCCTGACCGAACCGTTTCAAACTTTTCGCCATCACGCAATGTCACGGTTGACTGGATTGTCAGCTTATTACCAATAACCAAGACAGGAGATCAAACAAACGAACGTCAAGTACAAGAAGATTTCAAAGAAATGAACATCAGCTGCGATAAGATGTTTCGACAATATTGCTCCAGTCAGATGACCGCGATTGGTTGTAATTTCCTAATTTTGGACATTGCATTGGCGCAGTAATAGTTGAGGTAATTGTCAGTGAAATAAGCAGCCATAGCATTACGGTACTGAGCTATATGTGTAGATCACAGACCTGAATCAAAGAGAGTGAAGTTAATTACTTTATAGTGTTTAACGCCTGCTTTTATTACTTGTGGCACTAGAGGCGACGACACTGATGATACATGGAATGAAGATGGAGCACCGGTGGAATACGATGGTGGGGTAAACCGGAGAACCGGAGAAAACCCGCCCCTGCACCGCTTTCTCCACCAAATATCTCGCATGCGGCCGCTCGGGATCGAATCCGGGCCGTCTAGGTGAGAGGCGAGTGGTCTAATCACTCGGCCACAACGCGGCCCCAAGCGAAGTGGCATCATGGCATTCGGGGGGTCGCAGGTTCAATCTCCGGCAATCACTCCCCATGTACCCTGCACTTTACATAATTTTCCCGAGGTTTTAGGTAGAATGCTTGGGTGGTTTCTCATTTGTTACGATTTATTTTCTACCAATCCATTCGATATGTTTCTTTCTCAACGTTCATGAGTGCTTTTAGTTCTAGTATGTGGCAGTGTGAACAGATGGTGCGGATTTATGCCTAATGGAAAGGATGCTCCCCGTAGACTCTAGAGAGCTTTTAGTTCACGGGTCGCTTGATCACCCTCTCTGGCTGTCCGATAGCGGGACGAGTAAGCGGACTTGGAAATGCCAGGGGCTTTCAGGCGAGTCTGTGGCCACTGTACCTGCAGTCTGTGACCTTCTATTGGTCTCGCACTTCATATCTTCACCTCCTATGGATCCCTCTTTTCACCCCTTCACCTCCTATGGATCCCCTCATCTACTATGGAACCCTCACTTCATCCCTTCACCTCCTATGAACCCCTCACTTCATCTCTTCACATCCTATGGAACCCTCACTTCACCCCTTCACCTACTATGGTTTCCTCACTTCATCTCTTCACCTGCTATGGTTCCCTCTTTTTTTTTTTTTTTTTTTTTTTTTTGGTAGTGTTTAATGCCCGCTTTTACAACTTGTGGTACCACAGGCAATGACGCTGGTGATACATGAATGAAGATGGAGCAACGGTGGAATGCGATGGCGGGGGAAACCGGAGAACCCGGAGAAAACCCGCCGCTAAGCAGCTTTGTCTACCACAAATCTCACATGCGGTCTCTTGAATCGAACACGAGCCGTCTAGGTGAGAGGCGAGTGGTCTAACCACTCGGCCACGTCGCGGCCATGTATGGTTCCCTCACTTCACCCCTTCACCCCCTATGGTTTCCTCACTTCATCCCTTCACCTGCTATGGAGCCCTCACTTCATCCCTTTACCCGCTATGGATCTCTTACTTCATCGTTTCACCTCCTTTGGATCCCGCACTTCATCCCTTCAATTCCTATTGTGCCCTCGCTTCATCTCTTCACCTCCTGTGGTTCCCTCACTTCACCCCTTCACCTCCTATGGCTCCCTCACTTCATCCCTTCACCTCGTATGGTTCCCTCACTTCATCCCTCCACTTCCTATGGTGCCCTCACTTCACCCCTTCACCTTCTGTGGTTCCCTCACTTCATCCCTTCACCTCCTACGGTTCCCCCACTACACCCCTTCACTTCCTATGGTTCCCTCACTTCACCCCTTCACCTCCTGTGGTTCCCTCACTTCACCCCTTCACCTCCTGTGGTCCCCTCACTTCATCCCTTCACCTCCTATGGTACCCTCACCTCACCCCTTCATCTCCTGTGGTTTCCTCACCTCACCCTTTCATCTCCTGTGGTTTCCTCACCTCACCCCTTCACCTCCTGTGGTTCCCACACTTCACCCCTTCACCTCCTATGGTTCCCTCACCTCACCCCTTCATCTCCTGTGGTTTCCTCACTTCACCCCTTCATCTCCTGTGGTTTCCTCACCTCACCCCTTCATCTCCTGTGGTTACCTCACTTCACCCCTTCGCCTCCTGTGGTTTCCTCACCTCAGCCCTTCGCCTCCTGTGGTTTCCTCACCTCAGCCCTTCACCTCCTATGGTTCCCTCACTTCACCCCTTCACTTCCTATGGTTCCCTCACTTCACCCCTTCACCTCCTGTGGTTCCCTCACTTTACCCCTTCACTTCCTATGGATTCCTCACTTCACCACTTCACCTCTTGTGGTTCCCTAACCTCACCCCTTCATCTCCTGTGGTTTCCTCCCTTCACCTCCTGTGGTCCCCTCACTTCATCCCTTCACCTCCTATGGTTCCCTCACTTCATCCCTTCACCTCCTATGGTTCCCTCACTTCATCCCTTCACCTCCTATGGTTCCCTCACTTCATCCCTTCACCTCCTGTGGTCCCCTCACTTCATCCCTTCACCTCCTATGGTTCCCTCACTTCATCCCTTCACCTCCTATGGTTCCCTCACCTCATCCCTTCACCTCCTATGGTTCCCTCACTTCATCCCTTCACCTCCTATGGTTCCCTCACTTCATCCCTTCACCTCCTATGGTTCCCTCACTTCATCCCTTCACCTCCTATGGTCCCCTCACTTCATCCCTTCACCTCCTATGGTTCCCTCACTTCATCCCTTCACCTCCTATGGTTCCCTCACCTCATCCCTTCACCTCCTATGGTTCCCTCACTTCATCCCTTCACCTCCTATGGTTCCCTCACTTCATCCCTTCACCTCCTATGGTTCCCTCACTTCATCCCTTCACCTCCTATGGTTCCCTCACTTCATCCCTTCACCTCCTATGGTTCCCTCACTTCATCCCTTCACCTCCTGTGGTCCCCTCACTTCATCCCTTCACCTCCTATGGTTCCCTCACTTCATCCCTTCACCTCCTATGGTTCCCTCACCTCACCCCTTCACCTCCTGTGGTTTCCTCACTTCTCTTCACCTCCTATGGTTCCCATACTTCACCCCTTCACCTGCTGTGGGTTCCTCACTTCTTCTCTTCACCTCCTGTGGTTCCCTCACTTCACCCCTTCACCTCCTGTGGTTCTCTCACTTCACCCCTTCACCTCCTATGGTTCCCAAACTTCACCCCTTCACCTGCTGTGGGTTCCTCACTTCAGCACTTCAACTCCTATGGTTCTCTCACTTCACCCCTTCACCTCCTGTGGGTTCCTCACTTCACCCCTTCACCTCCTGTGGTTCTCTCACTTCACCCCTTCACCTCCTATGGTTCCCAAACTTCACCCCTTCACCTGCTGTGGGTTCCTCACTTCAGCACTTCAACTCCTATGGTTCCCTCAGTTCATCTCTTCACTTCGTATGGTTCCCTCACAAACGATGAGCTGCGATTGACAGCGTTCCCGACCAAGAATACCTACTTTTCGGCTGCGAGACGCACGAAGCTGGCCATTTCATCTCCTCATATCGGAAGGATGATGATGTACTTCTGCCGTGCATACGCGGGCGTGAGACCGGCAGCCGGATTGGCAGGCCAGGCCTCATTTGGGTGGTAGCACAATGCGATTAAAAAAAAAAAATATATATATATATATATGTGTGTGTGAGTGTGTGTGTGTGTATATTTTAGTGCATTCATTTTAACCATGCCATATATATTTGAGAAATGCATTGCATATCTATTAAAAGTAGTATTGTGATGTGTGTTGTGTCTCATAGGATGAACCCGCCAAGCATCTGATAAAGGTATACTACATTAAAGGGTCGCTAAATTATAAGGTAGCCCTGTCGCGGCCTCTCTCCTCTGCGCGAGAGAGCCGAGAGTCGCCGAGAAAGTGCTGCCGGCAAAGGCGTACTAAAATACGTACCTTAAAATAACGTACGAAAAGGTTGACCTTCTGCTGACATCAGGTGGCACAATTTGCAAAAACATTCTCGCTCGCTCGTCTATGCTCAGCAGTAGGAATCCTTGTGATTTCTTGCATGATGTTGTCACTAAGTTTCTGTAGATTACACAGGGTTTTCTGCTGCTGAGCTTAGGTGAATGAGTGAGAACATGTTTAACTTGTTATACTGCTTGTTTGGGAGCAGATGGTAAATGTTATAGCACCTATCTAAAGTAAGGACTCCAGTGCATTCTTGACGGTACCACTTTCCCGGCAACTCTCGGATCTCTCGCGCAGTGGATAGAGTGCACGAGAGAGGTTACCTTATAATTTAATGACCCTATATAACTCGATTACTGAATCAAAAGCATATTCATTACTGATTATTGTTCTAATTTCATGTTGGAATCGTTTAAACGTCTTGAAACAAATTAGAACACTTGTTATTTGCCTCTAAGGCACTCTACATTACACAGTACTTGCATACCAAGCATTGTTGTCACAGACACAACACAACTGAATGACTCACTTAGAGCTCAAAACGGTCAGTTATTCAGTGTGTCCACCTTTCTCTTCTCCACTCTCTGCTTCTTAACGTCTTAACTGCTTTTCTGCCTCGCGGGGCAATTCTCGGCCTAAATACACCCCTTCAAGTCCCGAAGGTTCTATTTGTGGAAGGCTCAGGAATCTGAAAGATAGGTGTCTCAAGAAGTGTTTTACTCAACCGAAAAGAATCGATTTAAGAGTATGTATGACTGAAATTTCATGAAAAATAAAAACAAATCGGTTTTCATATTTGAATTCCATAAGATAACTTACACGTTCCTGAATATAGAAAAGGTATAATTGGCAACAAGATACCGTTTTAAATGCCTTAACTGGAGCTATAGCAAAGCATTAGATGTGAAACTGCACTGGACTGGCAAGAAAAACTTCACTTCGACGAGAGAGCATTCGTATCATGCAATGTTAAAAACTAAGTTATGTAGATTATAAGCAGCAATGTAAAAACAAAAGGACAGAAGCAGAGAAGAGAAAAGGAGAGTTGATGGTCCAATCTACCAACCTGGTGGATTTTAATGTGAGCCATGCATTTATATCTTTCCTTGTTTTCTCACTATTGATATTTTCAAAAATTTTCTTCCTGTAAAATGCTTCTTGCGAAGCAGTTTTTCTGTTACATAAATAAAATTTGCTGTACATTTTCACAGAGGCTCAGTGAACAAGAATTGCCCTAAGTTTTACTGTCATATGCATTTAAGCATATGTTTTCAATTTTAAAACATAAAAATTATACCTTTATGACAAAAAAAGAACATTTATAACTTTAAAAACTTTTGGAGCTAAAACCAAACAGGACACACAGAAATCTAGGACATTGTGAACTTAAGGTTAAAATATTAGACCAACATTTTAAATTTTTGTCGCAAGAGACCCTTGCAATGACATGACATATGCATAAAGATGTTTGACCATACCTTCCAGACCATTAGAGCAAAATTGATAAAAGTTACATTTAAACTTATTTGCACTACAGTACCTCTGTAATGTAGATTTCAAGAAGTTACTACTATTAGTTTGAATTTCAAACGTTCAATCATAGAAGCCCTTAATAAGCTTCGTTTTCCGGCTATTTTGTCCGTCACCGCTGTTGTTAAAGAGAGACGGATCGAAACAATAGCTGCGCCTAACTGGTCAGTTAGCCGCGATCGACGACAGGTCGCGTCTGTTACAGTATTTTACTTTACAGTATGATTTAATATTTAAACTTTATTAATTTCCTTCGAGCCCCTTTGTTACATAACTGCAGACTGTGATATTTAAGTTAGTAGACACTACTTTGGATAAGTCTAATGAAGTAGTATGGGAAAAAACGAGTGTCCAATTATGTTGCTTGTGCTTCCTTATAAAAGCCTGTTGAACATTTAAACTAATATCTAACTGCATACATATTTTGAAATAAATTGATCTAACAAGGTTTTGAACTCAGTAAAGTTAAACACTCTGTTTTGGGTAATGCCGTGTTGATAATTAGTATTCCCTTTACTATTCCGCATATTACCGATGTAAACTCTACTCATATTACGGATGTAAACTCTACATTAATATTGAGAAAGGAAAATACACAGATTATCAGTTGTGTTAATTAACTCCAGTTTACATTAACAAAATGATTTGTTTGTATTTCTTGCGATTGCATTGTCTGCGCTGTGGTTGGCGAACATATACATGCCTTTTTAGAATCCCTCAAGCGAAACGAATCACCAGTATTTCGACAAGCGTATTCCATTATTACATCAGGTGGCCTAACAGCGCCGTATTTTACGTTAGCAGATAACCCTTCGTGCGTTTAAAGAGTAGCAGATCTCAAGGAGTGGATTCAAGTAAACAGCACTCAGTAGCGGTGATAGTGCGAGCGACCTACGTTCTACACCTCTTGCATATTAGCGGAAAAGGCGAGATATTCTCGCTCACGCAGATTTGCCCACCTGGGTAGTCTGGGGGTAGCGTGCCTGTCTGATATTCAACAGGTCGCGAGTTCGAATCTCACTCAGGGTGAGCTTCCCGTATAATTTTAGTCGGTCTGGGTAGCGCGGCGGGTTAGGCGCTTGTGTTCTTAAGGTCGCGGGTTCTGACCCGCCTCGGACCGATGGTTTTTAAGTGTGCTTAAAAGTGACAGCCCCATGCCAGTAAATTTTTAAAAAAAAAAACTTGTCCCCAAGGCCGCGTCTGCTGAGTGCCTCGTTTTGGTGATTCGTGACGCAGGGGATCGTGGCTTCGAATTCCATCTTGGGCATGGGTGTTTATAAATGGGCAGATGTGTGTGGGTGTGTGTTAAAAGCAAAACGGTAATCAAATAAAAAATAAAGGAAATGTCGGGAAATTATGGAGAAAGGGAAAAAAGAGAGAGGAAAAAGGAATACAACGCCGGATTCCTGATAAGACTCCGCAATTGTGTTTTTTTTTATTTGTTTAAAAGAAAAAGAAGAGTTCCGTATTAGTGTCTGTGATCTCATGTACAGGAACAAGGAAGGTTAACATGTTTTCCACTTCAGTTACAGAAATGTAATTTTTGAGAGAATGGGAATTAATTAAAAAGTCTTTATTTGAGCTATAAGTATACGGCACTATCTACTTTTGTGTACGCTATCCTTGTTTAACATCGGAGACAGGACCCATAGTAGGGTTCAATACAAACATTAAGGTTCTGTAACAAAAAAATTGGATGTGCTACATTCACATAACTTTCTCTAGCTCTTCTATGTACAAGTTATTCCAATTAAAGACTTTTATTTTATCTATATCGTGCTTAATCGAGATAAATGTCCACAGAATTGTTCTTATTACCAGCTCCCTTATACACAAAAGAGGGAAAGCTCGCGAAACAAAGGTTCACTTTACCTGTTTTGCCTATCAGCGGAGGTGGTGAGCGGGTCAAGGTCATTGCGAGGAGTAAAACCACTGGTGGGTTTTAATTTGAGGCGGCACCGTGGATGAGTGACTAGACTGCTCGCTTCCCACCTAGGCGGCCCGGGTTCGATCCCAAGCGCCCACATGTGGGATTTGTGGTGGACGAAGCGGCGTCTGGGAGAGCTTTTCGGTTCCCCCCGCCACTCATTCCACCAATTGCTCCATCACCACCTTTCCTATTTTATTTAAAATTCGCTTGCAATTTCATATCATCCACTTCCTCACGCTGATACTTGGCTACGCGCCGGCCACTTGTTCCAGGTCCTCCATTCTGTGGTTTCCTGCTGTTGGCTCCCCGACAGGCTTCTGACCTCTAGGCATCCGCTTGTAAGCTCTACATAAGAGAAAGATAAGCCGACTGCGAGTTTTAACTTGAGACATCCCCGTTGAGTTCTGCAACCTTTAATGCACGAAAGGCTATGTATAGATGTCAAATGCGGGGTAGCTGGGCTATATTATACATTGCCTTTGTTGTGGTTCTCACAGATTCGGCTCAGGGGCTGCATAATCGTCTTATAAACCAAGTGTGTTTACTCATTTAACATCAATTTTGTGCTAATTTTCTTGTTTTAAACTTTCACTAACCAAGACAAATACGTTTATTGCATGATTTAATTTGAAGCCATTTACAAGTTGGACAAGTAAAACTCGGAATATTAAACATTTCAGGAAACTTTTCATACACATTCCTGCTGCTTTTCACAGTCATTCCGTCAAAGAGTTCTTTAATAATGAAAGCCTTTGCTTCCGTGAAGAATTTTGCTGCTGTCATTGCTTCCTGGAATTTGGATCCGTTGTTCCTTGTAAATTGCAAGATATTTCTCGGAGAGCTCTGTTGTGTAAGCTGCTTCCTCTACCTTTGGAGCAGAAGGAACACGCTGAAATTAATCTTTGGATACGTACCGCATCTAGTTAAAAGCAAATTGCGTTTCCTTCAAAACCTCCTCCCCAAATGGAATGTGAGTCCTGCTAACGCCTAGCGGCAGGAAGGGATATCACTACCGTTAGAAGATTGCACTTTAAACTTATTTTCCAAATCTGTCACATCCGGAAAATATCTCACATGGCTTTCTCTGACTGCACTACAAACATACTTCTTACAAAAGAGTATTCTTCTCTCTACACCAGCTAATCGAGATAATCATTAGCAGAATGTACTTATTACTTAGTTCCTTATAAGTAGAAGGGAACTAAAGGAATGTGCTCTGCCAAAAGCTATGTTTTAAAAGCTATCGTAAAGCGATGTTCATAAGTAATACCACGAGTATTTACATCATGTCGATAATTCAAGATCGGAGCGAAGCGACGGGATTCGTCTGTACTAAGAGATGAAAACACGAGTTGTATTTGATAAGACAATTCAGTGAAATAAGCTATTAATGACTTATAATACATAGGCGGGGAGATTTTATCAGGTTATGATTGTAATACTTGCATTAGTTATCAAATGGTAGATGACGCATTCGACCATGTTTATTTACCGAATATTCTTTTCTTTCCTCGCCGCCTCCTGAATTATGATATTGCTGACCGTGCCTACACCCAATGTACGATTGTCGACACCAACAATAGAAACAGGGAACAATTATTTTATTTCAGCGTTTAATAACTAATACATGAAATGGAAAGAAACGTTTGAGAGAGCCCAGTAACCTCAAACAACCAAGATAGGAGAGTACACAAACGAACGTAAGATGTTTCGACAACATCGCTCCAGTTAGATGACAGCCATTGGTTGCAATTGTCTAATCTCGTTAATAGTTGAGCTGAATTGTCATTGAGTTTGGCTTCGATGCTTGGCCAGGATTAGAACAAAAGAAAAACGGACACTGCCTGTCTGAGAAAACTATTTTAAAATTGAAACTTATAACAAGGAATGTCTTGGAAACGGTCAACCCTACAACAAATATGTATATGAAATATATTGTGTGTTTTAATGAGATACATTTATTGTTTAGTAAGTTTTTGCCTATCTCTTACAGATAAACTGTTATGCAAAATTCTGCAAAAAATCAACCAGAATAAAGTGCTCTTCAGAGGTTGTTCCCAGAAAATTCAAAGTGTGCATTTTCTGTTGTAAATAACTTTAATATGGTATTTTATTCAAAATTGTTAAGTCCATTTTTGAGAAAAACAAAATTTTTAAAACTTTGTCCATGTAAGGGGTGGTTTGGGGTGGGGGATTTTCTTGAAAATCTCTTTGTCGCATCCTTGGAAGGCAATAAACTTAAATACCAAGTTTGGTATTTAACGATCTTTTAGTTTTTAAACTATGCTAACCACAGTCACACACCCGAACCTTTTTCTAAAAATGCTTTTCTTGATTCAGGAGTCTCAAAATATATATTCCCGGTGAAGTCTCGCTATCAAACTTTTCGGTGCAATACAATACCTTCTCTGCACGCTAGCACGTGTAGAGAAAGTAAACAAATAATCCATTGCTGTCATCGAGCGGGATGGTGTCGTCTGTAACTCACATTGGGGAGGTCGCGGGTTCACTCCCCTTGGCCGACCGAGGTTTGCCCGGGTCACCTGGTGAATGTTGGGTAGGTTTATTTCATCCCGCGAATTTCCTGTCCCTCTATATCTTTCCATTGGCATTTAATTCATCCTTCATGCCGTATTTTCTTTGACGGTTGGAAGTGTCATGATACTGCTCGGTGCACCGTGGAAGGGAAAAAGGGTGCAAAGTGATATCTCCGTCTCCGACTTCGGCTGATTGCCGGGATGAGGCCCGCTCCTGGCGGGAGCGGAGGGACCCATGTGCGGTGAGGTCTCCGGTCTACCTGTCCGGCATTCAGAGTGCTTTAATCTGGAAACTGCAGGAATCGTCATTGCTGCACCGTCGCTCCTGGTTCTGTCTGCCTAGTGTCTCTATCACTCCCTACCGATGGCGTCCCCTCACAATAACCACCAAGGTTCGCTGTCGAATCGACTCCGGCCAACCGTATCCTAATCCACTGCTCACAGCTTGCACGGTGCAAACCTGCCTGCTGTAACACAACATCAAGCTAATTGGTGACGTCTGATCTGTGAGGGCCATCCAGAAAGTAACGAACGATTTGGCATAACTAAATGATAACGAAGGACATCAACACAAAACTTTATTTACAAAGTTACAGTATCTCACACCACTTCTCAACGCAATCTCCATTCTATCAAGATATTTATTGTCACGTGGTACCAGTTTTTCAATGTCAATGTTATACTTTCTACCGCCAAACAACTTACTCGTTTTTTTGTGTTGTTGTTTTTTTAATGCGCAAAATGTTCGGCCAATCGAATTTTATAGGCAAATAACGCAAGGGTATGATGCTAACGCAATGCTCCAGTCTTGAGTGATAAAATTACGAGTAGTTAAAAGATGAACCAATGTTTACGAAAAATACCGGAGTTAATCAATCGTTATGGAGGAACTGAAAGTAAATGTTGATAAAATAGTCCAGAAAAGCCGGTGTTTCACTTTGGGCACCGTACATGACCTTTTGGATGGAAAAGATTTCCCAGCCATGAAGATCTCAACGTGGCAGTGACATCTTGGATCAGATGTTTAGCGGTGGAAGAGTATAACATCTGCGGTGAAAAAACGGTACCACGTGTCAATGATTACGTGGAAATATAAAGTACTGTAACTTTGTAAGTAAATCGCCTGTCACTTTCTGGATGGCCCTCGTATGTGAATGACCAGCAGATCCAGAATTGCATGATAACTGAAATCCAAACTTGTATGCGGATTATGAAGGTGTTGTTCACAATGATGAGGTACTGCGGGGAGGGGGGGGGGGGTTATCTCTTCACCGATGGCTTTTCTCTTGCTCTGTGATTAAACAACCTGCCAGGTTTAATCAGCTCTACGAGATTGTGAAGTTCTGATTTCTGTTTAACCTCTCCCACATAAAAACAGCTTTGTTACGTACTGGAAAATAGCAGCAGCTTTTAACTCGCTCGTTTGCATGAAGTAATGCTAATCTCCTGCATTAGTGATATACAAAACTCATATTCCAATATTTCCCTGGTGGGTGATGTATAACAAACGAGTTGGATTTTAGGTCTGTAGAGTGGCATAAAAAGCGGTATGCACTCTGCCAGGATACACTAACTGTAAGCGCCATTTTCAACACCCATATACGTATATTCAAACCTTATCAAAATTACTATAAATTTATTTATCTAAAATGTTCGTAAAAATGTTGTTCTCAACTTGCATACCTTTCCACAAGACATTTTATTTTCAGCGCTGGCTTTATTATTGGCATAATTTCATTTTTAGACGTCAATGAATATTATTGTAGGACTATTTTATGAGCAATGAGTTTGCTAGCATGTTTTTACTTTCTCTAGTCCGTGTGTATAATGCACATAGGGAATAAAGAAGATATTGTATTCTATCAAAAAATTCGGTGTCGAAATTTTACCGGAAATATGTTTTCGGTTCCCCAAGGTCCGTGCGTTTGCCCGTGAACACCATAGCTAAAAACAAAAAGACCGTTAAATACCAAACTTTGTATTAATGTTTAGTATCTTGCAGGCATATGACACGAAGAACTTCAGGAAAATAGCCGCACCACAAATTAACCTTTACGTGGAAAAAATTTTGAAAATTTTATTTTCTCAAGAATGGCTCTAGCTGTTTTCATTAAAATACCATATACTAAAGATATTTGCATCCGAAATAAAATGTTTATCTTGAATTTTCTGGGAATAGCCTCTGAAGACTTCTTCATTCTGGATGAATTTTGCCAAATTTTGCATAGCTGCTAAAGTGTAGGAGACAGACTAAAACTTACATCACAAGTCGTAGATCTTGTTGAAACACATAATGTATGTCCTTTACATTTTTGCAGTGGAGGTAACCAATTCCGAGACATTTTTGTTTACGGTTTCAATTGTAAACTACGTATATTTTTCTTAGACAGGAAGTGTCCGTTTTTCTTTTGTTCTACTTCTGGCAAAGCAAAGAAGCGAATTGCAATGACAATCGCATTACGACAGTTTCTAAAATGTTCCCTTATTTCCCTTCTATTATAAGGAACTAAGAAATAAGAACATTCTGCTAATGTGTAACTCCATTAGTATGGTGGAGAAAGAAGAATAATATTTTTAGAAGCATATTTGTAGAACGCCTATAGAAAGTCATGTGAGTGTAACACTTCAGATTTATAATTTTCTGGCATGTATGCACAAAAACAAAATTGAGTCATGGACGCTATTTAACTGCTGCATTTCTTAACGTCCCGTACCATATTGGGCTTCTTTATCTGACTTGGGATTATTTTACGTGCTGTAAACATATCACACAAGAAGTGGTCCATTCGTATCACTTTCTCTAAATCTTTGTAACAAATTATTCTTAATACGTTTATTCTTCATTGCTAAGCTACATAAACATTAGCAGAAATGTTCGTATTACTTTGTTCCTTGTAAATAGAAAGGAAATAAGGAAACATCCTGCCTCCGTTGTATAGAGTGTTTTCTTTCTGTACGAGTAAGTCATCATGTCAGCACTGATGCTAAGCAAGGCAACAACTGAATATCGCCGACCATTAAGCACGAACTCCGTGAAATAAGTAAAACTATAAAAATAAGTAAAGCTATCTATTTATAATTATAGTAATTCTATAAATATTATAATTCTCCAAATATTGAGAACTGTCTGTCTATTGTATGACACACGTGTTAAAGTTGTTTTATATTATTCCTAGCATTACTGTACGCGGCCTACGGACTCGTTTCGCAAGCTTCCTATTCACAATATAAAATCCCATTTTTACCACTTGTATCATATATAACTATCCTTTTTGAATGTAGGGGCCGCTTATGGGGTTGCCGTGGATTTTCTTGAGCATGAAACAAACAATTCTGTTTATTTATGAAGGCGTTTAAATGAAAATGGTCTTCATCACACATCCATAAGTAAATTTGGAAACAACTCTTCATCATGATCGATTTCATTCAAAATATTTTCACACAAAATAACACGATTGTTTAAGTCCTGATCATTTAATTTATCCACAATTTAAAATTTGTATGGGTGAAGTTTTAAATTTTTAGTCATTATTTGTCGTACTCTGGAGCGACTAATGCTAAGCGTCAGAGAATATCTTCTGACCGAAGGCGTAGGACTAGTCACTACACCACCTCTAACAGGCTTCAACATTTTCAGAAGTACAGATTTCACTTTCCCTGGAGGTTTCTTCTTCAGTGCTAAGGCTGTTTCCTCTAAATTGCGAACCCAGATGTTATTGCGTGAATAGAGGGCACAAGACGGAGCTGAAGGGGGCAGTGGAGTTTTCCCTACTAACAGCTTAACTCATTAAAGTAGGGCTCGCATGGAATAGACTAGGAGCATGGCGCATGACAAAAATTACTGACGAGAATGGTATCAGAATCTACCCCATTTGCGAGGAGGAAGAGTCGTGGACCCATTTCTTGGCAAGATGTTGGGGTACGGAGGAATGAAAGGAAAAGAATTTACCGCGATTTCTTACCACTGCCAATGTAGAGTTAGGAGCATATTGGGCGCTACTGGCAGGCACGGAAGACGCGGATGGGCTAGGTAAATTTATACTTAAGGCGAGACAACTAAGATCTGAAAAGGCTGATTATAGCGAAGTGGGGAGGGGCGATAAGAAGGAGAGCTAACCAAAAGAAGTGATTATAATGTTTTACATATATTTTATGCTATATCTTTCGGTCATTGTTTTCTTGTGCTGTTAGTATTGTGTGTATATATTTCTCTTAAGTATATTTGTCTACCATAATACAGTACATTAATACATCAGAATACGGTTTATTCTGTGTTGTAAATTTAAGTTGCAGTACTTGAATACCTTTGTCCTCTTATTTTCTTGTTTACACTTTTAGTTTTTGTTTGCTATAATATTGCTTACTATTTTGTGTATTGCAAAACATGTACGATCTGTTTACCCGAGCGGCTTGCACTTAGAGTTCTACAGAAAATCTCACTGCTTACTAGTAAATTGCAACAATCAGAGTAAACAATGACATGAATCTAAGCTTCCTTAAATAACACTTCTACTAACAGTATTAAAATTAAAAGTGTCCGCTTCTTTGGCGCACCCTCGTCTTATAACATCGTAAAAGCAAAAATGTATTTCTCTTCAAGTAATATCGACTGAAATAAATTTCCTAAATTTATTTTCACTTTACTCAAGTATCGGAAAATGCCACTTTTCACTAAACCATGGTGGTTGCGTAAAGTGGTTTCAGATTTTTTTTCGCTAATTAAATTTCCTGCTAAATATACTCTTTAAGAAGCTATTTGATTACAGCTTTGAGCTTTTGCATAATCACTTCTAGCTTTACTCACATTAAGAGTATCAGTTTTCAAGTAAATAGTTTTAAATTACAAATTTGATGTGTTCCATTCATATAACTTTCTCTAAATCTTTGTAACAAATTATTCTTAATAAGCTTAATTCTTCTATTTACTTCATTGCTAATCTACATAAGCATTAGCAGAAATGGTCGTATTACTTTGTTCCTTGTAAGTAGAAAGAAAATAAGGAAATTTACAGTCAAATGTTTTAAAATATGGTTGCTATGGAATTGAAATCCGATTCTTTGTGTGGCCAGGAGTTAAAAAGTTCCCGTATGAGGAAGGTTAAAGTACTTCAAAACTGAAATCAATAACAAGAAATATCTCGAAAAGGTCAGTGCCACGAAAAAGATGTATAGACATAAATTGTGTGTTATAATGAGCACTACATTTTTGTGCAATAAGTTTTTGTCCATCTCTTACGGTTTGCCAGTTATGCATAATTCAGAAAAATTCATCCAGAATAAACAGGTCTTCAGAGGTTATTCTCAGAAAATTCAAGATATACATTTTTATAATGGAAATGTCTTTAGTATGGTATTTTAATCAAAATCGTTAGAGCTAGTTTTGAGAAAAACGTTTTCGAAAATGTTTCCAGGTAAAAGTAACTTGTTGTGGGGGATTTTTTTTTTAAATTCTTCGTGTCACACGCTTGGAAGATACCAGACTTAAATACCAAGTTTGGTATGTAACAGCTTTTTCGTTTTTGAGCTGTTCAAAGACACACACGTACGTACCTTTTTCTAAAATGTCTTTTTTTGGATTCAGGGGGTCCCAAAACATGATTGCCGGTGAAATCTCGGTTTAAAGTTTTGGGTGCAATACAGTACCTTCTCTATACGCTATGTACATAGTAAGTGTAGAGAAAGTAAAAATGTTAGAAAAGACAGCGTAAAGAAGAAATTCAGGGCGGATGAAGGTTTGACCCATTTAGTGCCAATCACGATCTAATCGTCATGCCATTTTGGTACCTTTTAGATCTTTCTAGCGAGAAATGTTGTGTATTTTCTACTTCATAGACATACAGAAAGGTTAGTGGGGTGTTTGGGGCCTATCTTTTCATTCCGAAACCCTATAGTAGCTCCAAATTTAATTTCTCTGGTCAGCATTTGTTTTTGTTGGTTGAAAGATGGTGAAGTTTGGCAAATGACTACGAACCCAGGAGCTACAGCTCACGATGTATTAGAGAAAAGCGAGTGATTTTGAATTTTCAGACCTTGGTAAAAGCGCTTCTGATAATGACGTAAGAGAGGAGCACATATATTCTAGTTTCAGCGATGAAAGTGCATCAGATAGCAACGGCTCCCGTGCTCATGCAAATAAGCAGAGTGCTTATCAAAATGGGTTTACGGAGGTGTAACTAGAAGCCGCAGCCAATAAGAACCTACCATTCAGGTACACAAAAACCAAACTGGTAAATTGTACAGTAACCTGCATCACATCTGTATCCTTTTTGCTTTATGCCATTCTCATTATGCTTGTGTGTGTGTGTGTTTTTTTTTTTTTTTGGTAGTGTTTAACGCCCGCTTTAACTACTAATGGCACCGCAGGCGGTGACACTGATGATACATGAATGATGATGGAGCACCGGTGGAATGCGATGGCGGGGGAAACCGGAGTACCCGGAGAAAACCCGCCCCAGCGCCGTTTTGTCCACCACAAATCTCACATGCGGTCGCTTGGGATCGAACCCCGGCCGTCTAGGTGAGAGTCGAGTGGTCTAACCACTCGGCCACGGCGGTGTGTGTGTGTGTGTGTGTGTGTCTGTTTTTGATGATTTTTTTTCAGCCTTCAAGTTACATGAATTCATTTTTTGTATTTTAAAGAATAAAACACCAGACCAAAACTGATTGCTGTTTTAGCAAAGAAATATCTATACTTTCATTTTATTAGCCTAAACTTTCTGTATAATAGGGTTTCGTATGTCTAGTTATTGAATATTTTGGGAATTTTTATTTTATTTTCCAATTTTTTGTTGTTCTTGGTTTTTTTTTAAATATATTAAAGAGACTTCCCATTTATATAATACATATTATACAGAAGACAAAAGGGTTTACTAAAAACAAAACAAAATATTGAATTTTATATGTCATTTTCTTACTAATAATTTAAACCCTGTTGGCAATAACGTGTTAATATTACCTTACTTAGGTAGGTCGCCATTAAGGTAGTTCTCTGAAATGAGACATACTGCTTGATTGAACAGGATAAATCGCATATATCAGTTGGAAGATTGAATGGCATAGCGGCATTTTATCACAGTAGCTGAGTGGTTAGAGCATTCACACGGAGAGCGGGAGAACCGTGTTCACACTCCGGCTGTGCCATTGAATTTTTCAGTTGGTCGAAATTAAAACACTGTATTCTGCTCTGAAACTGCTTGGCACTTTTCAGACAGCATTTTGTTATTCGGGCTGGTACTAAAAGGGTTAAGCACTCGAGGATGTGTGTTAATCGATAGGCGCTATGTTAACACTCGAAGACGCCGATCTTGTACGATGCTCAGCTCAGGTAGGGGATGATCGTTAAATTCCTTCCGCGTGTTCAACGAAGTTTGAAATTAGATGCATGTACACGCCAACAGGGATGATGTACGCATCTAGGGATAAAGGGATACCATTACTGAAATAGATATACTTCATTGAATCGAAAACTGTCAGTGTCTGGAGATTTAGACCAGCGACCTTCTTAGTGAAGCAAACGCGTCCCTAGTGCCAAATTTATGGTCGGGCTTTTTTTCAACCAGTATTTCTTTTTAACTCGGAGGTCTACTCGTAAACATTGGAGGCGGTGGAAAGATTTTCCCTGTTGTCTAAGAGGGGTGCTTCTCTGCTTATTACGTCATAATTTACTTTAACGGAAGCTAGAGAACAGTGTGTGAGATTTGTATTTACCTGAAATACACCTTTTTCTTTTATTCCTCTGAGGAATTTTCTTTCTTGGTACCTTCATGGATATAGCTTCCAGAAAATGTTTTACTTTAACACTGTTATTATTATTATTATTATTATTATTATTATTATTATTATTATTATCATTATCATTATCATTATTATTATAATAATAATTATTAGTATTATAATTATTATTATTGTGACGGCGACTACGACTATTATCATCATCATCATCATCATCATCATCAGCAGCAGCAGCATCGTTATATTTTTTTAACTTAACGTCCTTTAACCTGGTTGGTCATATCAGACGATGAATGAAATTGGTGAAATCATGCTCCAATGATCTCGGAGTCCATGGAGCTTAGAGTTACTCGACATTCGTCTTCTCAGGATAAGGGAAAACCCCAAAAAAACCTTATCCAGGTGGTGGTATAATTTCAGTCATGTTAAAAATAAAAACTTCTCTCACTCAGTGTTATAAAATTATAACACTCCAATGTAGCCAACTTTGGTTTATGCGTCCACGGTTTCATTCAAGTAAGCTATGACTGAAAGCTCGTATCGATGCATAAAATGGCGGATTTGAATGTCATAAAACTGGAATGTGATGAACCAGATGAGAGTATGCCAAGGGAGGGGAGAGCAAAATTACAACTGCCACATTACCTCCATCGTATATAATATTTTCGTTCTATACAAATAAGTCATCATGTTGTCAGCACTTTTGCTAAGCACTGATTGTCAGCAATAACTGAATATCGCAGACCATTAAGCATGAACTCCGTGAAATAGGTTTATAATATGTCTATAAACATTGTGAACTGTCTAAAAGTACTGTATGACATACTTGGTAAAATTGTTTTATATGTTCGTAGGATTACGGTACTTGGTCTATGACCTCGTTTTAGAAGATTCCTACTCACATATAAAACATCATTTGCCACTTGTATTATAAACAACTATTTAATTATTTACGAATCTAAAAGAGGACTGTATTCTCTCATGAATAAACACGTGTAACTGAAGTGGAAAATATGTTAACTACTTTTCCGTCTGCATTGTTCTTGTATATAATCAGACTCAAGTACATAATCACGACTCCAGTACAATCTGGTAACTGGCTTTCAATGAGCGTGATTCTTAACCGTTTTTGCCAAAAGCAAGAGGAGTTGAAAGTATATCGATTACGCTAAAACCGCTATGGCTACGCTATAAAATTGAACGTTTAGAGTGTATTTATTATGTTAGTAGTTTTGTAAAACTACAGAGAAAATTGTGCTAAATATGGCTCAGAATAATAAATGCCAAAGATTAGAGCAAAACGAACGGTAAAACATGTTAGCGAAACCACATTACGTTACTCCATTATGACACTACGAGTTCCATATAGAACTGTTAATAGTATATCATGGAAAGATAGTACAGTGGTAGTATTTAAGACGTGAGTATGCGACTATGAAACGAGCACAGGGTGTTTCATAATTCTCATATATATGCTATAACCTTAAAAACATGTGATATGTTACACTCGCATAACTTTCTCTAACTGTTCTACAAACAAGTTTCTTACAAAGGGTTATTCTTCTTTCTAGATCATACTAATCTAGATAAGCATTAGCAAAATATACTTACTACTTAGTTCCTTATAAGCAGGAGATAACTAAAGAAATGCTCTGTGTTAAAGCGATACTCAAATGTTTTAAAGGCATTGAAATGGGCTTCTTTGCTTGGCCAAGAGTAGAGCAAAATAAAAATGAGCACTTCTTGCCTGAAAAAAGTATAATTAATTTATAATTTAAACTAATAACAAGTAATGTTTCGGAAACGGCCACCTCCACAATAAAAATGTGTATATTAACGAAATCTACACTTTTATGTGGTAAGGTTTTGTCTATTTCTTACGGTTTACTAGTTATGCAAAATTCAGAGAAAAAATTATTCAGAACAAACAGTTCTTCAGAAGCTATTCCCGGAAAATTCAAGGTATACATTTTATTTGTGATGTAAATATGTATCATATAAGGTATTTTAACCCAAATCATTAGATCTATTTTGAGTAAAACAAAATTTTCAAAAACTTTTCCAAGAAAAGGGTAGTTTGCTGTCAAAAGACACACACACGGATCTTTTTATAATTTTTTTTTTGGGCTCAGGGGACCTCAAAACATATTAGCGTTGAAACCTCGGTATTGATTTTTTGGGGTAGAATACAATACCTTCTGCATACACTAAGTACATAGTACGCGTAGAGAAAGAAATAAATAGACTTTGGAAAACGAGAAGATAAACTGAACTTATTAGAATGTTATTTAAAATTAATATCAATTATTATAGAAACAGAAGTGGCTTTATTTCAAATACAGATAGTTTATTTTGGCTAACATTTGCAGTGTTGTAATGGCATAAAATATTCGATACTATTGTTCATAGATACCAAAGTGGCTGTTACAGCAGTTCAGTATTTAATGTTGATTCTGAAAGAAACAAAAACATTCAATAGAAAACTCTTTAAAAATTATTAGGCTTTCTTTTCAGCTTTATAAAGTGATTTACAAGTGGTCATTGTGTATTATATAAAGTTCAAATTGCTAGTATTGCCCCATTATAGGAATTCAATACCTTGCTTCCTCCGCAGTTGTCCCACAGAAGCTGGAAACCTGTCGCTGGCAACCGAGAAAGTTTTGAAGTGGCGTGGATTTAATCCCAGCTAAATCCGTTAGCATGTCGTATTCTATGCTGAAATAAACTTAACCTTTAGTATATCATTAGCACAGCTCGCATTAGAGCCGCATTAAGGGTAGATTCGTTTGATGGTTACAGCTAAGAAAAACTCGTGTTTCTATTTAATTCAGAAATATTTTTGTTGTTTTTTTTTGGTAGAGTTTAACGCTAGCCTTTACTACTTATGGCACCGCAGGCGATGACACTGGTGATACATGGAATGAAGATGGAGCACCGGTAGAATGCGATGGCGGAGAACCCGGAGAAAACCCACTCCCTGCGCCGCATTGTCCACCACAAATCTCTCATGCGGTCGCCTGGGATCGAACCCGGGCCGTCTAGGTGAAAGGCGAATAGTACAACCACTCTGCGGCCCCCAATTTAGATATAGATACATTAAACTTTCTTCATGTATTCCTTATTCCCCCTTATTTCATGTGCATGTAAGCACCTTTTTGTTGAAAGCCGAGAGGTTACGACGGTTTGGATTGGAAATGGCGCCGATCCAGTAAGGATGTTGTACCTACATTCCTCGAAGAGGCGTCAGGAGACACGGGGCCGCCGGAAGAGGGAGTGACGACACAGCAATGATAGGGTCCCTACAGTTTCCAGATTGACACATCCTGTTACCGATAAGGGCGCCGACCCAACTAAAGGTTCCAATGTTGCAACCCCCAAGGAGGCGAACAATATATCTCGGCAATCAGCTGAAGGCTAAGGTACGCAGAAAGTTCCACAGAGAACATATGTTCCATTTTGCGCTGCACCGAAATATAATCGCCAACACTTCCAACACTGAAACAGACTAATGAATGAAATGATTAATGGAACAATATTGAGGGTCAGGAAATTCATAAATGAGAGAAACCACTGATGATCCAGGGTACCCAAAAAATACCCACTGGTCAGATTGAATGGTCGCCCGGAATCGAATCCGGTACCTCTCCAATGCGGCTCGCAGGCGTTACTGCGGCACCAACTCGCTCGATATTACCAGAATATAAGACTAGATGCAAGTACAGGAAATAAATAAGATGATATTAGTTGTGCAAAACGTAGGTCTTTTACTAGGTGTCACTAGTGTTAAAAGTAGAAAATTCTATCACCCGGTGTTATAAAAGTATAACACTACAATGCAGCAAACTTTGGTTTATGCGTCCACGGCCTCATTCAAATAGATTATGACTCCGAAAGCCCGTATTGATCCTTAAAATGGCGGATGATTTGAATGTCATGAATATGGAATCTGCTCATCCAGACGAAATTATGTAAGCAGCAGAGAGAGCGAAATTACAACTGCTACACTGCCTCCGTTGTATAGAATGTTTTCGTTCTGTACGAGTAAGTCATCATGTTGTCAGCACTGATGCTAAGGAAGGCAACAACTGAATATCCAGACCATTAAGCATGAACTCCGTTAAATATGTTAAACAATCTATTTATAATTATAGTATATCTATTAATATTGAAAACGTCTAAAAATAGTGTATGACGCACGTGTTAAAATAGTGTATGACACACGTGTTAAAATTGTGTATGACATACGTGTTAAAATTGTGTATGACATACGTGTTAAAATTGTGTATGACACACGTGTTAAAATTGTGTATGACACACGTGTTAAAATTGTGTATGACACACGTGTTAAAATTGTGTATGACACACGTGTTAAAATTGTGTATGACACACGTGTTAAAATTGTGTATGACACACGTGTTAAAAGTGTGTATGACACACGTGTTAAAATTGTGTATGACACACGTGTTAAAATTGTGTATGACACACGTGTTAAAATTGTGTATGACACACGTGTTAAAATTGTGTTATATTGCTCGTAGGACAGCGAAACGAGGCCGTAGGTGTCCTACTTACAATATAAAACACCATGTTTACTACTTGTATCATAACTATTTTGTTTCCATAAAACATTTCTGCTCGGACGTACACAGATGTTGGAGCTCAGAAAGAAGAACAACCATTATCTGCGTCTGCAAAGATAAATATTTACAAGGTATCAAACATGTTAGTTCACGTATTAGACACACTTTGAGTGTATTAATTAATTTGCGATGAGGTGGAGAGACTCAATCTTAAAAAATAGTTGCTTATAGTTATATGGGAGCGTTTATACCTTGCCTATCACGGGAATAATCGAGAGTAACGCTCTCATCATTTGTATTTATTCATTTCCTCTTAACGATTATGATATTTACTCTTTAATAGCAATACTATAAACAGCACCCATTTCAGAAAATGCGTTATTTTATTTTTAAATACAGGTACGTACAAAGACCATGCAGAAAGTATCGAACGATTTGGCCTAACTAAATAATAACGAAAATTATCAACACCAAACGTTATTTACAAAGTTCCAGTACTTTACTCTGTTTCTCAACGTAATCGTCATTCTGTCAAGACGTTTACCGTCAAGAGATACCATTTTTAATGCTCATGTTATACTTTTCTACCGCCAAAGAACGTATTCGTTTTTATGGATGAACAAAATGTTCCGCCAATAGAATTTTAGGCAAATGCCGCAAGGTATAGTGATAATGCAATGAAGACACTTCAGTGAGGAAATGGCGTATAATTTATGAGTAATCAAGGAAGAAGCAGTGTTCCCGACAAAGACCAGAGTGGAAGTTCATCAATCGTCATGAATGAATTGAAAGCAAATGTTGATGAAAGAATTCGGAAAAACCGGTATTTCACTTTGGTCACCATACATGACTCTTTGGGTGGTAAAGATTTCGCAACCGGCGAAAACCTCAACATCTTGGCTAGATCTTTAGCGGTGGAGGAGTATAACATAGGCATTGAAACACCGGTACCACGTGACAATAGATAGCTTGATAGTAATAGCGATTACGTTGAGAAATACAGTCAAGTATTGTAACTTTGTAAATAAAGTTTTGTGTTCATATCTTTCGTTATTATTAAGTTATGCCAAAATTTCCTTACTTTCTAGATCGTCCTTGTGTATTACAATGTCATTTTTTTTTTTTTGTTCATCAAGCCAACTTTGAAGTGAAAACCTCAATATCGGTTTAAGTTGGCAAGTTAGCATTGAAATATCTCCGCATTATATTCGTTCAATATGGATGTATAACTTCGATACTGAAATAAATAAATATTGGTACTCGGCTATGATGCTATATCAGCTACTTTTGTTTTCTTATTTCCTTTATTTGCTAAATAAAGCAACGAAAGCTGAGTAAAACGTGAAATTTCATGTTTCAACTTAATACTCATTTGAGCAGTAGATGGAGTGAATGCCATGATGAAACAATATACCGACAATATAATCGAACAAAGAAAAACACTCAACACGTCATTATATACTTTACTGTATGCTGATGATCAAATAATTACACAAGAAATAAGGTAATTTAAAAAACAATACTTCATAGATTAATCCAAATCGCAAAATAATGTACCCTTAACTATATTTACAAGCAAAACAAATATAATGGATTTTATGGGGAAGCATTCGATTAGGTCCAAGATACCCTAAACAGAAAAATGTTACAACAAGTATGCCACTTCAGTTATTATCTAGGGTGTGATATTAGTTTTATACAGGGTGTTGCTAAATTAGGAGGGGGTTAGATATTTTCACAAGGACCCTATTGGCTACACAATTTTGTTTCAGTGCAAGATACATATTACAGGAAATGGTGGAAGTAAGAGGTATATGAAAATAACAAGTAGTAGTGTCACACTGTACAAACGCAAACAAGTCATGCAAAAAGAAACAAACAAAGACGCAAACCAACAAATAACTCCAGTGTTATATTATTATTATTATTATTATTATTATTATTATTATTATTATTATTGATCCGGTGTTCATTACATCAATAATGTTAAAAATAAGCATATGGGCATAACTTCTTAGAAGTCTCCAAAAAAAAAAAAAGGCGAAAAATATCGTGGCGGGTTTAAACTTGACTCCAGTTGATGTTTCTAGGTGTGCTTAAAGGCGACACTCTCACCCATTTCAGTAGATTTACTGCAAAATAAAAGAATTTTTGCGGGACAAAATTTCGACACGCCGGTGAGGCTGATATCGTCCTGGCAATTGACAGCGTCTTTAACAAACAAAATAATTTGAACTTAACTGAACTTTGAACCATCACTAACGGTACTCTAGTCGCACCTAAAGCAAGTTGTTTGTCTCCACAAAAGTTGGCTTCAGTCAAGCTTGAATTTCACAAAATGGAAGATTTGGGTATTTATCGACCGTTTAGCAGTTGATGGTCCAGCTACATTTAAAGTGGTGCCTAACAACGATGGTTCGGGAGACCGTGTAATGGCTAACGTGCTATACATTTGATTAACAAACGAGATCAGAGCCCTGTTCCGAGCTATTAGAATTAGAATCCCTGTAGGGCTAGGGCCTGGCTGGCAAAATGGCTGTTCTGGCAATCCCGCGCAGCCAGTTCGGGAAACATCCTCATTCTTTTGATGCTGTCTCTATCAGTAGTCTCCATTCTCTGCGATTCTTGGCCAAAATGAAGTTTCAGATCGGCCGTCCATCCTTTTATCTACCGGCCGCTTCTTGGATCCCAGGCTATCGTCGTGTGCCCATCCTCATGACGTAGCCCGCCCACTTCCATTTGATGAAGATGTCTTTGACTTCTATGGAAGATCCTAGCTTACAAGATTTAAATTATTCATTATATAGTAATATGTTTTACAAAACTTGTCCGAACATTTCATCAACATATTCCCATAGCGTAAGAAGACATTTATAAAACTATCATTATACCTTTCAGACTGTATTTGCATAGTTTCCAAAAACAAAAATGAGAATGAAGAACATATCTTAAACTTATATTTAGGCATCTCAGCAGGCACAACTTAAACACCACCTCTCAAAGTGTATTGTTGGCGCTGATGAAGTTCCATTCTTGGTATTTATGGTACCCAATCGTGGAATTTCGCCACTTCCTGAAATATTTAACGCTATTTTACTTATGTTTTATCAAAAGTAGTACAACACCTTCGTCGCTTTTTAGGAATATTTAGAATGTTTTGTTCTATCTGTGCCGCTCGTCAAAAAGAAAGATAAAACTATATTCAATTTTTTTACAGAATCAACACAAAGTATAAAAATTGATAGAAGATTTGACACACCCAGCTCCCAACTCACCAGTGTTCTTAACGGTAGATGCTTCAAATTTTGTCATTTAAGCTTTACTATATCAACACTGAATGAGACATTGAGCCTTTTTTAAAACGTTGAGTCTTGTTCGAAGAAATGACAATGATCATGATGGCGCAAGTTTTGGTAACTTACCTTGCGTAAAATATTTTCATCTCGTGGTTGAATGTAGAAAATGTAGAGATGCTCTCACATAGCATTTAAACAGAAATTAGACAAAGTTTCGCATCTACAGCAGAGGTATCTAGACTACATTGCATAGCTCTTAACTAATATATATATATAGTTGCTGGTACTTACTCGTTTCTCAACGATGGTGACAACTCACCCATTGGTTGTGCACTATGAACAATTGCAGCATCCCTCGGGCCGGCAGCCTTTTCATTAATACTTTTCGTTTCGTAGTCGACTTACCTCCCCGTATTTAGGACTGACAACTTTAGGACTTGCAAGCAGATGCCTGTCGGGCAGCCAACTGCACAAAACCGCAGAATGGAGAACCTGGCCCGCATGAATGTGAGGAAGTGGATGATATGAAATGCAAGCGGAATTGATGATAGGAAAGGCGATGGCGGGGGAAACCGGAGGGTCCGGAGAAAACCCGCCCAGATGTCGCTTCGTCTACCACAAATCCCACATGCGGGCGCTTGGCATCGATGCGAGACGAGCGGTCTAACGACTGGGCCACAGTGGCGTCTTTCATCAATACTTCTCATGCAAAATGTGGTTTTTCGTTCCCGTCGGCACAGCTATTGCCTCTTTCACTTCGTGAACTTTCATTCGACGCTCCACGAGAATGTTATTGTGAATTTTTTTTTTCGGTAACCAGATCTGCCAGGCGTTCTGGGTGCTCCTAATAAAAACGGATGTTCAGCTACGTTTAAAGGCGTTGATCCAATATTCAGATAATGTCCTAGTTGGCTAAAGGTACAAAATGCTAATTTAATTATTTTTTCCACACAAGCCGTGTGTAGGACTGAAGTTGGATAAGCAGTGTCAGAATGAAAAATTCAAAACTTTCTCAACTGATATGCATGTTTCCCGGTAAACGTCTGCAAAATCTAAAGTAATCCATAAAACGGTACCAAATATGCTTTGGCAGCGTGTAACAATTGACAGTACACGACGGTAACACCAACTTGCCTTAGCAACACCATCTATTTTGAAACAAGGGTTCTTGTTGAACCACCCTCTAGTGACTAACTAACAGGAAGCTACGAGGCTCATCCAGAAAGTGGGAGATGATTTGGCAGAACTAAATAATAACGAAAGTTATCAACACCAAACTTTATTTATAAAGCTACAGTACCTTAATCTATTTCTCAACGTAATCATCATTGCTATCAAGGCATTTATTGTCACGTGGTACCGGTGTTATACTCTTCCACCGCTAAAGATATGAGCAAAGATGTCGCTGTCACTTTGAGGCCTTCATCGGTTGGGAAATCTTTTCCATCCAATAAGTTATGTAGGTGTCCAGAGTAAAACGCCGGTTTTTGTTTTCAACTACTCCATAACGATTGATGAACTTGCACTCCGGTCTTTTTCATACACACTGCTTCTTCCTTGATTACTTGTAAATTATGCGTAATTTTCTCACTAAAGATTTGTTCATTGCATTATCACTATACACTCTGGTTATTTGCCTATAAAATGCAATTGGCCGAACATTTTGTGCATTAAAAAAAACGAATAAGTTTTTTGGCGGTAGAAAAGTATAACATCGGCATTGAAAAACTGGTACCACGTGACAATATATGTTTTGACAGAATGGAGAATACGTTGAGAAATAGAGTAAGGTCCTGTAATTTTGTAAAGGATATCTTTCGTTATCATTTAATTATGCCGAATCGCCTGTCACTTTCTGGATGGCCCTCCTAATTTATGAATCGGTACCAAATTTCCTTTAGCAGCATATAACAAATGACATATACGATGATATCATCGACCTGCCTTGGCAACAGCATCTATTCTGAAACAAGGGTACTTGTCAAATTGCCCTCATAGCGACCGACTAGCAGGAAACTACATTTATCACCAATATGTAGTAGCCGCTAGGAATCAACAAAGGGTACTCGAATGAGTGCCACAGGTCCCAAAGAATATCAAGTGTAACAGCGAAACTGACACGCCAGGAAAACTAGTTAGAGTTAATTAGCAACTTGAAGTCAAACGTACAAACGAGGCTAAATAACTCGTCTGAAGGTTTATTTGGTAGAGTGAGAGCAGCGCTGCATAAATAACAACCCACTATTTAATTATCACAGAGGTGATGCTAATCAATATTGTGGGGGCAAATAAAGTTGATGGAAACCTCTGTACAGCTGCTTGGTCACGCTTTTTAGTTACCAACCGGCTACGTTTAATAAAATCGGAAGCCATTTTGATAAAATAATTCTGTAATTCATGATTTGCGTTATCTGAAATATCTAGAATATTCCTTAGAAGAAAGTTACAGACGATTTGGCATAACTAAATAATAACGAAAGCTTTCAACACATAACTTTATTTACAAAGTTACAGTATCTTACTCTATTTTTCAAGGTATTTTTCATTGCTATCAAGATATTTATTGTCACGTGGTGCCGGTTTTTCAACACAGATGTTGCACTCTTTCACCGGTAAAAGTCTGAACCAAGATGTCGCTGCCAGTTTGAGGTCTTCATGGCTGGGAAACCTTTTTCCTTCCAAAAAGTCATGTACAGTGTCCAAAGTGAAACACCAGTTTTTCTGAATTCTTTTATCAACATTTGCTTACAACTCCTCCGTATTATTTGATGAACTCCCATTCCGGTCTTTTTTGTACACACTGGCTTATCCTTAATTACTCGTAAATTATGCGCCATTTCCTCACTAAAGAATCGTTCAATGCATTGTCGCTATGCACTTGCGTTATTTGCTCATAAAATTCGACTGACGAACGTTTTGTGCATTCAAAAATACGAATACATTCTTTGGTGGTAGAAAAGTATAATATCGGCATTGATAAACTGGTACCACGTGACAAAAAATATCTTGACAGATTTGAGATTGCGTTGCACAATAGAGTAAGGTACCGTTACTTTATAAATCAAGTTTTGTGTTGATAACTTTTTTTATTATTTAGTTATGCTAAATCGTTTGTCACTTTGAGGATGGGCCTCGTAAATTGAGCACATCTGCATTCTTACACCTTTGCAATTCTTTCGCCACCGTTACCTTTACCACATATATTTTACTTTATCAATTGCTTAGTACGTACCTGAACAGCATACGCGGGTCACCCTCCGTGACGTAGTGGTTACGTCATATATCCAAGGTTGTGGGTTCAAACCCGGAGGAGTACGATGGATTTTTTTCGGGCGTAAAAATCCTTAGTATAGCTTTCTTCGGAAGGGAAGTAAAGCGGTTGGTTCTGTGTCACAGATTAACGGCACGTAAAAGAACCCCATGCCTGATAAAGAGGCATCTGAGCCAAATTAAGCGATCTTTCACGCCCAGAATAGAATGAGACGCTAAGAGCCACAGTAGTTAAATAGCGTTCATAAATAAAAACTTCAGAGTATTGAATATTAATTATTTAATAAGGGGATTGTCAAATTAGTCAAATTCAGCATATGGATTTTTTTCAGGCGTGAAATTTTTGGCATGGCTTCCTTCAGAAGGGGAGTAAAGCCGTTGGTCTGGTGTCGTAGATTTACGGCAAGTAAAAGAACCTCAAGCCTGATAAATAGGCCTCTGAGTAAAAATAAGCGGTCTTTCACGCCTAATATAGAATGTGACGCTGAGGACCACTGTAGTTAAAGAGCGTCTAGAAATAAAATTCCAATTCATGTTCATCTCTAGAGCCAGGCTTCTATAAGATCTTCTGCAAGAATAAAATGCTTATTTGTGAAAGACAAGGGATACTCCTGAATTTTGCACACTATTAGGAAGGGAATTTCCAGGTCCATACCCAAAAGTCTCCTGTGTCACATAAACGAAAGGACAGTAAATTAAAGTATGGCATGACTGTATTTACAATGTTCAGAATTGCACCCAGCTCCATATTTAGCTGATAATATTGTTGTTTGTTTTCAGTGGTAATGCAGGACTTCTCTGTTGGGGCAGCAGGAAGCGCTGTAACTCGGGGCAACATGGCGGTGCTGCGCTGCATTGTTCCAAGTGTTGTCCGTGACTTCCTGACCGTAACCTCCTGGCTTCAGGACCAGAAGTTCAATATATACCCTTCTAGTGATGGTGGTAAGTACAAGAAAATACTTCACAGCCTAGCTTTAGTGCAGTTCTTAACTCTATAACTTGTGTCAAACCTCCTGGCTTCAGGACCAGAAGTTCAGTATATACCCTTCTAGTGATGGTGTTAACTACAATATATACCCTTCTAGTGATGGTGGTAACTACAATATATACCCTTCTAGTGATGGTGGTAACTACAATATATACCCTTCTAGTGATGGTGGTAACTACAATATATACCCTTCTAGTGATGGTGGTAAGTACAATATATACCCTTCTAGTGATGGTGGTAAGTACAAGAAAATACTTCACAGCCTAGCTTTAGTGCAGCTCTTAACTCTATAACTTGTGTCAAACCTCCTGGCTTCAGGACCAGAAGTTCAGTATATACCCTTCTAGTGATGGTGTTAAGTACAATATATACCCTTCTAGTGATGGTGGTAAGTACAATGTATACCTTTCTAGTGATGGTGGTAAGTACAATATATACCCTTCTAGTGATGGTGGTAACTACAATATATACCCTTCTAGTGATGGTGGTAAGTACAATGTATACCTTTCTAGTGATGGTGGTAAGTACAATGTATACCCTTCTAGTGATGGCGGTAAGTACAATGTATACCTTTCTAGTGATGGTGGTAAGTACAATATATACCTTCTAGTGATGGTGGTAAGTACAATATATACCCTTCTAGTGATGGTGGTAAGTACAATATATACCCTTCTAGTGATGGTGGTAAGTACAATGTATACCTTTCTAGTGATGGTGGTAAGTACAATATATACCCTTCTAGTGATAGTGTTAAGTACAATATATACCCTTCTAGTGATGGTGGTAAGTACAATGTATACCTTTCTAGTGATGGTGGTAAGTACAATGTATACCCTTCTAGTGATGGTGGTAAGTACAATGTATACCTTTCTAGTGATGGTGGTAAGTACAATGTATACCTTTCTAGTGATGGTGGTAAGTACAATGTATACCCTTCTAGTGATGGTGGTAAGTACAATGTATACCCTTCTAGTGATGGTGGTAAGTACAATGTATACCTTTCTAGTGATGGTGGTAAGTACAATGTATACCCTTCTAGTGATGGTGGTAACTACAATATATACCCTTCTAGTGATGGTGGTAACTACGATATATACCCTTCTAGTGATGGTGGTAAGTACAATATATACCCTTCTAGTGATGGTGGTAAGTACAATATATACCCTTCTAGTGATGGTGGTAAGTACAAGAAAATACTTCACAGCCTAGCTTTAGTGCAGTTCTTAACTCTATAACTTGTGTCAAACCTCCTGGTTTCAGGACCAGAAGTTCAGTATATACCCTTCTAGTGATGGTGTTAAGTACAATATATACCCTTCTATTTAGTTAGTTTTACTATCTAGCCAAATTTTACTTAAAATGTTACTCTACATTCACATTAAATGTAACACGCTGCGCTGCTATCTATATCACGCACAAGCGCACGATATGGCTACGTTGTAGTGGTGCTCCTATTGGCTACTGCTGTATGCAGGAGATTTGACGCGAACTCTGGTTGGTTGGCTCTTTTGCGTCTGGCATTACTGATGGCGCCGGTTTAGTTTTGTTGCTAGTAAACTGACTAAATATTTTATTTAATAATTACTTACATTTACCAAGCAACACTTAAGCTACATTGCTACAAACATTTGGTAACAAAGGCGATTAATCTAAGGTTATAGTATTTTATGTGGGCTTCTTACTATTTCTTCATAATTCTACTATAGTTTCATCGATTGCACATTATTCACTGAGAAATTGTTCATGCAGCTGTGCACAAAAGTTTCTGGTTGGTGCTAATTTGTTGACCTTTTTCTTCTCTTCCCTATAATTTTTGTCATCTATTTGCATCTATCAAACAACATTTTAACCCTAAATTGCATGGTGATGTCATTTGGCAACAAAGACGATTAATCAAAATTTTTAGTATCTTTAGTGCGCATCTTTTCTAAGTTGGTACTACACTTTCCTTCAACAATAAAATTAGGCTATTTTAGCTGTTTTATATTGCAAAATCCATGCCACTGAAGTCAAGTGTAAGCCCGTTACCATCCAAGCGTGCTATGCCACCGGGTATTTTACTTGGGCCCTCCCCATCCTTTACTACAGGCACGTTTGACTGCAGTCGCAGGGACTCGAACTCGCGACGTCTGGCTCTGAATGAATGGCCAGTCCACTTCATATCGCACTAACGATCACTGCTATTCAAGTCGCTTCAGAGAAAGGGATATAAAATCCCATTGGCGAATTAGAGGAAGAGCGGCATATATAACCAACTGATGTAGGGTTTAGACATAAAATGACTGTTGATGCTACAAAAGTTAGACTTATAATTAAAGCAGAACCATAAGAACAAGTGTTATCTTGGTACAAGCGCATTTTTCAAGTTTATTGCGCATAAACTGATCCTCTTCATAATCTTGCTAAAGTTTCACCGATTGCGTAATATTTGCTGAGTAATTGCTCATGCAGTTGTACACAAAAGTTTCAAATAAGTCCCTGATTGCTGCCAACCTGATGAGCTTTTTCTTCTCTGACCTACTATGTTTGTCATCAAGTTTCAGCAGCCTAAGTAGAATCTTTATCTTCTTCCTCTTCCGCACTTTTAGCATTTAAAGTGTTTACAGTTGCTATCTCGCATGTTTCTTGTTAAGCTGCATTCACTATGCAATATTTCTTCTTCGTCTTCCATTTCCCTCTAAAATTCTCTAACATTCCTCGTAGCTCATGAGCTATAAAGCAGCCCCACATTACAGACTGGCCGCGCCGTGGCCGAGTGGTAAAACTGCTCGCCTCTCACCAAGGCGATCCGGGTTCTATTGATAGATGTGTGGGGGACAAAGCGGCTCAGGGGCCGGTTTTCTCCGGGTTCCCCAGCCATTGCATTCCATCTTAATTTCATAGATCATCAGTGTTATCGCTTGCTTTGCCATAGTAGTAAAAACGGGCGTATAACCGTATAAAAATATTAAAAACTAAAACTTTTTTATATTAATAGCAAAACCTCGTAACAAGAATAAGGTGGAAACGCACTGCAACTACTGTCGGATGACCAAGGGGAGAGGTAGCTTCGGGTATTGTTACCCTGTTTGCTGCCGAGGAACACAAACAGCATTTCTCCTAGGAACTAGGACCTAGGACCTAGGCTGCACTCCAGTGCTGACGATCTCTAACACAGACTGTCGCCCTCCGTGTTTAATGGTTACTGTGCTAACTTCATATATCCTAGGTTATGGGACGGAGGACGATGGGTTTTTTTAATCCACAGCATGGCTTCCTTCGGAAGGGAAATAAAGACGTTGGTCCCGTGTCGTAGATATACGGCATATAAAGGAATCTCAAGCCTGACAAAGAGGCCTCTGAGCAAAATTTGTCGGACTTTCAGGCTCACTATAGAATGGGACGCTGAGAAACGTTTAAAGCGTCTATAAATAAAAGTTAATCTCATATCATTTCTGAGGGGTTCATGCGCGCAAGTGGCGTATCCACTTCCGTCCTTGTATGCAAGGTGAGTGCCTTGCAGGCAGAGGCCTAATGGAAAGACACACGGATTTGCAACCTGGGTGGCGCGCATACATGAATTGTCAGGTCCCTGCTCGGGTGCTAATGAATCACCAATACTTTTTTAAGGATCTGCAACCCTTGTGTACTTGTTTCTCCAGTTGCGGTACCGATTCGTTTCAAACTATGTGGTGTTAGTCAACTTTGCGGGTTGCGCGTCAAGTGGTCCGGGGTCTGCCCATACAGGGTCTAGGGTAAACCACAGTTTTAGATGCTTTTACTCTCTTTCTACCCGCATGCACAATGTACATGTTGGATAGAGAAGGTATTGTATTCCACCCAAAAAGTCCATACCAAGATTTCACCGTAAATACATGTTTTGAGGTCACCTGAGTCTGAAAAAGCATTTTTATAAAAAGGTCCGTCTCTCTGCCTGTGTGAGTTTGTGAACAGCTTTGCTGAAAAACGAAAAGTTAGTTAAATATCAAACTTGGTATTTAAATCCAGTATCTTCCAAGGAAGCGACACGAAGATTTTCAAGAAAATACCCCACCCCCAACAACCCTTTACAGAGAACATTTTTCGAATTTTTTTATTTTCTCAAAACTGGCTCTAACGATTTTGATTAAAATACCGTATATTAGCGATATTCGCATTATAAATAAGGTGTATATTTTGAATTTTCTGGGAATAGCCTCTGAAGACATCTTATATTCTGATTGAGTTTCGCTGAATTTTTCATAACGGTTAAACCTTAAGAGATATACAAAAAAAAAAAAATTAGATCTCGTTAAAATATACAATTTGTGTCATATACGTTTTTCTTTTAGAGTTGACCGTTTTCGAGATATTCGTTTTTATTGTTTTCAATTTGAAACTAATAAGCCTTTCTTAAACGGGACCGTGCAAAGCCAACCGAACCTCAATTGTTTCATATAGCGACGAGCTTTTAAAGGATTTGCCTATCACTTTAGCGTAGTGTATTCCCTTATTTCCCTTCTACATTAAGTATGCCACCAAACTTTGCCGTCAGGCATACTCTCGGTCACTTGGTTGACAGTTGCACGGTCCGTCATGGAATCACACGTGCATGGACGTCAAATAAAATTTCAAATCACATTAACAATTATCAAAATAAACACAAAACATACCTTATCACAGGAGATGCTGGAAATTCCTGGGCAATATAACCTTGTATGGTTTGATTTTAAAGATTTTGTTGGATTCTATGCTGAAACTTTCGAAATATGAGTTCAGTTTCTTGTGTAACACCCCTAAGAGATTTTCGAGGTGACCGTTCTAGCCTTTCTCCGATTTCTGTTCCATAAGCACACACCTGTTTACCTTTCTTCTACTATCACATATTGATCCCATCTTCCTGAATTTATTTACAAGCAAACGAATGGCCTCTCTACTATGGACACGCACGTCAGGAAACTGAATTTTATACTTACAAGATAGTGTAAGCATGTACGAATCGTACATAAATGCTCCTTGTGGTACTGTATACTGCATTTTGAAAGCACTTCAAGCAAAACTACAAACTTCGAAACATTGCTAATGTTATTCACGTGTGCACTGGACTAGAACAGAAGACAGACGCAAATGTGACTACAGAACGAATGCAAGACGCGCGCGGAGTGAAGGTCACACAGGTCATGCTCCTGACGGCCAAGTTTTGTAATAAACGTACTGTACGTACTAAAGTAAGTAATAATACACATTCTGCTAATATTTATCTAGATTATCATGGCATAAATAAAAGAATAATCTTTTGTAAGAAAATGTTATTTGTGAAACAGCTACGGACAGCAATGTGATATTTTTTTTTCGTATGTCCGTACGACCAAGAGTGGGCATATACCATTCAATTAACAAAGTTATTAAATTTAGCGGGTGCGTTTATTATACTTCTCTTTGCTGCCTTAGAATGTTTTGAAAGAAAGATAAGGGTGAGGTATTGGATCAATGAACTGCACTGAGGGAGGCAGTATAAGAAAGAAAGACACAGTAGTAACGTCAAAGCGAGTGTCAACAGTTTCTTCCCTCCCTTTTCTGGAAAAGAAACCCAGAAGTTGTATTTCCTCTTCCACACGAGTGGGAAACAGCTTAGCTCCAGAACCTATATATGTGTCACACAGATTTAAAATAATGTTTCTACAGCAGGAAGTGGATATCTGAAACTCCAATACTTTCCTCCCGATGGCGATGGCTTCTGACAGAATGAACACCCGCCAGGCTTCACTTTCTCAATAGCGGTTCAACTCCTCTTTATGCCTTTCACTGGAGACGAGCATACACAATCATTGCGAAGCGTTCGATCAAGGCATTCATTTCGTTGCAATGTTGCTTCTGTCCTTGTCTGCAACTCAAATGTAAGTGATGGACAATTCTTCTTGCAACAAAGGTTCTTCTTAAGGGTATGTATGACTGAAATTTCATGAAAAATCACAAAGAATCAACTTCTTTAAGGACATGTATGACTGAAAGTTTGAAATTCCAAACTAGTAATACTAACATTTTCAAATTTATGCCACAGATTGAACAATGCAAATAAGTCATAGTGCAAATTTCATCAAGTTTACTGTAATGACATTATTATCAAAGTTTGCCGGGCTTGTTGGCATAACGCAGCTTTCGGCAAAACGTCGGTTATGCCAACAACTGGACCACGGAAAACTTAGATAATAAGGTTGATAACACCGGCCGTGAAAGCCTAAGCCATTTACTGTAATGGTTTGGAAGATATGGTCAAATTTATCTATGTTTTTGTCACTTCACAAAAAAGTCCCTTGCGACGAAAAATTAAAATTGTGGTCTAATAGTTTATCCCTAGGTTCACAATACCGTTTGAAATTGCCCAAGATTTTTCTGGGTCTAGGTGCATTTTACAAGAAAAATGCTGAAAATATGAACAGCGAGAAAACAAGGAAAGATTTGAATGCATGGCTCACATTAAAATCCACCAGGTTGGCAGGTCGGACCCTCAGCTTTTCTTTTCTTCTCCTCTGCTTCTACTTTTTCTGTCCTTTTCCTCTTGCATTGCCGTTTTTCTTCTGCACAACTTCGTTTTTTACTTTACTTGATGTGAACGAGAACTCGTCGAAATGTTTTTCCAGTACAGTTTCATCTCTAATGTTTTGCTGTGACTCCAGTTAAGGCATTTAAAATGGCGCCTGATGGCCAATTATACCTTTTTTATATTCAGAAGTGTTTAATTTATTTTGTGGAAATAAAATAAAACGGTCGATTTCTTGGTCATTTTTCATGAAATTTCAGTAATGAATAACCTTAGTTTAATTTAATAAAATAATTTAAATATTCCGAATACAAAAATGTATAATTGGGCACCAGGCGCCATTTTAAATACCTTAAATCAGAGAACTAGAGGTGAAACAGCACTGGACTCGGTAGTAAAACTTCAGTTCATGAGATCTCATTTGCACAAAAACCAAGTTGTGCAAAAGAAAAGCAGCAGCAGATGAGAGGAAAAATAAAGCTGACTCCAACCTACCAACATAGAATATTTTAATGTGAGCCATGCATTAAAATCTTTTTGTTTTCTCGTTATTGATATTTTCAGCATTTTTCTTCCTGTAAAATGCCCCTTGCGGAGCAGTTTTTCTGTTACACGAATAAAAGTTGCTGTACATGTTCACAGAGACACAATGAATAAGCATTGCTCTATGTTTTACTCTCAGATTATTTAAGCACATGTTTTCAATTCTCAAACACAATAATTATATTTTTATGAGAAAAAAAGCAAAGTCATAACTTTAAACAGTTTTGGTGGCTAAACCAAAAAGGACACAGAGAAACCTAGGGCAATTTAGAAAATTAGAGGTAATGTGAACCCAGAATTTTATTTTTTTGTCCCAAGGGACTTTGTTGGGACTTGACAAAAACATAAATTTAACAATGACTTTCAAACTGTTACAGCAAAAAGTGATGAAATTTGCACTGTAACGTACTTGCATTATATTACACGAGTGGTGTTAATTTAAAAAAGCTAGAATTATTAGCTTGGAATTCAAACTTCCGGTCATACATGTCTTAAGCCGATATATCTGTGAAATTTGGAAAATCCGCAGTACCTAAGAGGTAGGTCTTCTTGCATTTTACACATAATAATAGTGCTTTTTTTGTCATGCATCAAAATTCTAGCGTACAAGGTTTCGTAGTCGGCTTATCCCCCCCTTATTTAGAACTGGTACCCCCCCAGGACTTAGAAGTGAATGCCTACGGGTCAGAAGCCTGCCGGAGAACCAACGACACGAAATCTCAGGATGAAAAACCTGGAACGAGTAGTTTGCCTGCAGCCAGGAATGAGCGCGAGGAAGTGTGTGACATGAAATGGATGATAGAAAAGGTGATGAAGGAGCAAATTGGTGCAATGAGTGGTGGGGGAAACCGGAGGACCCAGAGAAAACCCACCCAGGCTTCGGTTCGGCTTAATTGTTATTTAAATAATATTTTTACTGTCTAATTACACACTTCTAATAAAATTGGGTCACACAATACACAAACAAAACTTCAGTTTTACAGCCAATGAATTTAGATATGACATATTATATTAGCCCTAAGTAGTTGCTAAAAATTATTACTTTTCGTAATCTTCAAAACGCTTGTTTTTTTCAAATTTTAATGTTTTATTTTTTAAAAATTCGAGATTCATTTCGAAACAGTAATATCACTATTTTCTTCAATATGCTTTTATGCAGCAGCATACAAATTTTGAAACAAATTACTGAAACTTTTCATCGTCTGGTACATTTTATAGCGTATTTGATTATTGGGCGGTGTTAGCACGAGTTCCAAGATACTCACTCGGTTCAGGTTCGAGTCTTACCAGAACATTTACAATGTTTCCCTGCTTTCTGTCTTCCTGATGTTGACCCAAACCTGGATAGGATATCGGAACATTTTACGGTATCTCTGAAATGAAAAATACACAAAATACATAGGCATTCACCAATACTTTTAGTTGAAAAGAAAATTAGCTTTAATCCCCATAACCTAACAAACTTCTCAATCTCCATACCTACATACTTACTTTGTGCATTTGTATCTAATGGGGCATATCTAGACCTAAAGTGTCTTCTGGTAGTATTCGCTAACACACTGAGGGTACCAGCTGCCAAAATTTTGTAGAGAATATTCTCTAACTACGAAGAACAATCGATAACGTGTTAGGTGTTCTAGTATTTTGAAATTATTTTATTAACTTTATTCGTTTCGAAAATTTCCTTTGCTATTTAAAGTCTTAATGAAGTTTATTTTTCAAAATAATTAAAAAAAATTAAGGATCGAAGACTGTAGAATACGTTAAATGATCTGTCGTTTGTTCTACATTCGTATACCTTTTTGTTTGCTCCTAAAACTATTAGATTGGCAAATACTTAACTAACTTTGCACCTAGATCTATAGAGAAGAAAAAAAGGTCCACGCAGACTTTGGGACTCGAACCGCTGACACGCTGGAGGTGATGAGGGAACATGAAATTAACCAGTTGAGCTACAATCACTGCGCCCGCTTGCTCCGTTAAAACTTGTAGGTGTAGTGTCACACATGTCTCCCTCTCCGCTTCTCATCTCTTTATTACTGTTTTGTGAATCCTTTTTGTAGTTTAAACCGTTCATTTTCCCTTAATCCATTATACTTTACGTTGCGGAATGTATGATGGGCGCTAATAATCTTATAGGTTGGGCGCCCTAAAACCCTACTTCCCTCTCTCGCTCCCATCTTATTGATATAACATGTACTGTAACAGGAGTCATTAAGTGCATGTTTTTGGAATGGACACAACTATTGCTGGTAAGGTCTATTTTCCGATCAAGAGTAGACTAGATATGCATGATTACCAAATGGCTGACAAGCACGGTAATTTCCGCTTCATTACTTTCTGAGTATGAAGTGTTGCCTATCTCTAAAAATAATAAGGGACAGGTATATACACATATACCTAAGCATGCAGCTTTGTTATCCCCACACAGCTCTAGTTATTCATCATGGCGAAGAAGCTGTGTATATACCTAAGCATGCAGTTTTGTTATCCCCGCAAAGATCTAGCTATTTATCATGGCATATATATGTATATATATATATACATATATATATATATACACATACCTAAGCATGCAGTTTTGTTATGCCCGCACAGTTCTAGCTATTTATCATGGCATATATATATATATATATATATATATATATATATATATATATATATATACACACACACATACCTAAGCATGCAGTTTTGTTATCCCCGCAAAGTTCTAGCTATTTATCATGGCTGAAGAAGCTGTATATATATACATACCTAAGCATGCAGTTTTGTTATCCCCGCAAAGTTCTAGCTATTTATCATGGCTGAAGAAGCTGTATACAGGGTGATTCGAAAATACTTTTACAATGTTTGTAGATGGATTCCTTACATCAACGCAAGAAAAATGTTCTTATAAACACTTGTCCCTGCAAATAAGAAGGAACATGAGTTTTGTGCAAGAAGTTGCTCCAGCACGTTTTAGTCTTATTGTTCGAGATGCACTGGCTGGTATCTACATGGCAAATGGATCGGTAGAGGACGACCAGTCCCATGGGCTGCGCGTTCCCCCGACCTCGATTCTTTGGATTTTTTATCTTTGAGGCACCTTAAGTAATTGATTGTGCAGCAGATATCCAGGTTGAATAAACTCTTAACTTACGTGTTCAGGAAAGTATTTGACAATCCATGTTTTTTTTTTTTTTTTTTTTTTTTTTTTTTTAACATTCTTTAACCTGGTTGGTCATATCGGACGATGAATGAAATTGGTGAAATGATGCTGAAATGATCTCTGGGTCCATGGAGCTTAAAGTTACTCGACGTCTTCTCAGGATAAGGGAAAACCCCGAAAAAAACCTTACCCGGGTAACTCACCCTAAGCGAGATTCGAACTCACGACGTGTTGAATGTGAGAGACACGCTACCACCACACTACCCAGACGGGCGCTTTGATGTTTGCATGCGCGTGTAGACTTAAGAGGAGGGCATTTAAAGCATCTGTTATAGTATATGCTCGTAGGCTTTCACGGCCGGTGTTATTATTGGTAAAAGATAACATATCCGGGCTTGTAGGCCGTGGTCGAAAATTAAAATTATTAAAATAATTAAAACTTGACGTTTCGTCCTCGGCTGTGGAGGACATCTTCAGAATGAACCTGGGCAGGAACGGCTAACGACTGCCGTTAACCATTTTAATAATTTTAATTTTCGACCACGGCCTACAAGCCCGGATAGGTTATCTTTTACCAATAATCTGTTATAGTGTTTGTATGAAACACCTCCTAACAAGCTGACGTCAAAAACTGAAAAATGTGTCACTTTAAAAGATTTTGATTGATAACACTTTGAATCTCAATAAACTGAAAACGAAGAGTTTTGGGACATTTGTTTATATGAACATTTTTTCTGGTTTCGATGTAAGTAATCAATCCCCAAACTTTGTAAAATTATATTTGAATCATCCTGTATATATACGCATGCAGTTTTGCTATCCCCCATAGTTGTAGCTATTTACGACTATAGAACGTGTCTATTTTCACGCCGGGTCCAGTTCTGTTACTCTTATTAGCAGATAAGTGTTACTAACGCGAACAGGAAGATATTGCAGATCGTTGGAGGGCATATTTGTCCTTGCAGGTCCACGACAGGCTTTGGGAAAGAGAACAGAACTAATGGGGATCCGCCTTTTTTAAGAAACCTGGAGTACGGAGGAACAGCTGTAGAATCCAAGGCACAAATTGAGGCGACGCAGCACAAATTAGAGCACTTAAATACTGAATGGGAGACTTCGGTGGAGATCATTCTCCAGCTAGCGAAGTTCACAACCCATGAGCAGTGGAGAACAGAAACAGATTTTGGATTGTGCAACAAAATTTGAAACACATAGAACTGGGTTAAAGGCAGTCGAAATGCCATATTTTGCCAATGATTAAATTTGACCCATTATCTCAGAAACAATGTAAGGTAATGAGCTAAGTTTTTCAAGGTATATTCAGCAATACCTTTACAGTTGATTGACATAAAACAGAACACTTCTGTTCATTATAAGGAAAGCTGTGATTCTTTAAATAAAGCACTAATTTTTTGTTAAAATTATGATCTTTAAATAAAAGAGTAACTAATCAATATACATAAAAATCATTAAAATAAAGCTTATTTACGTGCAAGTGTGTATCAAAACCTTAGCCCTTAGCTTTAATTAGCTTTTTAGATCCTGAGGTATTTGTATAGGAAGTTTTACTTCTTCAGAAGTTGCTTTCAAACATAAAATTAAAACAAAAATGTAACCTAAATTTCCAGACACAACTTCGCAGCACTTCAAAACTCTCACATGAAACAAATGTCAGCTGGATGCCAATGCTGTGAATAGCTAAAGTAAAACTTCCCGATCAAAATAAAAAAGATCTCTTCTCTAACACTTTACTGATGTTTTACCAAGTTAGTGTACCAAAATGTTCTAAAAAGCTAATTCGCATGATTATTTTCAACAATATTTTTAAACTATCTAAAATTAGTGTAGCTCCATGAAAGTTATACCAAAATGTGCGGGAGATTCGAAATATTCATGTGCAATTAAAACATGAAAATGGAAAAAAGTTATGAAAATCTCATTTCGACTGCCCTTAAATATGAGCAGCGTATCAGGATACTAAGAGGAGTGTGTGGCACGAAATTAAGAATCGCTGACCGTCGTTTTTTATAAAGCATCAAAGAAACGCGCAATGCACAGAGATGGTTTCGCAGCTGGGGAATAGTGTAATATTAATGCTTCAAAATATGTGTAGCCCGTTAGTCAGGGTGTCAAAAGGCTCAGACTTGTTGCACAGGGGATGACAAAGGTCACCGATGGAAATGTAAAGGTTTTGAAATCTGCCTAGGTGGACATCTTGGTAGTCTGAAGCGTCACGGAAGATTGGAGTACAAAACATTTACTGTGGGTCTTTGCCGCATATGGGAGCGATGGATGCATCTGAAAGTGGGCGTGAAGCCGGTATTCGGAATGACAGGCTCTGTAGCGTTATGGGATTTATTTATTGCTCAAGGATAGTCGAAATGGGATTTTCATAATTTTTCCATTTTCATATTTTAATTCCATATGAAAGTTTCGATTCTCCCACTCATTTTGGTATAACTTTCATAGAGGTACGCTAATTGTATGTAGTTTAAAAAGATTGTTGATAATAATCCGGTGTAGTAATTTTTAGAACATTCTGGTACACTCACTTGATAAGACATAAATAAGTTTGTAAATATTTGTGTTAGAGAAGAGATTTTTTTTTATTTTGATCGGAAAATTTTAATTTAGCTATTTGCGGTATTGGCATTCCGTTCATATTTTCTTCATATGCGAGTTTTGAAGTACTGCAAAGTTCTGTTTAGAAAGTTAGGTTACCTTTTACTTATGTTTAAAAGTAATTTCTGAAGAAGTAAAATTGTCTATAAAATGCCCCATTATCTAAGAAACTAATTGATACTAAGGGCTGAAATTTTTACCACACATTTGCACCTAAATAGGTCTTATGTTTACGTAAAAGTTTTTATGTATATGGATTATTTTTTTTAATTTAAAAATCACTGTGTATTCAATAACATTTAAGAGCTGTATTAAAAATTATAACTTTTTCCTTCTAATTAACAGAAATATTCTACTTTTCATGAATCGTCAGTAAAGGTGTTGTTGAATATACCTTGAAAAATGTAGTTCGTTATGTTAAATAGTTGCTGAGATAATGGGTCAAACTTTAACACTGGCAAGATAGAGCATTTTGACTCCCCTCAATTGCTAGATGTACTATAAATAATTGCTTCTTGGGTCAGGACGTTTCGGTGGGTTGTAAATAATATAGAAATAAGTTAATCTCACCTCCATTTACACATTTCCCTTCCGCTCTGGGAGTATTGCTGGAAACCACTTTCTGAACCAGTCTCAGCATTTGCAGTGTCTGCTTTAGCGTTCGCAAATCTTTGGATAATCCGACAGTTTGGATAGCAACCGTGGTAGATAGCAGTAGCCGGCTAGAGACCGGCAGATGCGTGGTTCAAATCTCGGCTATGGCATTGAATTCTTCTGTCTGACTGTACCTATTCAACTCCTGTCCTACACGCGGCTTGTGTGAAAAACAATGAAATCAGTACCCATTGACCATAATAGTTGGCTATACTATGAATCCTGGGTCTTAAAGTACTTCCAGCAAGGTAAGTCGCCATTGGGGTTGTCATCTCTAAATAATTTGACATCAACTTGCGGGTCAGTTTAACGCCGTGCCGGCTTGTTGCCATGGAAGTTTAGTGGATCAGCAACCTGCTAGAGACCGGGAGATCCGTGGTTCAAATCCCGGCTATGGTATTGAATGTTTTCAATCTGACTCTACCTATTCAACTCCTTTCCTAGTTAAATTATTACTTGGGATAATCGTGTATGACCTTATTTTCTTTCATTGCTACTAAACTGTAAGCTTCTTGAGACATTCTTTGTCTCTCTGAAGCATATTTTTGCAAAAAATGCAAATATTTGACATTTGCACGTTGTTCTATATTAGAGGCGTGTAATGTTCAAACTGTAGACCGAAAACCACTTAGACTACTCGCCTCTCACCTAGATTGCCTGGGTTCGATCCCAAGCGACCGTATGCGAGATTTATTATGGATAAAGCGGCGCAGGGGCGGGTTTTCTCCGGATTTTCCAGTTTCCCCCGCCATCACATTCCACCGGTGCTCCATCTTCATTTTATGTATCATCAGTGTCATCGCTTGCGGTACCACAATAGTAAAAACCGGCATTAAACACTACCAAAAAGAAAAACAATATGGTGCTTCCAGAGCCTTGCTGCATATGCAACAATCAAGGGTGTAATGTGAAGGGTGTAATGTGCAATGCACGGCTACACTCAGATTGCTCGACGATGTATGTTCGAAACGATATTTGCTGGCCGGGATGGATGGCCTTTCTTGATTTACTGACGTTCCAAGCGACGTAGTTCATTTAGGGATGAATATACCCCTGTTTACGAAATGCAGTAGAAGTCTGGAATCTGCCGATATATAAGGATGATGGCTTGGTTGTACCCAAAGAAAATCAACAACTTCTATGTTAATATCAATAATAATAATAATAATAATAATAATAATAATAATAATAATAATAACCAATAAACATGTAATATTTTTATCATTTTGAGGTAGCGTCTCTATTCTATTATTTCCCTATGAATATGATACTGAGCAATAAGTATTTTTTTTATTAATTTTGAGATATTCATATATGTTTTTATGTTTTAAAGACTTTTTTGAGTTACACCATTTTTATTTCGTGATTCATAACTAGTGGTTGTTTTTCATGAACATAGTTTCATTAATGTATTTGTGTATATAAAATACATTTGTGGTATATCAGCTATAGAAATATATAGGTTACGCAAATATCAGGATAATCTAATAATGTGCACATGCTTTAATTTTCCTGTACATAAGAACAATAGATTTGGTTAGGCAAAGCATTTTATACGTGGCAGTCCATTTTTCAGACAACCGTACAGAACTTCCACCTGTGATGAGATACAAAAGAGTGAAAGAGACAGTAAAGAGGGGGCACGGTCTAACGAACGTAAGCTACGTTCTGAGAAGCAAACTTCGGTAGTGGCCATAATCGGCAAACATAAACCGAGCATAAAAGTGTTTTGTTTAACACATTCTATATACCACATTAGGAAATGCAATTAACACTATCCCGCAAATATCAAAACTATTTGGTAGGCAAAAACAACAATGAGTTTGGCCATGAAGCAGTGACATCATGAATGCTGCTAACTTCAGAAACGAAAATAAGCCACACTGCATTATAAGTTTGGGCGAAAAAAATACATTCTAGTAAGCTTTTGATCTAGTATGTATATTCCTAGGAAAAAATAAGACGTGTCTGCCCGAAAAGACAGGACAATAACTTTGACATGCGCACTGGAAGCCGTCGGATTCCTTCACTAGATGTCTGTTGCAAGGGCGCATCGCCCTCTTTGGTGTAGTGATTACCATGATAACCTTATATACCCAAGGTCGCGGGTTCAAACCCGGCGGAGGTCGCTGGATATTTTTCGGACGTAAAAATTCCTTAGTTTGGCTTCCTTCGGAAGGAAAGTAAAGCCGTTGGTCCCGTGTCGTACATTTACGGTACGTAAAAGAACCTCAAGCCTGATAAAGAGGCCTTTGAACAAAATTAAGCGGTCCTTCACGCCCAATATAGAATGGAACGTTGAGAACCACAGCGTTCATAAATAAAACGCCATTTTGTTTCATTTGGTTACAAGGGTGCGAATTATTAGTGTCGAAAGAAATAGTAGGTGTATATTGAAATTAAAATAAACACATTAGTTCATTTATTTTGTTGGCATGAAGCTGTAATATAGTAAATTATTGTTAGATATATCTGTTTATTAGTGCGGGTTTTCTATTTGATATCCAGCTATTTTTATATTGAAAGCTTTGCAGCATTTCAGAGTAGATGAAATTCTTTCATTTGCTTTTCGTTTACCTCTTCGTAAACGAGCAGAGAAGCACCATGTTAAAAAAAAAAAAAAAAAAAAAAAAAAAAAAAAAAAAAAAAAAAGAGCGCACAAGCTCGTGCTACGTTATTTATTAAACAAGATAATGTTTCAGCGCAGCATATAGTAGGATATTAATGAAAATGATACATTCAGGCTACTCTTTCCTCGGGATGGATACCATCATTAGCCTACGAGCGAGAGAGAATGACCTGGAGCAAAGAATCGATACCTGCAACAGACGTTGAAGGCAGGAGGTCATTACTGTTACCATCATTAAAACTAGGTCCTCCTCGTGTAAAAGCTGATAAGGGAAATGTTGAAACTGCATCTGCCTGCTAAATTAAAGTGTTTGTAGAGCCTATTCCAAGGAGCGAGGCGAAAAGTAAAGGAGACCAAATAATGTCTTCACACAATGTCTTCCAAGAGTTACACTGTAGAGTTGTAGTGCCTTAATAGTCGATTAAACAACTGAAAGCTAACATCCGTAATCAAAAGGGCTGCTTCACTCATGTAGCATATCATGAGAAACAAGAAGTGAGTTCTGTTTTTAATTTGCGTATTCTTTCTTAGATTATATCTTAATAGCTTTGGCGCTCATTCATAATAGACATTTATGATACAAGTGGTAAAAATGGTGTTTTATATTGTGAGTAGGAAGCTTGCGAAACGAGACCGTAGACCGAGTACAGTAATCCTACCAGCAATATAAAACGAATTTAACACGTGTGTCATACACTATTCTTTAGATTGATCTCAATATTTATAGACATACTACAATTATACTTTTTTACCAATTTCACGGAGTTCATGTTTAATGTTCTGCGATATTCAGTTGTTACCTTGCTTGGCATTCCGTGCTGACAACATGATGACTTACTCTTATAGAACGAAAAAATACTAGACAACGCAGGTCGTGTAGCTCTTTTAATTTTGCTCTCTCCGCTGCTTGCATAATTTCATCTCGTTCAGCAGATTGCATGTTCATGACATTTAAATCATCCGCCATTTTATATATCGATACGAGCATTCAAAGTCATAGCCTACTTAAATGAGGCCATGGACGCATAAACCAAAGTTGGCTACATTGGAGTGTTATAACACTGAGTGACAGAATTTTCTACTTTTAACAGCATTGACATCTAGTAAAATACCTACTTTTAGCATCAAATGTCTGAAATAGTACATTATGATATGAGGGATAAAGGTAGTGTTTCATTTTGCTAGTAGGAATGTTTGCAAACCGAAAGGCCTTCGTTTCGAAATCCTTCGAGAAAAATAAAACCATTTTAATACGTGTGACATATACTACAATTAGTTTTTCTATCACATGTGTACAAATAAATTATTGAATAAATAAATATAAGTAAATAAATAAAAATATGTAATATCATACCCCAGTGGCTAATTTCTTTAATCGGGTCGTGCATTGAAAATCCTTACATTTATTTCTGATATCCCAATACAACCCTTATTTCATTATTTTACTAATATTAAACTATGACTCCGAAAATATTTTATTAATCATTTAAATACATTTTTTAAAAATAGTTACAATATACATAATCTCACATTTAATTAGCTTAATAAATTCGCGTATGTAAAACGTACAAGTTAGGGAAGATATTGAATTTCACCCAAAACTTCGATACCGAGATTTCACCGGAAATTCAGGTTTGAGAACCCCTGAAGAAAAGCATGTTTAGAAAAAGATGTGTGTGTCTGTGTTTGTGTAAGTGTATGTGTGCCTGTGAACAGTATGCTTAAGAGCGAAAAGACGGTTAAATACCAAAATTGTTATTTAAGTCCCGTAACTTCCAGGATTTTCAGGAAAGTCCCTCATCACAACTGTCCTTTACATGGAAAATTTAAAAAAAAGAATTTTTTGACTTTTCTCAAAAATGGTTCTAACAATGCTGTTTAAAATACCATACGTTTATTACAAACGAAGTTTATGTCTTGAATTTCCTGGGTTTAGCCTCTGAAGACCTCTTATTTTTGGATAGCATTTGCATAACTGGTAAACCGTATTTTGTTTTATTCCTGGCCTTGGAAAGACCGAAAATCAATGACAAACGCATTGTGACAGCTTTTGGTTTGACTGTCGCTTTAGCCTAGTGTATTCCTTTATTTCACTTCTGCTTGAAAGGAACTAGTAATAGGAAAATGTCTGGTAATGTTTATCTTGGTTAGCATCATGTAGATAAAAGAGTAACCTTTTGTAAGAAGATAATTTCTAGATCAGATACAGAAAGCTCCGTAAATGAAACCCATCTGTTACTTACTTTCTCTAGCACGTATTTAAAATGTACATATAGGTAGAGAAGGTATTGTATTACGCCCAAAAATTCGATACCGAGACCAATATATAAATTCTTTCTGAAATGGGAAATTATCATTCGTTTGTCATTTCCTTTATTTTATTTTATTTTTTTTTACTTTTATCCATACAAAATCAACGGAATTTTTATATCATTATATTGGTACCTGCTTTTAATCATTTGACTATCTTTTAGGTTATGATTTTTCCTTATATCTGCAGTACCTACAAGGACAAAACTGAAATGTTCATTTCTGCTCTGTTTTATCTCGATTGGTAGATAGGATAGCTTATTGCAGAAACGCATGTGAATTGCACACATCTGATTTGTTAAGATAATTAACCATGCTATTAACACCAGAGTAGATCCACAGCAGCACTTAGAGTTTCCTGTAAAGAATAATGAAGTTTAATTCTCTGAGAAAACGGGTCTAGTTTCCTGCATGTAACCTTGCCCCGTATCCTCTCATAGCTTGCTGTCGCGGAATATGTTGTTGTGCGATACAGTATAGTTCCTTGATAACTTGATAATTAATTTAACAGAAACATAACCGCATGGATTAAATATACTATGCAACAGAGTTAATACATCTAAATGCATGTAAAGTCCTATCAATAAACACCAGACGAAGAGGTACTTTCGTAACGCGTGCGACTCGAGTCGACAGGTGCTGGGTTCGATCCCCGTGGCCAGGCTTACTGACACATGTTTTTTTCGGGGCTTTCCCTGGGTTGCCTGGCGAATGCTTGGAAAGTTCATTACCTCCCCAAATTTCCTGTCCAACATTTCCTGTCCCATCACTTCCTTTTCATCGCTTTAAGGGCTGAAGGACCAGGCGATGGTGTTCGGCAGGTTGTGACCGGGCGGTGACTTGTGAACTGTAGATGTTTATTTCTAGCGCCCTCGCCACACCGCTCAATCAGCATCCGTCGCCTAGTGCTTTCAGGTTAGGGCCCCTTCGGACAACCTCGGAAGCTCGGGCTAGTGAGCTGTTGGAAACGTTCAATCTGGAACCGTTAGAGGCCCCGAAATCGCTTGCGTCCGTCGCCAGCCAGAACGAGTATCTACAGTAATCCCTCCCCAGCTGAGGTGTTGAGACGGGCAAGGAATCCCAAGGTATACATACAGTTCTCTACCGTAGCCACTGGTGACCCCTTCTGTGTAATCCTATATGAAAAGTTCATGAATCCATTATGACTTGGGATAGCATCTTGGGCGATAGTGGGACAGATCGAAGTTAGCGCATCATGGCATATAGTTGTGATGTGTTGACAATGCAGTGTGTACGTAGTAGTACTAATAGAAGGAAAATGGGGCAGTGGGAGACTGTGTGATGTTTTCACTAGCAGTGGAAGGCGATTGAGGTTGGTTGGGTGGTAAACACAAATACCGCTAATTTACTGGAACTGACAATTTTAATATTTACATACATTCAATTGCTGTTGTGCAACAGGTCATCAGCATGATTATCCATTTCATTTTCTCTTAAGATGCATAGATTACAAGGCACAACAACATTCATTCGTAACGTCGCAAATGTGAATCGTCTCCGATTTGCATATAAGTAGGCACATCATCGACTATTGGGTAAGGTACTCCATTAGCAATTATTTCCATAGCAACACCTCGTAGCGCATTTTGTATTTCACGCATTATTGAAATCCGACATTCTTTTTTTCCTAACATTGTCTTCACTTTCTTTTTCACACGGTCTGAAACATGTGTCACGGGTCTCTGATTAATTGCTTGCATAACTTCGACAGCTTTTAGGGCTCGAGACATTTCATTGTTCGATATTTCCAAATATGTGTTATTGTCATAGATATATCTGCAAAGTTCTTCTGTAAGAACTGCAAATCTTCGTGCAGTCCATTTGAAGCAAGAGATATTGCAATCTTGATTAAAGAGCATGCATTATAATAAAAAGAGTTAATTTCCTGTAAAACAGTGTTGTAATATACAGTGTAGTATGCTGCTGCGTTGAGCCACGTTCTCCAACGTGTTACTACAGGTTGTTTACATGCGGCGCGTGCAGTCGTCAACGCAGGTCGGACCCTACTCGGTAGGTATGCAACTGGTATCTGCATGTCTTCTGCTATCGGTCCCCAAGATGATATCCAATTATGACAGTGTTTATAATGCGTTGATCGCCTAGAGTTGCGTTTGCAAATCGCCATTCGAATGTGTACATTAGCCAATCAGGAGTAAGGAAGGAAGTGAAGTTGGGAGGGATACATGTCAGCGAGGCAAAGTTACAAAAAACAATTCTCTGAAACAATCTATTCAAAGCAAAGATGAGTAAACAAGCATACTCATATATATTAGCGAAGAAAGAAACCACATGGCTTCAGCACATGGTAAATGTCAAACTTTTCAGTAATACCCATATATGGATAAGATCCTTCTTAACAGAGAGAAAAAGGCCTATCTAACAACTTTAAAGTGTCTATGCGCGCACCTTTTCTTGGGCGCTACTTCTACGGTGAAGCGAGGGCTAGGCAAAGAAGAGAGAGCTCTTCCAGCTGTCTTTCCACAGCCTTGCCAACAGAAGAAAGCTATTTCTTTGAAGCCCTCAGTTATTGCGGTGAATACGTAATCTAATTTATAGTTTTCTCCAAAACACGATGGCCTTCAAACGGAGCCGCTCCCCGTGCCACTGGGTAATAACCATTAGGAAACAAAACGACCTGCACTAGGGGCGAGAAGCAACGTAGTAATATCTCTGTTTCCTGGGGACACTAAAAACTGCTTACAGGTCGAGATTCGTGCCTCAGTTAAGGGACCAGTAAGTGGAAGACTTGACAACTGCGAAGGTTTGTTTCCACCAGCAAACCTTCAGAGGGTAATAATGCTCTGAGAAAATGATGTACCGTGAGCTAGCTGAATTATTAATTACATGCGCTCGTGCATGTGCATGAGCTCTGTAATCTACAGACAGAATGAAAGCTTAACATTGAGGCCACTGGATGTCAACGTGTACATCGTACTTCATGTCTCAAGTGTGGTCGCTATGCGCCGCTTCTGAAATTGCCCGAAAACTACGGAATGAAGGATAGGGACCCGAGTGCAGAAGGAAAGGTACACACACAGAAATTGTCATTTTTTTTTTCTGATAAGTGGTAATGAATTCAGAGTATAAAAAATTGCAGTATCATGTTTGAAATATATTTAATATATCATATTGTTGTTTACATAAGTACATTATAAATATAAAATATAAAGTTAAATATAAAGTTTAAATTATAGATGTAGATCAAAAATGTAAAACCGTAATTTTTCGGTGTCAGTTTCCCTGAAACATCTGACGCACATACAATCGTTTCCAGTGGTTATATACCACTCGTAGCATAACGTTTGTTTTGATTTAATTGTTTTTTTCATACAAGCGTGTGTAGGACAGGAGTTGGATATGTAGAGTCAGACTGAAAAATTCAATACCATAGCCGGGATTTAACCCACGGATCTCCCGGTCTGTAACCGGTTGCTCTACCACTGAGCTACCATGGCAATAGACCGGCACTGCATTAAATTTCTCAACTGACTCGCATGTTTCCCAGTAAACCACAAGGTGATCTGAAATTACTTTGAGATGACAACCTCAATGGCGACTTACAATGTTGTAAGTACTTTAAGACCCAGTATTCATATTATAGCCAACTGTAATTGTTTTTTCACACTAGCCGTATGTAGGACAGGAGTTGGGTAGGTAGAGTCAGACTGAAAAATTCAATGCAATAGCCGGGATTTGAACCACGGATGTACCCGTCTCTAGCCGGTTGCTCTATCACTGAGCTACCATGGCATAGCCTTTGTTGCCTGCTACAGTTTGTGAGAAACAACTTGAGACACAATTTTAGATAGAGGCAGCATATGCACTCACTCTCTGACTCGTACAGCTGCCATTATAGATATGTTCCCTCTTTATGATTTTTTTTTAAACTTGGCATCTATCATGTACTAGTATTTATACCACGTGGCCCCCATCTGCCCGTATGTCCACCATGTGGCCGAGAGTTACACCACTCATCTCTCATCTAGACTGCCCGCGTTCGATCCCAAGCGACCGTATGTGAGATGTGTGGTGGACAAGCGGTGCAGAGTGGATTTTCTCTGGATTTTCCGATTTCTCCTGCTATCGCATTCCACCAATGCTCTATCCTCATTGAATGTATCATCAGTGTCGTGGCCTACGGTGCCACAAGTAGTGAAAGTGGACGTTAAACCTATAAAAAAATCTGCCCATGTTTGATGTATGCAGATATCCCTTGGTGCGTTAAAAGAGTTGCAGAAAACAACGGTACTATTTCCAGTTGAAACCTACAATTGGAGTACTGATGAGAGTGACCTTCGTAAGGTACTGTAACTTTATAAATAAAGTTTTATGTTGACAGGCTTCGTTATTATTTAGTTGTGCAAAATCATCTGTCACCTTCTGGCTGGCCCTCGTATATTAACTTAATACGATCATAATTGCACTATTACACTGAATATTTAGAGGCACATTACTTCTTTAATACTTGGAGAGTACTAAGACACCTAGACACGATAATCTTATATTTTGTTAAAAGTGCATCAGCCCTCCTACACTCAATAATCCTCACATCACAGATGTATGTAGCATTTTCTAGACACGCTGTTGCAGCGCATTGTCGAAATGAATTGTTAATTTCTTGTGCGAGAGTTTAGTTGTGTAGCGGTGAATGAGCATGCGCACTGCAGATCGCTTGGGGAGTTCACGGTATCACGTGGGATAATTGCAACACCCGCTGATGGGATGAACGCGTGAATTAATGGGCCTCGGTAATCAATGCCCGAAATGCAATGCAGCCTCTAACATGATTTATATTCCCAGTATATTAATATCGATAAGGCTGGAGCACTGAGAGAATGATTCATATCCGCGGAGCGAGGTCCGGTTTTGCGCTTCTCTCTCGCGTTCACTGTATACATTTGGAAATCCCTTAACGCTACAGCGCGGAGGGACTCGATGCTATGATTACTGTACTTCATCCTCGGGAAGGGAATTCAAATATTAACCTATCACACAAAGAATAGTGCTGGACAAATAAAAATCATGGTGATTATCGTTCACCGGTGAACACTTCATTACTTACCAACTGTGGAGTCAAACCCCAGGGGGGACAACATATGGGCAAATATAATCATTTATTCTTGTGCATGTGAGCGTATTTGACGTGTGTAGACATCCTTTCGTGCGTTAAAAGTGTTCAGAACTCAACGGGGTTATTTCAAGTTAAAGCCCGTGTACACTAACCTGTGTTTTGAAATACATTAACCTTTCCTTACTTTTGCTTCTTCTATTCGAGAAACTACAACCAAACACCATATACGTATTGACCATTATACTGGCTTAAAGCTTACAATATAAATTTACTGCTTAATTGAACTTTTAACACCACAAAATCTTATATTAATTGTGTGCACATTTAACCCACTCAAGGCGTACTCATCTCAAAAGTGAGTGGCTAACTATGGCGGCTGCGCAAAACTTTTGCTTCATGAACCACAGTGCATAAGGATAGCGCATTTCCAATGTAATCTCTCTCTAAATGTGTGTGTATTCCCATATTTCGCTCCTACTAAGTAATAAGGCCATTGCTGGTAATGTTCTTGATAGCGTTATGTAAATAAAACAGTATTCTTTGTAAGAATTGTTTGTTTGCAGAAGAGAATAGAGAAAATCATGTGAATGGAACACATCAGAATACCCCTCCCCAATGTGAATGTCACGGAGAGCACTTACCTGGAACTAATACGGAACAACGCTAGGCCTCCCTCGCAGGCATATGAACTTGAGGAATTGCAATTCTCGTTTTAGTAAGATGGAGCTGCGCGGCCGTGCAGTGGCTGAACGGTTAGACCACTCGCCTCTTCGCTTCCAGGCGACCACATGTGGGATTTATGGTGGACAAAGAAGCGCATAGGCAGGTTTTCTCCGGGTTCTCCGGTTTCCCCCGTAATCGCATTCCACCGGTGCTCCATCCTCATTCCATGCAACTTAATGTCATCGCCGGTGGTGCCTATGCAGTAAAAGTGGGCGTTAAACACTATAAAAATGGAGCTGTGCCGAATTACGCTCTAGCTTGATGAGCGGTTTCTAAGTATGTGGATTGGAAGACAGGGTCTTATTGAGTGGCCCCAGAGATCATCCGATCTAACCCCTTCAGATTTTGGGTATGGGTTTTTTGTAAAGAATAACATTTACAAGCACACTACACAAAATGATGCTGGTCTACGGCAGATTATTTCTCAGGGGTTTAATGTAACTGTCACGGAGGTCGTCAGAAGGGCAACTTAAAACGTGCAATTAAACCGAAAAGACTGCGTCGATTTCGATATAGCCCAAGATGGTCGGTGTGTAGAAAAACAATAAACAGAAAGTTTTTACCTATTTCACAGATTTTTGTGCTGATAAAGTAATGGTATTTTTAGTGTAGCTTTTTATTACATATCAAACCTGTAACCCTTACTCCGCAGCCGCCAGTGGAACTAGGATTGCCTCTAGAATTTTACTTAATATCTGAATAACCTTGAAATATGCAGTTTTAATAATACAGCTTCTAAAAACCCCTCAGTCAAAAAAGTAAATACTGAAGGAAAATATGATTCCAGGCTCGAAGTTCCCTCCCCCTGCTGGAGCTACTGAGAGAGGGCGATGAACTATTCGTCAGAAAAGCAACCTACTAGTGTCCACGGGGAATACTGTTTCCTCTGAGTAACTATCCGCGCCATCTATCTTATACGGCCATATGAAACAAGAAACACACCTGAAATGTGAGAAGGAACAATGGACGATCAGGGAAAATCACGAAAAACCCAATATTAGTTTGGATGATCTACGGGAATTGAAAACGCGAGCCTCACGTGGAAATCCTTCGTTCACTTAGCTCAACTAAGGTGTACAGGATGATTCAAAAATACTTTTACAACGTTTTGGATTAGATTCGTGACATCGAAACAAGAAAATATGTTCATATAAACATATGCTCCAAAACGTTTCGTTTTCGCGTTATTAATTAATTAACTAATTAATTAATGAAAGTCACCTTCAACACCTTTCCAGGTCCAACCTAATAACTTCATATATTTATGTACTCACTCATAGAAGGCTTTGATTCATTTTACCCTGCGGAGTTGGCCTTGTGTTGCCATGGCTACTTGTTAACATTTTTCGTTTATCAGATGTGTAATACATTCCCCCAGCACGTCTTGCAAGTGCTGTCTACAGGGACTTCTTTCAGAACACTCTCCCAGACTTATTAGAAAATGCGCCTCTGCAAATAAGAAGAAACATGTGGTTTATTCATGAAGATGTAGTACATTTTAATCTCATTGTTCGAGACGCACTGGTTGGTGTCTAGCATGACAAATGGATAGATAGAGGGGGACCAGTTCCATGGCCTGCAGTACCCCGATCTCAATCTTTTGGAGCTTTATCTTTTGGGGCCACATTAAACTATTGGTCTATGCAGCAGACATCCCGGATGAAGACACTTAATCTACGTGTCTTGGAATTCTGCGATATCATTTTACACCAACTGGGAATATTTGGCATTCCATGCTTTGACGAGTGCATGTGTGTCTAGACGTAAGAGGAAGATATTTTGATCATTTGCTATTAGTGGTAAAGAACATCTGTAGACGTTAAAAATTAAGTAATGTGTCGCTATAAAATATTTTGATTAATAGCATTTTGAACCACAATAAGCCAAAAGCAAAGGGTTTTGTGACATATGCTTATATGAACATTTTTTCTTGGTTAGATGTAAGGAACCTGTCACCAGAGTTTGTAAAGGTATTTTTAATCACCCTGTATAATGATGCTGTGAATGTTGGTAGAGCATGTCTCTCTTCAGTTGGTCATGAATTGTGCCAGCAGCGGGCTATTTTTCCTCCTGCAGTACATCAATCTCACATGTTGGCTGCTTACGCCCATTTGCTGTTTTGAATCCTCGTGACGGTTCACCCATGTCTCAGTTTCAAGCGCTGAACCAGCCCTTCCTTTCCTGCTGCAATGTTGATTAATTGTTAACTTGTTTTTAGATGCATGATTTCATTGTATAGGGCAAGTTCTTTAAGAACCCCAAAATTTACCTTAACCCTCCCCACTTGTGCAATTTACTTCTGAAAATGCCTCTGGATTTGGGTTAATGTATCAGGACCTTCTCACCTGCAAACTTTTGCTGTACATAATATATTGGGTTTGGTTGTTTATGAAAAAGGGGAAATATGGAAGCAAACATGACCCTAACGCTGCATTGAATGGTGTTGCCATTTGGCAACAAAGACGATTAATCAAAGGTTTTAGTATTTTAAGTGGACTTCTTTTCTAATTTCATATTACACTAATCTTCAACAATACAATTAGGCTATTTATAGCTGTTTCATATTGTAAACATTTTAATATCTTTGCAATAAAATTGTAGTGTTTTATTACATAAAATAAAGTGCAAAATCCATGCAACTGCAGTCAAATGTAATTCTGTCAGCATCAAAACGTGTCATCACACCAGTTATTTTACTTGGGCCTTCCCCATCCTTTACTATAAGCACATTTGACTGCAGTGTACTGGTGGACAACTTTAACCAGGAGACGTTGCATATTTCAGCAATATAACCTGCACATCAGATGAACGAGAAAGAAGCTGTTCATCTACGGAAATGTTCTTTGGGATAATCAGCAATCCGTCAAATTTGAAACACTGTGGATATTTATGGTCCTTTACTGTAATGCTGTATATTACAAGGGTCATCATAAAGTGTCAGATCATTTGGCATAACTAAATAATAAAGAAAGTTACTAAACAAAACTTTATTTACAAAGTTACAGTACCTTACTCTTTTTTCAAGGCAATCGTCATTGCTCTCAAGGTATTTACTGCCACGCGGTAACGGTTTCTCAACGCAGATGTTGTACTCTTTCACTGCCAAAGATATGAGCCAAGATATCACTGTCACTTTGGCTACGAAATCTTTTCCTTCCAAAAACCCATCTACGGTTTCCAAACTGAAACACCGGTTTTTCTGAAGTCTATTATCAACATTTCCTTTCAGCGCCCCCATAACGATTGTTCCGGTCTCTATGGTACACACTAGTTCATCCTTGATTACTCGTAAATTATGCGCCATTTCCTCACTAAAGACACCTCCGTTGCCTTATCACTATACACTTGCGTCATTTGCCTATAAAATTCGATTGGCAGAACATTTTGTTCATTCAAAAAAACCAATAAGTTTTTGGTGGTAGATAAGTATTACATAGGCATTGAAAAACTGGTACCACGTCACACTAAATATTTTGACAGAATGGAGCTTACGTTGAGAAATAAGAGTACGGCACTGAAAATGTGTAAATAAAATTCTATATTGATATCTTTAGTTATCATTCAGTTATGCCAAATTGTCTGCCACTTTCTGGATGGCTTACGTATATTTTTATGGTTGTCAATATGACATTTTGTTTCACATTTTTATGTAATTTTCATAAATTTAACATCGTTTTAATGGTGAATTTTCAGTATTTTTGGTCATATTTTTATAATTTTTTTGTTTATTTTGTAGGTCGCTTTTCGGTAATTTTTAGGTCATCAACTTCCGAATTTATTAATATCCAACACCAGCAGATAAAACAACAAATATTAATCACAAACTCAGGGTGTGAGCAGTCAAATGAAGAATTGTATGGTGCAGATACCAAATATATAGTCAGTTGCTACATACGAGGGGTGTATATTGATTGAATGATTGCATGTTAGTTGTAAGAATCTTCCCTATTGAGATATGGCGGCGCGGAAACTGTTTTTTCTGCCAGAGAAACTATTGGAAAGTTATTGGAACAGTGAGGACGGAGAGGTGAGCCGTACTCATAATAAAAGAACCTTGAGCTAAAAAAAGACGAAGCGTGGGGTTCTTGTTATTGCAGGGTAACAAATCAAAAAACAATTGCTTCGGTACGCCACGTAAACAAGATGTTAAGCATACCGTGATTGGCCATAGAAATTAGACAACCGAGAGAAATGTCTTTTTGGCCTGCCGCATTTTGGAAGATCTGGGTTCAAGTCCGTGGACTGGGAATCTGCCTGGAGTTTTTACTTAGTTTCCTTAGTATTGGATACTTAATACCACTACCCAAAATTTCACCTAACTGTAAAACAAGAGCAGAAACGAAAATGCATGGTAGTACAGATTGCACTGTCATCTATCCACATATATTGAAAGTAATTAGACTGGATGGGACCCCAGCGCCATCTGCTTGGCGCCAATCAAAGTCGTATGATTTAAAGGGACGAGAAATAGAACGCTGTAGGTAAACCGCCATCTATCCAAAATGGTAAGAGCAGCTAGACTGCATGGCACTCTGAAGCCATCTGCTCGATAACAATCAAAGTGGCACGATATAAATGGACGAGACCTAGAACGTTGGTGGTATACTGCCAGCTACCCACAGATGGTGAAAGCAGCTATACTGGCTGTCTACTTGCCGCGTAGCCAAACGTGGCATAGTTTGCGGATGAAACCTGGAAGGTACACCACCTAACAATCAATGAGGTGCCTCAACCCTATAATACCAAGTAGTTAGAACCAAGTAAAATAGAGAGAATAAAAAACGCTATATAACACGCCATGTTTAATCAATCAAAAGTTACTTTTAATGCTTCGGCAGCCCTAGGGACCAGTATATTCGTGGCTCATTAGATCAGTTCTTCAGATTATCCCTTGGGAGACGCCTCGTAGCAGTTGACTTAAAATGTAAGACGTGAAGTACGAGGGCGGTCCAGAAAGTAACGAACGTTTCGCAAAACTAAATAATATTGAAAGATATCAGCACAAAGCTTTATTTACAAGCTACAGTAACTTACTGTATTTCTCAACGTAATCGCTATTACTATCGAGGTATCTATTGTCACGTGGTACCGGTTTTTCAATGCCCATTTTATACCCTTCCAACGTAAAGGATCTGAGCCACGATGTTGAGGTTTTCACCGGTTGCGAAATCTTTTCCATCCAAAAAGTCATGTATGATGACCAAAATGAAATACCGGTTTTTCTGAATTCTTTCATCTACATTTGCTTTCAATTCTGTCATAACGATTGATGAACTTCCACTCTGGTCTTTGTCTGGCACACTGGTTCTTCCTTGATTACTCGTAAAGTATGCGCCATTTTCTCACTGAAGTCTCGTTCATTGCATTATCACTATACTCGTACACTTGCATTGGTTGCCTATAAAATTCGATTGGCCGAACATCTGTGCTTTCATAAAACCGAATAAGTTCTTTGGCGGTAGAAAAGTATAACATTAGCACTAAACACTGGTATCACGTGACAATAAATGTCTTAAGAGAATGGAGATTACGTTGATAAAGAGTAAGATACTGTAACTTTATAAATAAAGTTTTGCGTTGATATCTTTTGTTATTATTTAGCTATGCCAAATCGTTAGCTACTTTCTGGATGGCCCTCGTATTAAGTTTAGCTTATATTCTTTAAAGTTTCAACAAAAGGTATAGTAACGACGTAATAAATAGTTGCATAAAGTTTCAGCTAGCACTGGTGGCTATTCTGGTAGAGCTAGTGGTGTTCCACTTCACTCATGTTTAGCTGTGTTAAATTTGTTTCAGGCTCAAGTATCCAATACAACAGTCAGGAACATTTAGGTTTGTTAAATTATAAGGTAATCCCTGTCGCAGCCTCTCTCCACTGCGCGAGTGATCCCAGATTCGCCGTGAAAGTGGTGCCGGCAAAGGCGCACTAAATACGTATTTTAAGATAAATTATGGAAATGTTGACCTTCTGCTCACATACAGGCAGCACATTTCGCGAACATATTTCTGCTCGCTCGTCTAAGCTTAGCAGCAGGAATCATTATAATTTCTTGCATAATTCGCCAAGTTTTTGTAAATTAATCAGGGGTTTCCGCTGCTCAGCTTAAGTTAATGAGTGAGAAATATTTAACTTATTATACTGCCTGTTTGGGAGCAGAAGGTCAATATTTTCAGCGTTTATTTAAGGTAAGGACTCCAGTGCGCCTTTGCCGGCACCACTTTCCCGGCGACACTGGAATCTCTCGCGCAGCGGAGAGAGGCTGCAAGAGGGGTTACCTCCAAGATTCCCTTGTGCACCGCAGCACGCTGACATCTCAACAAATTGTTCCGGATGCAATGTGGTCATGGATGCTACCCTCAACATCTTCATCTCATCCACATCCCAGCATATTATTGCGATCCAGGGAAAAGCGCCGACTTGAATCATATTGTTTTCCGTTGTTCCCGTTAGAATTCCCAACGTTCTTCGCTGTTCCGTACTCTTCAAAAAACTTTCCGTCCCTTTTCCCGCCAGCAACTGTACTATATACAGCCTTGCCAAAACCAGTTTACCGTGTAATAATAAAGTTCCTAAGTTAGTGATTTAAACATATAACCTCATTTGCCGCGTTAATTCCTTCTCTCTCTCTCTCTCTCTCTCTCTCTCTCTCTCTCTCTCCTGGTAGCCAATTAGTGTAGTAAATTTAAAGACCAGTTTCTGTTAAATTCACTTCATTCGTCACTAGAACCCTCCACGTAATACAACACTTCACACTTTTGGTTCACTGCCTTAGGCATTCGTCACACACTAGATTGAATTTTAGCTCACTTCACTTCCGGCACTTGTTGATTCCTTATATAGTACTGTAAAGAGGGGTACAATCGTCCGCCATATTGGCTCAATAGAAGCTTAAACAAGAAGATCAAACTTCAAATTCTCTCTAAGTAGGACATAGTGTAAGGTGACAAATCCACCGATGCATAATTTTCTTCCAAGTTGGGCATGTTAGGGGCAACGGCCACGTGATGAGGCTAGCTGCTGCCACTGCTATAGATATAGTGTTTTTTTTCTGCCTTTCCGAACGCATCAGGAGAGGTCAGTGGATTGTGAGAGGAAAGGTATGCGAGTCAGGAGAGAGGTCGGGCACTGTCAGTATATCAGATTACACAGTTGTGTAATATACGTAGAATGGGCTGCACAAGCTTTGCGTGACGCCGTATAAGAGTGACACTTCTCACGTAAAGGAGCGGTGCCGTGGCTGAGTGGATAGAAACCTCACTCCCATCTAGATGGCCTGGGTTCGATCCCACGCGCTTGCATGTGGTGGATAAAGTGGGGTCTGGACGGGTCTTCTCCGCGTCCTCCGGTTTCCCCTCTACTCATTCCATCAATTGCTCTATCACCTTTCCTATCATCCACTTCCTCAAGTTCAAGCTCTGACCCCCAGGCATTCGCTTGTAAGTCCTAGGGGTGTGTCAGTCCTAACTAGGGGGATGTAAGCCAACTAGGAAAGGAAGTGTCCAAGTGCCGTGTATTGTTCCGAGATTTGGGGAAAAGGCTGCCCTAAGGGAAGTATTCTATAGCTATATCAACAGTGAGAACTTGTCACGAGATTTCCTTCATACTAGTTGGATACGTCTTCGACTTTGTGGAACGCAACTTGGGTTTATCGAATCTGTTGGGAATTTTGCTATTTCTCTGGGTTTATTTCGTTCTAACTAACAGGAGATGGAATCTTCAAGACTAACGAAGTGCGTTTAGTCAACTTTTTAGATCAGACCTGGTAGGCAAACGCAAGTGGTGTGAACTTACCCTCCCTCTTGTCCCCACTACTCTCTTCAAAAGTCACACAGAGCCAAAGAAACCGGCTCCATGGCAGTCTTATCAGTACAGTGATGGTTTACATGTGCAATATGAGTGATCGGCGAATGTTTAATCGAGACTGGGAAAACAAGTTTTCTTTTTCTTCAAGATGGTCCTTCGTCCATGTTCTCTTGTTGCCATTGCCTGTCTTTGTGCTTTCCTAACAAACTGTCCTCTTTATCCTTGCAAACCTCTTGCGGAGGTTCTGGCTGATGATCCCAACAAACCTTTGAGTTCAAAATTGTGCATTTGATTCCGTCCAAAAGACAAATCATACAACCGCAACTGTTGCACACGTAACCTCTCCGCTTCCCTGCCAGGTGGAAGGAAAACGAAGGGGCGATTGTGGGTCAAGATTTAGATGGCAATTAGGCCGTTCGTCGAGTACAATTTAGGAAAGTATTTCTCCCATTAGAGAGTTCCAGGCTTATCTATTGGAGAATATGTTAGAATTCTAAATGGCCTCCTCAATGAACATTGTACTCTGTAAGGTGCATCACAGTATTATCTTTGTAAGATGGGAAGTTTATGTGAATGGAGGGTGTTACGTAACGACGTCGAATCCACATGTGGACATCGTTGCTCAAAGTCCATTGTTTAGGGGCCACTATAGCTTAAAACACCAATAAAGTACATCAACACAACGCCTCATGGTCGGCGTGGATTAGGTACTTAACCACATGACTGGCCCACGTTATCGGAGGTAGCTTGGGAAGCTCCAGGTCACGTGCGGCCATGCTGCACAGTAATTTGCTAACATTAAGGGATTCCCTGTCTTAGGAAACCCCGCTAAAGAACCTTTACCTATTATTATTTTTATACTTCAAATATATTTCATCATGACAGACTGTATTCCAGCTTATTTTCGCAGTCATTTCCTTTTTTTCAGACATCACCTTACAGCCAATTTGGCGTTAGTGCTCTTGAGAATGTAGACAAGGAACTGATAAAGAAAACAGAGACCAGATTACTATCACAGTAATACCAAAAGGAATATAACTAAGGTTAACCAAAAATAAATTCCTTTTCCGTGAGGGAAGGAATTCATTTTACTACCTGTAATGAAACGCCTGTACATTTAACACCAAGTTGTTTTTATTTACAGTAAGTTGTTGCGCGTTTAATATTAGGATAATTACAAAATGATTAGAACCATAAATACGAAAACCTCATGATTAGGGCAAAATACGTATGTTTTGCATTCAAGAGTAACTTTGAAAACGTTCAAGAGTAACAAGTAGTATTTTAAATGGGTAACTGCAATTATCCTTTTTATCAGGATTGAGGTTCTTTAACGTGCCGCAAATCAACAACACGGGACCAAAAGCTTTACTTCCCTTTAGAGGGAAGGTATGCTAAAGATTTCAATGCCCTAAAAAAAGATTCATCATCCTCTGTCGGGTTTGAGCACACGACCTCGGAAACCAGGACAGCATGGTATCCCTGGACCATAGAGGACAACTGCGGGGCTCTGCGGTTTTGGAGAAATGGTGCAGAGCTAGCTCATTGAAAACTTCTCGGCCCTGCCAGATGGCAGCCTTCTCATAACCACCTCCGGTGGGTTGAGTTCCCCGGTTCCGCCAGAGAGAGAGCCCACCGCTTGGCTGACTCATCTTGCGTGTAACCATAAGAGCAGTGGTCTATAGCCTGCCACGATTCCTTAGCCTAATACGTTCCCCCTGGGAGCTCAAAGGATGTGTGTTGGGTCGAGATGCGAGGTGTCCCCTCCGTTTCCTGGTAATTGTAACTACGTTTCTAATGTATTTTATAATGAAGCTTCTAAGCCATAATTAGGTCTATGGTACAGCTGAAATGTGGATTATCTACAAGTTAGGCATTGTAGCCATCAAATATTTTTTCTTTAGAAGGGATTGTACATAAAGGTATTGTTATGGATTTAGTGCTACAGACAATTAATTGCACTGTATATTACGTTGTGGTCAATATTCTGAAACATGACCACCCTACGAGTTTGTTTTATTCCGCGAGAAAAGCTTGCGAGGGTATTCCGGTCTCTGGAAGGGTATCTCATGGAACGTCAGGATGATGTCATAAATAGATCTACTCTCTACACTAAATGCAGTACACAAAGTATCCCAGCGTACACTTGGTATTAGCATCATTGCTAACCCATGAGTACATGCTTTGCAAGAGCTAATACGCTTTGCTGATATGTTGGACGTTGAGCTGTATTCTTTCTCAGGTAACGGTCGAGTTGGCGATGCAAGCGTATGCCCTCCAGAAACATTCTCCTTGGAGGAAGACAGTATACAAACTGGTGTTTAGCTATGCGTACTGAAGAAGAGAATAAGCTATACCAATGATATACCAGAGGTCCCTACTGTCCCATATCCGACGTGTACAGATATCCTTGCTGCGTTAAGAGTTGCAGAATGCAACGAGGCTATTTCAAGTAAACCCCGGCAGTAGAGAACTGGCGAGACCGACCTTCATTTTCCCCCTCGCAAGGAGCGTGATCCGCACACAGATCCTGCTGATAAGCAAGATGGTGAAAGCCTAGGTCATTATCGTCAGTTGCAAATTGCTGATTACATAGTCCTGCGCCATGGCAATTTGGGCTAAAGCTCTTGATTCCTGCCTGCAAAATGTGCCTGGGTTTCAAGCGACACATAGTGGTACAAGTGTTAAGTACATGTAATAATAATAATAATAGTAATAATAATAATAATAAGTGCCATAACCATAGCCAGAGCTATAGCCATAGCCATTCCAACTACTAGCCATTCTTACAAATGATTATTCTTTTATCTATATCATGCTAATCGACATAAATGCTAAGATAATTGATGTTGCTACTTCCTTTTAAGTAGAAGTGAAATATGGGAATACGTCAAACTAAAGCAATGGTCAAATCCTTCAAAAGCTCGTCGCTATGTGAAGCAGTAATATATCAGAAACGGTCGGTTCTACAAAAAAAAAAAAAAAAAAAACCTATATGACATAAATTATATGTTTTGACGAGATCCACATTTTATGTATTTTTTATGTATTTGTCTATCTCTTACGGTTTAAGCGTTATGCAGAATTCTGCATACCTCAATTAGAATAAAGAACTCTTCAGAGGCTATTCCCAGAAAATTCAAAATATAAATTTCATTTGTGATCTGAACATCTATAATGTACGGTATTCTAATCAAATTCGTTAGAGCCGTTTTGGAGAAAATCAAAATTTTCGAAAAGTGTTCCATGTTACGGGTAATTGAGGGTGGGGGGGATGTTGTTGAAGATCTTCGTTTCGCATCCTAGGAAGATACCGAATTTAAATACACACAGACAGACACACCCCAACAGGTTCTAAGCACCTTTTTCGGACATATGGGACCTCAAAACATATATTCCGTTGAAATCTCGGTATCGAATTTTTGGGGGCAATACAGTACCTTCTCTATCCACCGTGTACGTTACACATGCGGGCTAGATAAATTAATAATAACTAAATAACTGCGTGGCAGACAGGCCACAAGGGACCTTTTCCTACCACCCGGCCGTTGCATCCTCCATCTCGGTCCGAAGGCGTCATGAATAGAGTATAGCGCTGGAGGAATTAGTCGTGATCAGCGCCTCGAGTTCCTCCCGGGCGGTTGATGCGGTCTTCTCTATCTGGAGCCGCTACTTCTCAATCAAGTAGCTCCTCAATTGGCCCCCAGGGACCTCTTGAGGCTGAGTGTGCCCCGGACCATGTCTCCCAGCGCCAGTACCGGGAATCGAACCCTGTTGGCAGGCAGCCGCGCTACCACCGCGGTAAGGAAACGACGAGAGAAAATAATAACAATAATAATTATTATTATTTTATTCATATATTATTATTATTACTACTACTACTATTATACATAGCTAATCTTCACAGTTACAAATAGCCAGATTGACTTCTCCACACCATACATACCTAAAATGAATAGAAAGAATGCTTCTTGTTACTCATTTATTCTGAAAATCAGTTTCAAGGTAAATGACACAGTTTCTTTGATTGTCAATTTAAAGCTTCTATGTAGCTGCGCCTCATTTCCACAATACTGACTTTGTATGTGCGCCTTTATTTGCTATAAATCGTCAGCTATGCTACATTTAACCTCTAATCAATCAACACTAGATATCGCCCACTCAGCAGGGATTTTCGACACGCCCCCATTGTGGCCGATGTCAGGGCTTAATACTACGATGAATACCGTAGAAAGGTAAGCCTAAAACGCGGTGCCCACTACATACACATTACGTGCACCGGGGGAATGAAAAGCTCTGAATATGGCCACGTTTTCACAGAATATTAGCGAAGTTAAAGCAACAATAGTTTTCACTCACTACATGCTGGCAAGTTTCTCATTTTCCAACATATAATGAAATAGAAACAATAGAGGCAGACTCAAAAATACTTCTACTAGGATTGAAGATCGATTTCTTACGTCAAAACAAGAAAAAAATGTTTATATAAACAGATGTCCCAAAACCCTTCCTTTTCGATTGATTGAGGTTCAAAGTGTTATTAATCACAACATTTTAGAGTCACATTATTCTTAATTTTGACCTTGTTAGCTTGTTAGAAGAGCTAATAAGCTTTGCTGATATGTTGGACGTTGAGCCGTATTCATTCTCAGGTAACGGTTGAGTTGCCGATGCAAGCCCGTGACTTCCAGAAACATTCTCCTGGGAGGAAGACAATATACAAGCTGATGTTTAGCTAGGCGTACTGAAGAACAGAATAAGTTATACTAACGATATGCCAGATGTCCCTACTCCCCCATATCTGAGGTGTGTAGATATTCCTTAGTGGCTTAAAAGAGTTGCATAATTCAACGGGGATATTTCAAGTTAAAACCTGGCAGTAGAGAACTGGTGAGACCGACCTTCGTTTTACCCCTCGCAAGGAGCGTGATCCACTCACACTCACGCTGATAAGCAAGAAGGGGAAAGCCAAGGTCATCAGTTGCAAATTTCTGATTTCGTTGTCCTCCTCTTGCGTCTAGACACGCATGCACTCGTCGAAGCATGGACTATGAAATAACCCCTTCCATGACACGTGATAGATTAAAAGTTTCTTCATGAGGGTTGCCTATTGCATAAACCAATTGTTTTGAGGTGTCTCATAATAAAAATACCAAAGAATTGAGGTCGGGGGAACGTGCAAACCATGAGACTGTCCTCCTTTACCTGTCCACCGTCCATGGTAGATAGCAGCTAGCGCATCTCGAACAATGAGACTAAAATGTGCAGGAACCCCCATCATGCATAAACCATACGTCTCTTCTTATTTCTTAGTTCTAGTAAGTCAGAAAGAGTGTTCTGAATACAGTTCCTGTAGACTGTAAGGTGTGCTGGGAGAATGTATTACCCAACTGACAAATGTAAAAAGCAGCATGGCAACACAAGACTATCTCTGCAGGGTAAAATGGGTCAAAACTTTCTATAAACCAGATAGTAAATAAATGAAGTTATTGGTTTGGACGGAGAAAGAAGGCGAAGTAACTTTCATTAACGATTTAATAACGCGAAAACAATGGATTTTGCAACACAGGTTTATATGAAACTATTTTCTTGTTTTGATGTAAGGAATCCATCCCCAAACATTGTAAAAGTATTTTTGAATCATCCTGTATACCAGAATGTATTCGTTCTTGAATAGCTTTGAATCCGAAAATGTGAATGGCATATCTCTGATACCCTGTAAACGCAAACTGCTTAATTAGTTGCTTTTGTTTATCAAATCATGCATTTCACTGCAGTTGGTTATGGAGCTTAGCATGCATGCATATAATTTATTCCATCAATAAATTGGAATAACTGATCAAAGATGGAAAGCTATTAGCAAAGCTGCTCCCAACCGCTTTACGACTCCGTTTCAGTAGACAAAGGGGCTTCTGATGAAAGCAATCTCTTCAAATCTCTTAGTCCTCCGTGGTAACATGCCAGCCTGTGGTTCGAAGGGTCACGGGTTCAAACCCCGCGAAACACGATACTTTTTTTTCGGGCGTAAAACTCCTTTTGGAAGGGAATTTTTTTTTTTTTTTGTAGTGTTTAACGCCCGCTTTAACTACTAATGGCACCGCAGGCTTTTGGAAGGGAAGTTAAGCCGTTAACCCCGTGTCGTATATTTACGGTGCGTAAAAGAACCTCAAACCAGATAAAAAGGTCCCAGAGCAAAATTAAACGGTTTTTCTCGTCCAGAATAAAGTGGGACGCTGATAACCACATCATTTAAAGAGGGTTCATAAATATAAATCAATTTAATGTAATTTCTTCACATCTATATCAGTATAATAATAATAACAATAATAATAATAATAATTAATAATAATAATAACAACAACAATAATTGTTGTTGCTTTTGTTGTTTTCGATAGGTTGAGTCAGACTGAAATATTCAATGTCATAGCCGGGATCTGAACTACGGATATCCCGGTCTCTGGGCGGTTGCTTTATCACTGAGCAATCATGGCAGCATACCGACACGCCATTAAATTCATCAACAGATTCGCATGTTTCCCCGTAAACCTCAAGATTCTGAAATGACATAATCCAATGATGATTAACAATATCTAGGTCAATTGACCTAATAATTGGTTAAATTAGAAGCCCGGTACTTAAAGTATTTAAGTGAGATCAACTTGTGGTTTACCGGGAAACTGCGAGACAGTTGAGGAACTTAATGTCGTGTTGGCATGGTAGATCAGTGATTAGAACAACCGGCTGGAGATCAGGAGATCCGTTGTTCTAATCCCCGCTATGGTATTGAATTTTTCAGTCCGACTCTACCTACCCGATTGTTTCTGATAATTGTTTCGACACGGAGGCAATCTAGGTATAAATATGGCAAGATAATAGCCTGGGCTGATGTACATATAACCATATTCTTTAATTGTTATTAGTACTAATAAATAATTAAAAAAAAATTAGTAATGTAAACACCCCTAAAAATTGAAACAGCAATGCTATAGTGATATGTGGAGAGAAATACACCTCATTAAGTCATCCATTTGACGCTTCCAACCAAAAGCTTTGTATTTAAGGTTACGCCTTCATGTTTGGCTTATTTTAATGTTAAAATGATTGCACTGCTGTTAAATTATATGAACACCAAATTTGTTTCAAATTGGATAAATACTCGTACATCTATAAATTATTTTATGGCGTTTATCATGTAAATATGTATCATGACTAAAACGTTCTACGTGTCTCACGATGTGAGGAAAATAATTGCAATTTTTGTAATTGGAGCTTTGAATCACACACAAAAATGGTATGAAATTGTTTTAAATAAATATAATGAATCAATTGTGAAATTAGTATAAACTAATAATAGAATGTAACTGCAAAAATGAACGATATTTTCATAGGCATAATGGACAAGAAATTCATGGTAGAAAATGGAAAGGGAGTTTTATTTATGGACGAACTGCTGTGGTTTTCAGCGTCCCATTCTAAACAGATTTAAGCGTGAAACACCGTTTAAATTTTGGTTTCTTTATCAAGCTTGAGGTTCTGCTACGGGCCGTAAATCTACGACACGGGACCAATGGCTTTACTTCCCTTTCGAAGGAAGCCAAGTTAAGGATTTTTACGCCCGAAAAAAATCCCGCGATCTAGGGTAAATGAAGTTAGCATGGTAACCATTTCAACACGGATTACGATTTTGGTGGTAGAGGAGGGCAAACCAGGAAATATCCATGGTCAAAATGGCTGGCCAGACGGGAATAGGGCCGCGCCGTGGCAGAGAGGTTACACCACTCTCCTCTCACCTAGATGGCCCGGGTTCGATTCATTGGTCAAAATGGCTGTCCAGACGGGAATAGGGCCGCGCCGTGGCCGAGTGTTTAGACCACTCACCTCGTACCTAGATGGCCCGAGTTCGATTCCATGGTCAAAATGGCTGGCCAGACAGGCATAGGGCCGCGCCGTGGCCGAGTGGTTAAACCGCTCACCTCTCACCTCCACGGACCGGGTTCGATTCTATGGTCAAAATGGCTGGCCAGACGGGAATAGGGCCGCGCCGTGGCCGAGTGGTTAGACCACTCTCCTCTCACATAGACGGCCCGGGTTCGATTCCACGGTCAAAATGGCTGTCCACACGGGAATAGGGCCGCGCCGTGGCCGAGTGGTTAGACCACTCACCTCGTACCTAGATGGCCCGAGTTCGATTCCATGGTCAAAATGGCTGGCCAGACGGGAATAGGGCCGCGCCGTGGCCGAGTGTTTAGACCACTCTCCTCTCACATAGACGGCCCGGGTTCGATTCCACGGTCAAAATGGCTGTCCACACGGGAATAGGGCCGCGCCGTGGCCGAGTGGTTAGACCGCTCACCTCTCATCCAGATGGCCCGGGTTCGATTTCATGGTCAAAATGGCTGGCCAGACGGGAATAGGTCCGTGCCGTGGCCGAATGGTTAGACAACTCACCTCTCACCTAGACGGCCCGAGTTCGATTTCATGGTCAAAATGGCTGGCCAGACGGGAATAGGGCCACGCCGTGGCCGAGTGGTTAGACCGCTCACCTCTCACCTAGACGGCTCGGGTTCGATTCATTGGTCAAAATGGCTGGCCAGACGGGAATAGGGCCGCGCCGTGGCCGAGTGGTTAGACCACTCACCTCTCACCTAGACGGCCTGGGTTCGATCCCATGGTCAAAATGGCTGGCCAGACGGGAATAGGGCCGCGCCGTGGCCGAGTGGTTAGACCACTCACCTCTCACCTAGACGGCCTGGGTTCGATTCCATGGTCAAAACGGCTGGCCAGACGGGAATAGGGCCGCGCCGTGGCCGAGTGGTTAGACCACTCACCTCTCACCTAGACGGCCCGAGTTCGATTTCATGGTCAAAATGGCTGGCCAGACGGGAACCAGGGCCGCGCCGTGGCCGAGTGGTTAGACCACTCACCTCTCACCTAGACGGCCTGGGTTCGATCCCATGGTCAAAATGGCTGGCCAGACGGGAATAGGGCCGCGCCGTGGCCGAGTGGTTAGACCACTCACCTCTCACCTAGACGGCCTGGGTTCGATTCCATGGTCAAAACGGCTGGCCAGACGGGAATAGGGCCGCGCCTTGGCCGAGTGGTTAGACCACTGTCCTCTCACCTAGACGGCCCGGTTTTGATTCCACGGTCAAAATGGCTGGCCATACGGGAATAGGGCCGCGCCTTGGTCGAGTGTTTAGACCACTCTCCTCTCAACTAGACGGCCCGGGTTCGATTCTATAGTCAAAATGGCTGGCCAGACGGGAATCAGGGCCGCGCCGTGGCCGAGTGGTTAGACCAGTCACCTCTCACCTAGACGGCCTGGGTTCGATTCCATGGTCAAAATGGCTGGCCATACGGGAATAGGGCCGCGCCTTGGTCGAGTGTTTAGACCACTCTCCTCTCAACTAGACGGCCCGGGTTCGATTCTATAGTCAAAATGGCTGGCCAGACGGGAATAGGGCCGCGCCGTGGCCGAGTGGTTAGACCACCCACCTCTCACCTAGACGGCCTGGGTTCAATTTCAAGGTCAAAATGGCTGGCCAGATGGGAATAGGGCCGCGCCTTGGTCGAGTGTTTAGACCACTCTCCTCTCAACTAGACGGCCCGGGTTCGATTCTATAGTCAAAATGGCTGGCCAGACGGGAATCAGGGCCGCGCCGTGGCCGAGTGGTTAGACCAGTCACCTCTCACCTAGACGGCCTGGGTTCAATTCCATGGTCAAAATGGCTGGCCGTGGCCGAGTGGTTAGACCACTCACCTCTCACCTAGACGGCCCGGGTGGAATTTGTGATGCACAAAGAGGCACAGTAGCGGGTTTTCACAGGGTTCTCCGGTTTCCCACGTCATTGCATCTCATTTTCATTCTATGTATCATTATTGTCATCGCCTGCAGCGCCATATGTAGTTATAGCGTTCGTTGAACACTAACAAAAGAAAACGTAAAAATAGCAGAAGAACTGCAGCTTTGCATATTCATAATTGTGGCCAACGTGTAGATTTGAGTGGGTAATACAGACATGAATTTACCTTAAGAGCAGTCTTCAATATACATTAAGGGATCACAGAAATTCTTCTTAGGGATTTTGGTAAGAAATGTCGACATTTTGAGTACTTATTTGCAATGTTTGTTTCTCCGAAGCGAATGTAACACGTTTTAGACACCATTTTAAAGGGTTGTGCTGGTTCAATTAATCTGTGAGTAAGATTTTAAAGCCTTTCTTTCAGTTTCAATTTTGTATATACTTTTCCCATGATCAAAAATCTATCTTGTCCCAGAAAACATCAGTTAGAAGTATAAGCATTTCCTGCCCAACGCTCTGCAGAATGTGTGTAATGAAGCTTGTGGTTAAAGTTATGATATTGGTGGTAAGTTGGGTTTAAAAATAAAATAATATAATATAATCATGGGCCGTTTTTATGCAGTTTATTCCATTTTGTGAAACGAAATATACATTTTTAAAGAAGCTATCCTCTAAAATTAAATGTCACTTGAATATTTGTTACAAAGTTTCTAAGAAATATAATTTAAAACCTCTGGTGTGTTCCATTCACATGCCGTTCTCTAGCTCTTCCACAATTAACTTCCCTTACAAAAGATTATTACTATTTTGTTATAAGGGAATGCATCTGACTAAATCGATTGTCAAGTCTTTTAAAAGCTGATCCTATGTGAAACAACTGAAGTTCGGCTCGCTTTGCAAGGCCTGCAGTAAAACAACAGAGCGAAACGACTTCCCATTTGAGAAAAATAAATAATTTGAAATTGAAACCAATAACAAAGAATACCTCAGAAACAGCTAACTCTACATAAAAAACGTATATAACATAAAATTTATGTTTTAATAAGTTTCACAGCTTTTGTGTATTAAGTTTTTGTCTATCTATTGCGGTTAAGCCGTTATGCAAAATTCTGCAAAACCCATCAAGTATAAAGAGTTCTTCAGAGACTATTCCAAGAAAATTCATAATATACAGTTAATATGCGATGTAAATATCTTTAATATACGTTATTTTAATCAAAATCGTTAGTGTCATTTTTGAGAAAAAACATTTTGAAAACTTTTTCCGTGTATAGGGTAGCTTAGGGTGGGCGAATTTTCTTTGAAAAACTTCGTGTCGCATCCTTGCAACTTACTAAACTTAAAGACCAAGTTTGGTGGTTAACGGTCTTTTCGTTTTTCAGCTGTGCTATCCACACACGCACACACACAAAGTCACACCACCTTTTTCTAAAAATGATCTTTCGGCCTCAGGGGACCTCAAAACATATATTTCCGGTGAAATCTCGGCATAGAAATTTTGGGTGCAATACAATACCTTATCTATTCACTATGTACATTGTACATAAGGACTGGAGAAAGTGAAAATAGTTTGTGAAGCTTCATTTTTTATTTTAAATAATTAAACACAATGCATTAATACAACCAGAATGACAATACATAAGAAACATGACTAGCTTGAGTACTTTAGAAAATTTCCTTTTTTATTTCGATGTCCCTTAAAGCGACCAATTACAGCTTTGTCCTCACTTTGACGCCTATTTTAAGTACTGTCCTATTCAGTTTTTCTTTTAAAATTCGGACCATGTTTGTAACCATCATGACAGAAAAAAAATATAGGTATATGAACTAAGAGTCAAGTGAACGGGATTTGTTGTCATATGTGACAAGTAACTCTGACCAATTTGTGACAATTAGTACCATTGCGCAATTGTAAGAAAAACAATACTGAGCAACAATAACCTCGCCCTTGAATATCAATAAAACTACGAATAGTTATATCTATTTATAGAACATGTGCATTATATGCGCATATAGCTGTTTTTAGTAAGTTAAAAAACATCTGATGTGTTCCAGTCACATGACTTTTTCTACATCTCTGTAAGAAATTATTATTAATAAGCTTATTCTTCTATCCACTTCATGCTAATCGAGATAACACTAGCAGAAACGGTCTTGTTACCTAGTTCCTTGTAAGTAGAAGGGAGATAAGAAAATACACTAGAAAAACCGGCAGTCAAGCGTTTAAATGTGGTTCCCATGGGACTGAAATCCGTTGCTTTGCGTGGCCAGAAATGGAAATGGCCTGTTATTTATGGACGCTCTTTAACTGCTTTGGTTCTCAGCGTCCCATTCTATATTGGGCGTGAAAGATCGCTTAATTTTGCTCAGAGACCTCTCTTGTCAGGCTTGAGGTTCTCTTACGTACCGTAAATCTACGACACGGGACCCACAGCTTTACTTCCCTTCCGAAGGAAGCCATGCTAAGGATTTTTACGTTTGCGTGGCCAGAGTTGTCATGTTCCCGTAAGAGAAAAGGTTTTAAAAATGAAACCAATAACAAGGAATAACAAAACGGTCAACTCCACGAAATAAATGCATATGTCACAAACTGTGTGTTTTGAGAGTTACAATTTTTTTTAGCAAGTTTTTGTCTATCTCTTACGGTTTACTGGTTATGAAAAATTCAGAAAAATTCATCCAAATTAAGAGGTCTTCAGAGGATATTCCCAGAAGGTTCAAGAAATGCATTTTATTTGTCCTGTAAGTATCTTGAATAAAAATAGATTTTAATCAAAATCAAATTTTTTCTATGTAAAGAATAGTAGTAGAGGGACTTTCTTAGTAGATACTGAACTCGGATATCAAGTTTGGTATTTAACCAACATTCCTTTTTTGAGCTATGCTGCCTACAGGCACATACGCACACGTACACACGGACATTTTTCTAAAAAAAATATTTTTGCCCCAGTGAATGGCATCGAATTTTTGGGCGCAAATCAATACCTTCTCTAAACACTGTGCACAGTTCGTGTAGAGAAAGTAATTATTATAAAATTCCAAATAAAGCTGTTGTTAGGTCTCGCATACGCTCAGCAGTACGCAGTACGGGATGACGGGGGTTCTTAATGCGTAATGTAGACTACAGGGGTCCTGCTTTCTTAGATGTAAGCTGACAACTATATCGTGTGACAACTAGCCACTGTCTCTCCTAAATCAGTTTCTTTCCATATTTGTATGCACATTAGAATACAGGGAGCAGAAATTAATGTTTTATATGTGTAGCCAGAGGTACTGGTGTTCATCTAATGCAAGCATTTCCAACTCGGTTGATTTTGTGCGGAGCAAATGGTCTTCCTCCGTGCAATAATGGGTAAACATGTGACAGCAGGGATTATCTATTCCTTGTATAGTGTGCCATGTGGCAGTTTATAATGCCCGGAATAGAAAGTAATTCAACATGCAGGACATCGACTCTTATGTCTGACCGAGAGAACTCTTCCTTATTTATAGAAAGTGGTGGAATATGTGTTTAATATTTGGCAGTGTCCTACACTCAGAAAATTAAATTTGCAACGTCATTACGCAAACCATGCAAGAGTATAGAGTTGTTAAAGAGAAGAAAGTTTCTTTCAAATTGTGTCCGATACGAATAAGTTACCAAGATGTTTGTTCCTATTCGGTGATACAAAGGCGAAAGTTTGTTAGTTACAGATTAATGCTCGTATTGTTGGCGATACAATGCGAATACGATGGTATTAACTATGTCATGGAGCTTGTTGGTTTATTATGCTAATTTTATAATAATTGTCATTAATTTGTGCAATTATTTATGGTACGATTACCCATTACCACCAAGAAGGATCATCCAGACAGTAACGACGATTTGGCATAACTAAACAATAAGGAAAGTTATGAGCACAAAACCTTATTTACAGTACGTTACGCTATTTTTCAACGTATTCGTCATTGCTATCAAGCTATTTATTGTCACGTGGTACCGGTTTTTCAATGCAGATGTTATACTCTTACGCCACTAAAGACGTGTGCCAAGATGTCACTATCACTTTGAGGTCTTCATCAGTTAGGAGGTCTTTTCCATCCAAAATTTCATGTACCAAGTCCAAAATGAAACACCGGTTTTTCTTACTTTATTTATCAACATTTGCTTTCAACTCCTCCATAACGATTGAAGAACTTCCACTCTGGTCTTTTTCGTACACCTTGAGTACTCGTAAATTATGCGCACATTTCCTCTCTGAAGATTCGTTCTTTGTATTATCACTATACACTTGCGCTAATTTCCTATAAAATTTGATTGGCCGAACATTTTGTGCATTCAAAAAAACGAATAAGTTCTTTGGCGGTAGAAAAGTAAAACATCAGCATTGAAAATCTTGGACAGATAGTAAGGTCCGGACAGAATGGAAATTACGTTGATAAATAGAGTAAGATACTGTAATTTTGTAAATAAAGTTTTGTGTTGATATCTTTAGTTGTCTTTAGTTATTCCAAATCGTCCGTCACTTCCTGGATGGTCCCCGTATATGTTCATATTCGAAGTATAAATACTAATGCAATTGTTCTGCCGACCTATGAAAGGTGGATTTCGTATTTCGAACTAAAATGTTGTACATTGCCACTGCACTATCTGTTCTTGCCTTCCGCGCAGTGCACGACAGGTCTTCTGCTTTACTCACAGAGTTGGTGACGCGTGGTCTAGAGATTAGAGAAATTAGCTGGTGGTAACAATATTTACTAAAATACATGCAACACTTTCCATGAAACAAAAGCTTGCTATTTTGTTCTGTTAATTAGGAACTGAAAGCAACAATTTTGATTAAGCTTGAGTGTTTCCAAAATTGAATCCTAGCACCAATAATGAGCGATAGCCGATCTATAAGCAAGGTCATTGTTGTGAGCTGGTTTCATTATCTTGCGTATAATGGCTTCGTGATTAACCTGCTGTTTAGGAACGGTCCGAAGCATTGTCTCGCCTCTGACGCGGAACTTGGAGGATGGATACCGGTAACCCGAGACCTAATCCCCGGCAGCCGTCAGCCAAAACATGGAAACTCCATTACAAGTGTAAAAGGATTGGGCATTGATCAGCACGGTATACAGCCCGAACGGAGCCGATCCGACGCGGAGTCAGTCCGGCGCGACATCTACACCGTTTCTCAGCAAAACTTACACACTGGACATTTACCTGAAATAAAAAGTGAAATACGGCGATATACTCTGTAGCTAATGTATTAGGTCTGATAAAAGTACATTAACCCTTTTAGTGCCAGACCGAGTAACAAGCCTGTCTGAAAAGTGCCAAGTAATTTAGTACAGAGTGCAAGGTCTTAAATTATTATTAATAAAATGAGTACATAGGTAGCTGATTTTTTTTATTTTTATTAATGCCTTTTGCTTACTCTATTAATGTATATTATATGCATGAGAAGTCTATTCTGTATTTTATAAAAGAATTAAGAGACCAAAGAAAACTTGAAAATAAAATATCCAAAAATAATCAATAATTAGGCATACAAAACCTTACTTTACATTAAGTCTAGGCTAATGAAATGAAAGTACATATATTACTTTACTAAAACAGCAACTTTTTTTGTCTGCTGCCTTATTTTTAAAACAAATTAATTAATGTAACCTGAAGGTTGAAAACCGGGAAAAATATACAGACACGTAATACAACTAATGAAAACTGCATAAAATAATAGGATACAAATGTAACGTAGATTACTGTACAGTTTAGCGCTTGTGTTGCCTAGCTGAATGGTTATTCACGCTGTGTGAACAGCATAGCTCAAAATCTAAAAGACCGTTAAAAACTTAGTGCTTAAGTTTATTATCTTTCAATGATGCGACGCGAAAATTGTCAAGAAAATCCCCCACCTCAAACTACCCTTTACAGAGGAAAAGCTTTGAAAATGTTCTTTTTCTCAAAAATGGCTCTAACAATTTTAAATTAAATACCAGATATTAAAGCTTTTCACAACACAAATAAAATGTAGATTTTAAATTTTCTGGGACTAGGCTCTGAAGAGCACTTTACTGTGGTTGATTTTAGCAGAATTTTGCTTAACGATTAAACCGTAATAAATAGACACACAAGAAATGTAGATCTCGTTAAAACACATAATTTATATGATAGAGGTTTTCCTGTAGAGTAGACCGTTTTCGAGAAATTCATTGTTTTTTACTTTCAGTTTTGAACTAATTAACTTTTCTCAAAAGGACCATACAAAGCGATCCGTATCTCAGTTGTCGACCGGCTTTTAAAAGACTTGACTGTCAATTTAGCCTAATGTATTCTCTTATTTCCCTTCTACTCACAAGGAAGCAAGTAGTAAGACCAATTCTGCTTATGTTTATCTAGATTAGCAGCACGTTGATAAAAGAATAAACTGTTGTAAGAAAATTTTGTTTGTGGAACAGCTAGAGCAAGTTATATGAATGGAATACATTAGACTTTTATACAGCAGTCGAGTTTTTAAATATCAATAATCTCGTAAGGAGAAATCTTGCTTAGAGGAAGATCAGCTTTGTGTGCAGCGAAATGCGAGATCCTCGCAACATATAAATTACCCAGCTATATTAAAAACGCTATATGCTAAGGGTACTTGTATCTTTATTGTTCTCGACATTGAAACAAAGCTTAATGATTGAATATTTGCTCCACAATTATGATTTTCATTATTTATTTTTCTCTTGGAATAAACTAAGGGATAGAAAAAATATGATATGTAAATCTCGTTAAACAACACAATTTATCTTGAACATACTTTAATACAGTTGCTATTATACATAACCGAGATATCCGTAGTTATCAATTTAAATTTACCTGCACTTATACTTTTCTGAAAACGGTATTGGTTATTCATGTTTTCGCTCCTAGCAAAGCAAAGAGAATGAAACAAAGCGAACCCCTCTTAAAAGATTTAGCTATATCTTGAGTCCACTGTATCCTAGTGCTATTGTATCTAAGGACATATTAACAAAATAACTTCCACGAATGTCTGTCTCGACTAATTTGAAGTAGATAAAGGCTTTTTAGAATACATTCTTTATACACAAGCTGTGTATACGGCAGAGTTAGAAAGTTGGATTCAGACTGGAAAGTTCAATGCTATGTCTGGTGTATGAACCAACGATCTTGCGGTTCTCCATCCGGTTGCTCTAACCAACTGAGCTACCGTCGTGGCATTCCGACAGAATATTAAATCTCCCAACTGACTCAATTTCTTCCGTTAAACCACAAGGGGATATACGAGGACCATCCAGAAACTAATGAACGATTTGACATAACTAAATAATTAGAATTAACACAAAGCTTTATTTACAAAGTTACAGTACCTTACTCTATTTCTGGACGTAATGTCCATTCCGTAAAAAAAAATTATTTTCATATGGTACCAGTTTCTCAATGGCGATGTCATACTTTTCTACCGCCAAAAAACTTATTCGTTTTTTGTTTTCTGTTTTTTTTTTTATACACAAGATGTTCAGCCAATTGAATTTTATGGGTAAATAATGCAGAAAACTATAATAGCTAAAAACATTTGATTTGGAGGACCCTTAAGGTCAATTTTAATCCAACAGGACACACAAAGCTAGTCCAAATATATGCCACAGCCCTCATACAGAAATGTTTCGTACAATATGAAACATCACGGCATACTAGAAATAAGCAAAAACCGTCAAGCAGGAAAATTCAATACAGTTCAATACATCTAGCAGGCCTAGATATAACCAACAAGCCACAAGCAGGAAAATTCAATACAGCTCAATACATCTAGCAGGCCTAGATATAGCCAACAAGCCACAAGCAGGAAAATTCAATACAGTTCAATACATCTAGCAGGCCTAGATATAACCAACAAGCCACAAGCAGGAAAATTCAATACAGTTCAATACATCTAGCAGGCCTAGATATAACCAACAAGCCACAAGCAGGAAAATTCAATACAGTTCAATACATCTAGCAGGCCTAGATATAATCAACAAGCCACAAGCAGGAAAATTCAATACAGTTCAATACATCTAGCAGGCCTAGATATGATCAACAAGCCACAAGCAGGAAAATTCAATACAGTTCAATACATCTAGCAGGCCTAGATATAACCAACAAGCCACAAGCAGGAAAATTCAATACAGCTCAATACATCTAGCAGGCCTAGATATAGCCAACAAGCCACAAGCAGGAAAATTCAATACAGTTCAATACATCTAGCAGGCCTAGATATAACCAACAAGCCACGAGCAGGAAAATTCAATACAGTTCAATACATCTAGCAGGCCTAGATATAACCAATAAGCCACAAGCAGGAAAATTCAATACAGTTCAATACATCTAGCAGGCCTAGATATAATCAACAAGCCACAAGCAGGAAAATTCAATACAGTTCAATACATCTAGCAGGCCTAGATATGATCAACAAGCCACAAGCAGGAAAAGTCAATACAATTCGATACACCAAGCAGTCCTAGATATAACCAACAAGCCACAAGCCACAAGCAGGAAAAGTCAATACATATATACACCAAACCATTCTAGGGAATATGCAACAGCCGTCGTTCAGTACTTTTTGAGTGTTGAACGCTCGCTTTTATTACAAATGGCACCGCAGGCGATGACAGTGATGACATATGGAATGAAGATGGAACATCGGTGGAATGCGATGGCGGGTAAAACTAGAGAACCCAGAGAAAACCCGCCCTGTGCCGCTTTGTCCACCACAAATCCCACATGCAGTCGCGGACCTTCCGAATGACAATCCCAGACGAAACGACAGAACCACCTGGATCGGTGGCTGTTTAGGTTAGAGCTGAAGGAAACAGTTGTTTAAAATTACCTGCTCTTTTACATTCTTACGTTCAATTCATTCAATTTAATACTGAAAGAATCAATCTTGTGTCCAGCATCCATTTTTGCTCGGAACAATTTTTCATTGTGATTAACTGATTCTTAAAAATTACCTTGTTGTAAAGCCTGCATGATTCCAGTTTTGGATCCCAGTTGGTATCCCAAATTGTTCCGCTTTCACTCATAGCACACGCTACTCTTGATCTTCTCTAAAAATAAATACAACTGGAACGAAAGTTTTAATTGGATCCCTTCGCTTATAATCCATTCTTGCCGTTCTGCTCCTTTATGCCATGTAATATTGATTCCATTCTCGGACTGCATAGGGTATTATGAAAATAAGTTGTTTCTTGCCCATTCAGAATGATTTAATATAAACGCATTACATTGGGACAACTTTGAATGTTTATTACAATCAAATTTATACCGTTGTGCCTTAGAAAGTCATTAGAAACCACAAAACCATAATATTTTGTGTTTATAGACTTAAATGAACTTGCTTTCTTTTTCCACTTGAGTCTTTTAGATTACTTTGAGTATAAAGACATTGTGTTTTATGTCCGTAAGATTTAATTTCAGTTCAGGATTTTAAATAGAAACAAGAAGCAAATAAAAGAGACGGAGAACGAAAGAAGAAATACCAAGAGTTCCATTCATATGACTTTCTCGGCATCTCTGCAACAACTTTATATTGAAAAGCTTATTCTTCTATTTACTTCATTATAATATAGAAAAGAATAGCAGAAATGGCCTCACTGCTTTCTTCCTTATAAATAGAAGGGAAATAAAGGAATACACTAAACTAAATGAATTGACGAATTACCGTATGTAAAAGTTTAAATATTTAAAATCTAAAAGCAATAACAAGGAATATCTCAAAAACGGTTAACTCCACGAAAAAAGTACATGTAACATAACGAGCTCTACATTTTTAAGCAAGTTTTTGTCTATTTTTATGGTATGCAAAATTCCGCAAAATTCTACCAGAATAAAGATGTCCTCAGAGGCTATTCCAGAAAATTCAAGATATGCACTTTATTTGTCGTATAAATATCTTTAAAGTAGGATATATTAATCAAAATCGTTACAGACATTTTTGAGAAAATAAAAATGTTCGAAGATTTTTCCGTGTAAGTATTAGTTGGGGGTGGAAGGGTTTTCTTCAAACACTTCGTGTCACATCCCTGGAAGATGCTGAACTTAAGTACCAAGTTTGGTATTAAACGGGCTTTTCGTTTTTGAGCTATACTGCCCACACACAAGCACACGCACACACACACACTCTGACAAACAAACACACACACGCATATTTTTCTAGAAACCTCTTTTTTCAGGGGGTCTCAAAACATATATTTCCAGTGAAATGTCGGTATCCAAAATTTGGGTGCAATACAATACCTTCTCCGTACACCACGTGCAAAGTGCGTATAGAGAAAGTAAAAAGAGGACGTAACTTAGCACACAGCCTACACATTCCTCCGGTTAAAGGAAAATGAATGGAAAGGAATGTTACCAAGAAGGACATTTTCTGGCATTTAAGGCCTTAAACAGGAAAATGTCAACTTGCCGCATCTGATGGAGATGTTTATACATTATCCAGTGCGTATGTATAATGTACATAGTAGGTACAGAGAAGGTATTGTATTCCAACCAAAATGTTGATACCGCAAGTTCACCGGAAATATGCTTTGTACCCGCTGAATTAAAAAGAATGAAAAGAAGTTCTGGCCATTCATTCAAAGCCCGAACGCTGCGAGCTCGAGTCTCAGCGACTGCAGTCAAATGCGCCTGTGGTAAAGGATGGGGAGGGCCCAAGTAAAATAACCGGTGTGACGGCACGCTAGGATGCTGACGGCGTTACATTTGACTGCATTTGCATTAATTTTGTTCTCTTTTATTATATAAAGTACACTACAGTTTTGTTGTAAAATATTAATAATTTTACAGTATAAAACGGCTGTAACTAGTCTATGCATAAGTGTGGCACCGTGTAATAAAGAGTTAACGCATCAACCAATGCAACATAAAGACGATTGATTAGTTTCGAAAATATGCTCGCCATGCTTGGTCTATGCTCGAAGATAGAGTCGCCCTCCGTGGTGTAATGGTTACCATGTTGACTTCATATACCCAAGGTCGCAGGTTCAAACCCGGCGGAGGACGATGGATTTTTTCGGGCGTAAAAATCCTTAGCATGGCTTCCTTCGGAAGGGAAGTAAAGCCGTTGGTCCCGTGTCGTAGATTTACGGCATGTAAAAGAACCTCAAGCCTGATAGAGAGGCCTCTGAGCAAAATTAAGCGATCTTTCACGCCCAATATAGAATGGGACGCTGAGAACCACAGCAGTTAAAGAGCGTCCATAAATAACACGTCATTTATATTTTTATTTCGAAGATAAAGCACGAGAGACGGCTGAGGAATATTTGTCATGTGCTGCTTTTATGAAACTGTTAGTAGGAAGGCAATGACGTTATTGCCTCTGTATGCCCAGTTGCACTCCAGAGCGTCTCAACATGTTTGCCGGAGGAATATGAGGCACTCGTGTGCGCTACAGGCAGATGCAATTCATATTGCCATGTCTGTATTTGCTACCATAAGACGTTTAAGGGCAGCCAAATGCTCTATGTTTAAGTGTGACCCATTATCTCAGCAACTATTTAACATAATTAGCCAATTTTTCAGGGTATATTCTCCAACACCGTTGCTGTTGATTGATGAGAAATGCAATACTTCTGTTCACTATAAGGAAAACATTATATATAGAGTATTAATGAACTATAACGAAATATTTTCACAGAGTAGGTAGATTACTTAAATAAGTAATCTGAGATAGAAGACTTATGACCGGTTTATTGAAATTTCGAAGTAATGGCTATAAGTTTCTGAAGTGCCAGTACGCCACGTATCGCGGCACTTCGTCTGGAATGAAACAAATAATAATAAAAATATATACTCTATGACATGAACCGAACTCATAACCTTTGGGATATCAGCTTCCCGCGTTATGCTTTAAGCCACCAGGACAGTTTAAAAAACGCCTCCAGCGTAGGCTACAAGAACGTAGTTAATGAATGCTCAGTGTCACACTGTCAAGTGGTTGGTTCGAGGTTTTACAGATATTTGCGACATTAAATCTTGAGAACGCTAGTTACGAGCTGCTAAAAATCAATAGTTCTATACTCGGGCAGCAGTTTTAAAGACATTCTAAGCTACTTTTTCAACCTGCTCTGCCTTAACACCGACTTATCAGCACCTGATACCCACACGTTTAACGCTATGTAGCTGCGTTATGTTTATCCGGGGACCATGCATCGCGGATCTCAAATTACTTATATCAGTCACGTGCACAATCTCGCAAATTGTTTCGGTGTAGTTCATTAATACCTGTATATATATATGTGTGTGTGTGTGTATGTGTGTGTGTGTGTAATCTGTTAAAATTTTTTTCAAGAATGATGATTTTTAAGTATAAAAAATAATTAATCCATATACATAACTAAACTTCAGCATTTAGTGTCAATTAGTTTCTGAGATAATGGATCATTTGTATAGAATGTTCTGTTTCTTGAGAAATTGAAACACAGATTTGCAATACTTCGAAACTGTCATATGAAGGAAATGTGAGCGGGATGCCAATGTTGTGAATAGCAAAATTAAAACTTTCCGATCAAAATAAAAAACCTCTCTACTCTAGCACTAACGTTTACAAGGTTATTGATGTTCTACGAAGTGAGTGAACCAAAATGCTCCTAAAAGTCCTAAGCAGGACTAGTTTCAACAATATTTTAAACTACTTTCAATAAGCGTACCTCTATGAAAGATATGTCAAAATGAGCCGGAAAAATTATGAAAATGCCATTACAACTCCCCTTGCTACTTCTGTAATTACTCCCTAAATTTAGGAAATGAAGGGAGCTTTTCTACATTTGTACTGTTTCTTTATTTCCTTATTTTGTGTTTATTCGTGAACAATACACGGCAAACCAAATATCACTTGTATGCTAAACCAAAAGCATAATAGTAAATTATGATTAAAGGGTTAAAATTCAGTTTAATGCGTGTGGCATATACTATTTTTAGAAAACACTCGAATTTCCAAAATTTCAATAATGTACTGATTCCCGAAACTAAGAGAAATCACGTTTAGAACGAGACAAGCTGGCGTGTATAGCGAGATTAATGAGACGAAAAAAGATGTTAAAAATTCTCGTATGCAGCGAGATGTCAGATGTTTTAATGTTTGGAGTCATATTAATGAAACAAGCCCCGCAGTGGCCAAGGGGTTACACCACTTGTCTTGCATCCAGGTGGCTCGGGTTCACTTCCAGATGACCACATGTGGGATTTGTGGCGGGCAAAGCGGCGCAGAGGTTCTCCAGTTTACCCCGCTATCACATTCCACCGGTGCTCCATCTTCATTTCATACATGATTGCTGCCATCGCCTGCGGTGCCATATATGTAGTAAAATGGGCGTTAAGCACTATCAAAAAATGAATCAACCATCAAATTGTTTCTAGTCTGAATTTTGATTTGCTGGGCTTGTTATCTTCAGACATTCGCTGTAGCAATGCTATAATCTTATGTTACTTACTAATATCTTGATTGTTATTGGCATTAAGGTAAAAGTTAATTATTTATTATTTTTCCCACAGTGATGGAAGATTTCCGCTGTTTATTTTTCTTTTCCAAATAAGCTAAGAGCCCATTTTCAGTGAAATGAGTTTGTCTTGCACCAGGCAATGAAAGGGACATAACACCAATTCATGTTACTTTCTAGATATGTTGGGTAGTAATTTAAATTATATTCTTTCTATTACTTGTGTAATTCATTTGGTGCTTCCTATTCATTTTCTTGTAAATTTTCCCAATCTAATCTATATCTTTTTATAAAAGATAAACTTTCTACATCAAAGAAAGCAGAAGGCTGGCAATATAACGTATAGGTTAACTCTAGAACGAAATGCGCCAATTTGTATTATGAACAGATACTGCGAGCTCCATGAGAAATTAATTGTTTAAAGAGACAAAAAATAAAACTTAATTAAACCAAGTCGAATTATTAAACATCTACAAATACAAAGCGAAATTAGTATGTGATTGGACTTGAAACCAAAGTTGGTCGCGATGTGGTGGTATAAAATGTCGCGCACTAGTGCGAAACTCTAAAACAGATAAGATCAAAATGAAAGGAGTAAAGGGGAATGTGTAGTTACTCATTTCACTCCGTGTGAAGCATTTGCGCATTCCACTATACGACGTAATGGAATGTTTGTAAATAAAAGGTCTTCCTCGTCTGCATCAATTGGTTTTCTTCAATGATATGTTTTACTTTGTGCCACGAACGAAATGGTCGTTGCATAAACTACGGCGATGCTTCTTTTCAGAGTAAACTTGCTCGCAAATGCATGTGATGCAAATTACCGCTATTTCGACAATGATTCCTTAAGCAATGATTTAAACAACATCCATCCTCTTTTCTTTGGAACATTTCTTGTTCGTACAAAGTGGTAGAACAAATAATTACATTTGTAGTTCATGTAGAGCCTATGGCAAGGCTATGAAAATAATATTCCCTGTGTTTCGAAGCTGACAAATTGTTTATATTTGCTTAAAATGCCACATTCGCTATCGAGCACTATACGTATATGTGGCAGTTTGTGTGACTCACTATTTCCCCACCTTGATTGTAATCCGACGTTAAGGGGACACAGATCCGGCCAGGTGGCACAGGCGTTTCGTCTGGGACTGGCATTCGGGAGGTCCGGGTTCGCTTACCGTAGACCGCACACTCTAGTCTTGGGTTTTTCCGTGGTTTTCCTGGGGTCACTTAGGCGAATGCTGGTGTGCTGTATATCTACCACGGTTCCTTACCTTTCATTCCTTTTTTTCATTTTCCTTCTTCATCTTTCAAGTTGGCGCAGATGCGGCTTGAGGCTTTGCAGGCAGATGGCACGGTTGCTTGCTCCGAGTGAAACTGTCCCCCTGGTTGCGTAGTTGAGGCTAGGTGAAGCTGTAGAGGTTCAGCTTCCCTGCACTTGTATAGCCTCCGGGGCGCGCCAGGGCTGCCATCTAGTGACACTTTTAGGGACTTCCGTGTGTCTCTGCGCTTAGCTCCGTCGTTTCCTGTGTGCTGGCCTGTGGTTTCCCCTCCTCTGAACCCTTCCCCCGGGGGGGGTCGCTGCCGAGATGCCCCTCGCTGTTAACATGCTCTACCCTCTAAGGGGACAGAGAAGTGTTTTTTTTTCTTTCTTTTTTTTTTAGCGATTTGGTCAAAAATGCCGATGTTTGGATTTTGGTGCAAGAAATTCACCGTGTTTTAAAATACACTACTGCAATGTTTGATTCTCATAGGACGGAAACAACACATGCTTTGGGCGTCATTTTAAGATGTAGAGCTGTTTAAAAGACTCTGAATATTAAATGTTTTTCATTTTTCGTTATTTTATTATTTTCACGTATTCTTAACCCATCTCCCACAAAATTCCGCTACAGATCTGAAAATTTTCCCCAACGTACTTCAGAATGTGTGCAATAAAATTATATATTGGAGTTCTGAATTTCGCCGTAGCTTAGTTTCAAAAATAATTACTGTAATCATACTCTGCTTTTTCTCATTTTTTTCACGTTTTGGTACAAAATATATATATATATATATTATAAACTTTCAAGTATCGGAAAATTCCAATCAAAAAGTTGTTATAAAGGTATTAAGGAATGCGGTTTTAAAATATTACAGTTTGGGTACGACATCTGTCGGAGAAGATACATTTTAAATCTGTCTAATAAAATTGCTGTAATTAATTAATACATTCAGATTGATGTCCATATTGTGCTGACACTATGTATAGATATTTATTTTGTTGCTAGAAATGTATGTGGAACAAATCGAAGTCCTGCTGTAATATTTGATAAAATGACCTCAGCAGTTCGGTGTGCCCTTACACGAGTTCTGGCGTGAGTACCTCACAAGAGTTGTCTTTGGCTACGTCTTATCTAAAGCTTTCTGCTCGTGTGCCCTATGTTCAAAGTTTTACCTTTAGGCCAAGTTGTCTAAAGAAAAGTAATTCCGTTTAGTTAAGTAAAGGCTGATTTTAGTTATTACAGTGCATTCATTTAGAATAGGCGTCTCAAGGTTACGTCCACTGGGGTTCCACGCCACAGCGAACTCTGGCGCTTGCCAGTCCTCCCTCCATCCCTCCAATGATGATAATTGGGGTTTAAGGGCGCTCGACTGCTAAGGTCATTAGCACCCTTAAGAACAAAGCGTGTCCCATAGGCAAAACTAAAACGCAATAAAGTTAATCACCAATAAAGGTAGAACCAAAACCAGATGTAAAATCCAGGATAAGAGTATTATCAATTGTTAAAAAGCCAAGGGTAACAATAAAACCATGATAAAAGGAGAAAATAAGCGAGAGATAAAAAAAACTAACACTTTAGCTTTACTAAAAGCACAAATGAATAAAATTAAAGCAGTTAATAATAATATCAACTGCAGATTTGGCACAGGTAACAAAATAAACGAAATCCTGACGGTAATAGAAACATTTTAAAACCATATCCAGCGCTCTGGGTTCATCTGCCAGGAGCGTCTCTCTAAGGCATTAAACAAACCTAGAAACGAAATAATGCTAAACCTAATCATAAACAACAGGTTGCAATAAACGAATAGAATATGTTCACCTTGCCTTTAAAGTATGAGTTTGACATTGTTCTCTACTATGATGTACAAAATGATACTGCTGTCTCTTTCTGCAATGATACGCAGCAGTGCTGTTAAAGTGGGGGTATTGCCGAAGCGTCGCTTAAGAGGGAAAGTGACCTTCAACCACCTATCCAAAATAAAGATAGTGTAGCATATGCTTAGCCTAGGCATTCGAATGTGTATTTAATTCAGTCGTTTTATGTTGGAGAGAGCGTTTTTTTCTTTTCTGCCCACCCGTGGTCTCTGCTAATGAACATCGGTCAAGAATCTCGGAAACACTAAACAACCAACACTCGCATTCGACATGGATTGGGTGAAATGTCAGTAACAATAATTGGAAGCTGACATATTTCAGTCCTTTGAACGAAAGTATTGTGGTGAACCATCATATCTGTACTAACAGATCCCACAGATCTCTTCCGTTATTGGCAGAGATTGTTTCTATCTCTCCCTTTTCCCTCATTGTCTTCTCCATTCACCTCCACAAATTGTTTTATTTTTTCTCTCCCCCTGTTCCTCCTTCTCTATCCACAGCTGTATTCCCTTTCTGCATCTTTTTCTGAGCAACACGTTTGCCGTGTAAAAGCGATAATTGCACTACATTTTCTGCAATGCTTAGCACAAAATAAACTCTACATAAAAAATTATGTATTCCTTTCACATGACTTTCTCTACATCTCTGTAACAAGTCGCCCTCCGTGGTGTAATGGTTACCATTCATATACACAAGGTCGGATTCAAGCCCGGCTGAGGACGATGGATTTTTTTCCGGTGTAAAAATCCTTAGCATGGCTTCCTTCGGAAGGGAAGTAAAGGCGTTGGTCCCGTGTCGTATATTTACGGCACATAAAAGAACCTCAAGTCTGATAAAGAGGCCTCTGAGCAATATTAAGCGGTCTTTCATGCTCATAATGGGACGCTGAGAGTCATAGCAGTTAAAGAGCATCTATAAACAAACTTTCATTTCATCTCATTTCATTTCTCTGTAACAAAATATTATTAATAAGCTTATTATTCTATCTACTTCATGCTAATCAGACAAACATTAACAGAAACGGTCTTATTACTTAGTTCCTTTAATTAGAAGGGAAATAAGGGAATACACTGGGTTAAACCTACAGTCAGAGTTTTAAAATATAGCTGCTATGGGATTGAAATCCGATTCTTTGCGTGGTCAGCATTTGACAAGTTCCCGTATGAGAAAAGTTTTAAATATTTTAAAACTGAAACCAATAACAAGAAATGTCTCGAAAACGGCAACGGTCAACGAAAAAAATGTATGTGAGGTAAATTGTGTTTTAACGAAGTCTTCGGAAGCTATTCCCACAAAATTCAAGATATATATTTCATTTGTGATGTAAATAGCTTTGATATACGGTATTTTAATCAAAATCGTTAAAAGCGATTTTTGAACAACATAACACTTTCAAAAATTTTTCCATGTAAAGGATAGTTTGAGTGAAGGGATTTTCTTAAAAATCAACGTGTCGTATCCTGGGAAGATAACAAACATAAATACCAAGTTTGGTAATAAATGGTATTTTTGTTTTTGACACTCACACACATGGACCTTTTACTCAAAATGCCTTTTTTTGGATTCAAGGGGTCTCAAAACACATATTCCCGGTGAAATCTCGCTATTGAATTTTTGGGTGCAATACAATACCTTCTTATATACTATGTACGTAGTACGTGTAGAGCAGGTAAAAACTCTCATACAGGACAAACGTGTCCCTGTATTTATTTTTTTTTCATTCATATATTTAATAACATACCCCATTACACTTACACTACATGCATTAGAAATATTTTACATAATTTTGGCAACAATTGTATATTAGATGTTGAATACAAGGTATATTAACACCAGTTTATTTTAATACTGTGTGTTTTCGGAGCCCATCATCTGTATTATCGGTTTTCCAAGTCTATACTATTTGTAAGTTTCACAATACTGTGACAGTGCCGTCAGTGCGCGGCCGCTCTCACGTTCAGCTCGACGGAGTTGGAGACCTTGGAATGCGTAAACATAGGAAGTGCAGTGCGCTGGTAGCCGGAAGCCTTGGAACGCGATACGTCTAGCACATGCCAGATTCTTTCAGTAGCTACGTTTTCCAGTTTTCCAGAATGTTCTGAGACGTCATTTCTAGCTATAAATGGAAGAAATAATTGCAAACCAACTCAGTAGGTCGTGAGTGGCTGGAGGCGTGCAAGCAGCGACGTGAAAAAACGGCCAACTGTCTACGCGTCGAAACGTCGAGTGAATTTTTTGCAGCAGTGACTTAAAGAGTTTATTTGTAACCAATGTACTATGTACATAGTGTGTAGAGAAGGTATTGTATTGCACCCAAATATTTGTTACCGAGATTTCACGGAAATACTATCACAACCCCTGAATCCAAAAAGAGAGCGTTTTTAGAAAAAGGTCCATGTGTGTCTGTGGACAGCATAGCTCAAAAACTAAAAGGTCGTTAAATACCAATCTTGGTTTGGTATTCTTTCAAGGATACGACACGAAGATTTTCAAGAACATCCCCCATTCCAAACTACCCTTAACATGGAGAAATTTTGAAAATGTTGTTTTTCTCGGAAATGGCTATAACGATTTTAATTAAAATATCCTATATTAAAACACTTACACCACAAACAAAATGTATATCTACAATTTTCTGAGAATAGCTTCTGAAGACCTGTTTATTTGGAATGAATTTTGCTGAACGTTGCATAACTTGTAAACCGTAAGAGGTATATAAAGCTTACTACATAAAAGTGTAGATTTCGTTAGAGCACAGTTTATGTCATATACATTTTTGTTGCAGAGTTGACCGTTTCCGAAATATTCCTAGTTATTGGTTACACTTTTAAACTACGCATCTTCTCAAACGGGTTCACCTTTCTTTTCATCCCTCCTTTGTTTTTCTAGAAATAAGCAAAAGGAACTTCAATTGTTCACATATCGATCGGCATTTAAAAGTTTTGATTATCGCTTTAGCCTGGTACACTCCCTTATTTCCCTTCTGCTTATAAGTATCTAAGTGGTAAGACCAATTGTGTTAATATTTACATGGTATGGCATTATGTAGATAGAAGAAGAATATTTTGTAAGAATGGTTTGTTTGCAGCATAAGTAGAGAAAGTTTCGTGACTTCAACACATCAGATTTTTTAATTTAATGTTGTGTTTTTTCGTAGTCCATCATCATCTGTGTCATCTGTTCCTCCAGGTCTACGCTATTTTTAAGTTTCATAATACTTTGACAGTGCCGTCCATGTGTGGCTTCTCTCACGTTCACCTCGACGGATTTGGAGGCCTTGGAATGCGTAAACATAGGAAGTACGACGCGCCGATAACCGGAAGTTTTAGAACGCGACGCATCTGGCACCTGCCAGATTCTTCCAAGCTTCGTCTTCCACAATTTTCCAGAATATTCTTGACGTCATTTCTAGCTATAAAAGCAAGTAAGAATTGCAGACCAACTCGAGTGAGTTGTAAGTGGCTGGAGTGTTAACGCACAGGGGCGTGGAAGCAGCAACCTGAGAAAGCCGTCAACTGTCTACGCGTCGAAACTTCGAGTGAGTTGTTTGCAGCAGTGAGTTAAAGAGTTTATTTATAAACAATTTTGAGTCAATGTAGAAATTGTTACAACACTTTTAAACATTTATTTGCTAATTTAATGGCAGATGGAGGCCGAATTTCTTATGATTGTACTGTATTGGAATCTTACTAGTCTCCCATGGTGTTCAAAAACGAGAGTATTGATCCCCAATTATAACTAACTCCTTTTACTCGCTTGATGGAATGTACCGTGTATCGTTACATCGGGTAGCTTTTTATGTAAATTGCAGTTATATAATTATACTTCTAATAGCTTTTTAAACAGTTTTTAGTTTAGTAGATCATTTACCAGATATCACTAATGTTAAAGGTAGAAAATCTGTCACTTAGTGTTATAAAATGATAACACTCCAATGTAGCCAACTCTGTTTTATGCGTCCTATTACTCTGAAAGCTCGTATCGATCCATTAAATAGCGCATGAGTTGAATGTCATGAACATGGAATCTGCTGAACCAAACGAAACTATTCAAGCAGCGGAGAGAGAAAAATTACAACTGATACACTGCTTCCGTCCTATAGGATGGTTTTGTTCTGAACGAGTAAGTCATCATGTTATCAGCACTGATTCTAAGCAAGGCAACAACTGAATATCGCAGACCTTTAAGCATGAACTCCGTGGAATAGACAAAACAATCTATTTATAATTATAACATGTCTATACATATTGAGAACTGTCTAAAAGGAGTGTATGACGCACTTGTTAAAACTGATTTATATTGTGAGTAGGATTACTGTAGTCGGCCTACGGCCTCGTTTCGTAAGCTTCCTACTCACAATATAAAACACAATTTTTACCTCTTAACTATTTCAAATACCTTTTTATTTATTAAAATCTTACTATGCAGTAGAATAGCTACCTTTAGTGGTTAAAGGGGTAGAGGATGATGATTACAACAACGCTGCCATATATGATATAGATTTTAATCCCGAGGCGGGAGAGATGAATGGTGGAAGCCACACTGGGGCTTCACAGTCACGAGCGTTTCGCCGCGATATACCTGACAGCTCCCTAGCAAGGATCTCCGCCATCCTCCCCTTGTGCAAACGGCTTGAATGTAACACATGGCGGCCACAAAAATATACTGTCGCTGCCAGCTGTAGCATTTACACCTAATTGATGCCATTATGAAGAGAAACTCAAAACAATTTAAGCAGATGTGCAATTAGATATATCTAGGCTTCCATGGACATAACCATTGGGGTTATGGTTTCCGGTGTGCGGAATTGCAGATTCTAGTTCAGTTTTAGATTTGAACTCTATCATTGGTCGATTGACCAACATGTTTGCGCATGCAAAAGTAGTCAGAATGAACGGAAGACCGTGCATTTCGCATTGAAAAGAAGTACGATTTTCAGAACCTCCGTGTTTACCCCTTATTTCGATCCAGTTCATTTACATACACCTAACCTAACCTCGACGAAATCTCGGAAACTTGTTCACCTGTCCTGTAGCCATGTTGTCTCCGTAACCAATAGGAAAGGCTCAGTCTAAAACTGAATTAGAGTCTGCAATCTTGCCTCCCGGTGTAGACCTCATCATCTTTCACACTGCTCTCTGCCGACGTTTCGCTGCAACCTTGTTGGGCTTCTTCCTTTGGCCACTGGCAAAACGGAAACCATAACCAAATTAAAGTCTTCCGCAGCTAAAGTTTGTGCAAAAGAAATCTGACAAGTATTGTTGACTCCCCGACGTATCTGTTTCATATATCTCTCGCTGACCTTTATGAAATCACAGTATAATCAGCGGATGTTGGATTAGATCCTCCCCTTTATCCCTTACAGTACAGTTCTGAACAGGCCAGGAATTATCATCATTATTATAATTGTTGTTGTTATTACTGTTATTGTTATTAAGAAAGGATGAAATACGCAGATATATTAACGTAAAAAGAAAGTCTAACTTCTTAACCTCTACCCCGAAGTCATCGTAGTATGTGCCTTTATAACTTCAGTGCGTTCGTATTCTAATACACAGGTTTTACAAACTCTTTTGTTAGTAGTTTAGTAATTTCTGAATTGAAATTATAAGGCCCATGCTGCTCTTAGACTTTTCAATGCTGAAAGTATTATAAAAATCAGTTAAATTGTTTTTAAGATTCACTCGCATACAAATACCACAAAAGTGTTCTCTCTCTCTCTCTCTCTCTCACTCTCTCGCTCTCTCTGTCTCTTTCTCTCATATTAGTATTATAAACTTCAGCGTAGGAGAAAGAGCATAAAGAAACGACAAGTACTTATATCAGCAAATAGTGACCGATAGAAAACTAAGTTTATGTGAATTCTGACATAATTACTAGAATTCCCCCCTTCCAGGTTAGAGCTTCAGACTTTTTATTCCCGTGCAACTTTAAATGCTTCTACGAGGTTTAACCGTCTTTCTCATTCGTCATGAGTGAAGTTTACAGCCTAGCCTAGCTTCGCTTCGTCTCTTCCATTTTGTTCTAAAACCATGGCAAAAAAGATCCCAGGATATACACGATCTTTCATTTCGTTTGTTGTGGCCTGCTCGGAAAACAATTCTTAATTGTTTCTAGTTTATGTATTGCCCAACTGTAGCGCTTCAATGGAATTCAGAATGATAATGTTAACACTTTATTATCTTTCAGGGCTGCAATGTAGAGGAAGCTGTGTGACAGTGGAATGAGAGCGTTGCTTATCCGCCAGAAAAACTTACGGGGACCATACACAGAGTGACAGACGATTTGGCTCAACTTATTAATAACGAAAGTTTTTAACACAAAATTTATTTGCAAAGTTACAGTACCTTATTCTATTTCTCAACGTTAACGTCATTGCTATCAAGGTACTTATTGTCACGTGATACCGGTTTTTCAGCGCAGATGTTGTATGCTTTCACCGCTAAAGATCTGAGCCAAGTTGTCACTGCCACTTTGAGGTCTTCATGGCTGGAAATGTCTTCCATCCAAAAAGTCATGTACGGTGTCCAAAGTGAAACATCGGTTTTTCTGAATTATTGTATTAACATTTGCTTTAAATTCCTCCATTAACGACTGATCAACTTCCGCTCCGGTCTTTTTCATACTCATTGGTTCATTCTTAGTTTCTCGTAAATTATGCATCATTTCCTCACTGAAGAATCGTTCATTGCATTATTACAGTACACTTGCGTTATTTACCAATAGAATTCGATTTACCAATCATTTTTTGCATTCAAAAAACGTTTAAGTTCTTCGGTGGCAGAAAAGTATAACATAGACACTGAAAAACTAATACCACGTGACAATAAATCTCTTGCCAGTATGGCGATTACGTTGAGAAATAGAGCAAGGTTCTGTAACTGTGTAAATAAGGTTCTGTGTTGATAACTTTCGTTATTGTTAAGTTATGCCAAATCGACTGTCACTTTCTAGATGGCTCTCGTAGTTGGGGAGTATTTATTGGAAAGCTTATGGCGCATTGTAGAACCAGCCCTTAGTGAGAGAACATTAGATTAATGGACAGAGAATATGTGTTATTCTCCACAAATGTTGGTGAATTCTACATTGTGCTCACATGGCCTTCGTATTTGGGGAGCTAGGCAAGCTTATCGGCACACTGTAGAACCAGCCCTTAGTGAGAGAACATTAGATTAATGGACAGAGAATGTGTGTTATTCTCCACAAATGTTGGTGAATTCTACATTGTGCTCACATGGCCTTCGTATTTGGGGAGTTAGGCAAGCTTATCGGCACACTGTAGAACCAGCCCTTAGTGAGAGAACATATTATTAATGGGCATAGAATATGTGTTATTCTCCACAAATGTTGGTGAATTCTACATTGTGCTCACATGGCCTTCGTATTTGGGGAGTTAGGCAAGCTTATCGGCACACTGTAGAACCAGCCCTTAGTGAGAGAACATATTATTAATGGGCATAGAATATGTGTTATTCTCCACAAATGTTGGTGAATTCTACATTATGTTCACATGCCGCTCATTATAACACTAGATGCAAACTCGCAGTATTAACTAATACAAAAACAGAACTTGGTGAGCAGACTAAAGGAGGGTTTGTAGCTTCATCTCATCTTGTTGCGGCGTGTTATTACTCTTTTAGTACTTACTTCTGAAGGCATACATTAAAGCACAACAAATGAACAGAAAAGTGTATTCCTAAGGGAAATTTCTGTAGTTGCACACACACACACACATACGCGGCTTCCTCGCTTACCCATGACAGTTTACTGTAATTCATAACGCATGAAAGAATGTAAGACACTGCGTCAAAGGAACGTGCAGTAGCTGTATAGCGTGGTAGGATCCTTTTCAACGTGCATATTCCACTTACTTTGAATTATGCTAAATAATTCTTTACCTTACTTAAGTTTAGAAAGTTAAAGTTATTTTACCAACCACCATTTTACTTTCAGCGATTTGTACATCAATAGTTTCAGCTCCTTTAAATGGTTCCAACATTTTCTGAGTTGCTGCTGTTTTTCATTACGCTTAAATTTCATTTTATGTGATAAATAAAAGTATTTAGTTTTTAATTGCACAAAAGTATATAATAAATTACTGTTAAAATGTTTCACAACGTAAGCCCACTGAAAAATATTTTAGTTTGTGAATGTTAATTTAATTAACTCAAATATTGTAAAAGTAATGTAAAATGTACAATTTTATATGCTTATCCCTGTGTAACATGTTTTAAAAGTCCCTATTAAACCTTGTAGTTAAATACCTAAAAAAGCTTCTTCTTTTCTTTTAAATTAAGATGAACGAATATTTACATACATTACTACTGTTCATTTAAACTCGAAGAACGTTTAAAAGCTATACCCTTGAGTCTAGATTTACGCCACGTAAAGGAACCTCAAGCCTGATAAAGAGACCTCTGAGTAAAATGAAGCGGTCTTTCACGCCCAATATTGAATGCGAATGAGAACCGCAGTAGTTAAGCATCCATAAATAAAATTTTCCACGTCAGAGTTAGTGGCATATAAAAACTCCTTCAGAACAACAGGCGGTGCTCATATGGTCCTTGAAACTTAGATTTGTTAACTATTATTTTTGTTATTATCATGTATATATTTATTAATTATTTATTATTTACTATTTGTTTATTGTTATTATTTTCATTATTTTGTTATTGTAATGACTGAGCCGGTTGCCGCCCGAGGGATCCCTGCCTGACCTGCTCTAACAATAGCACGAGTGCACACAATAGCAGGGTAAACAAAGTCCTTTGAGTTGCTTCTCTATGTCCCGAATATTCGTAATCGCTATTTCGAGCACAGTGCATTTCTGGAACGTGTACGGCGACTGTAACCTTCGGAGCCTAGTCACGGGCCTATAAGAGAAGCCGAAGAGTGCCGAGAGAGTGAGTCTAAAAGCAAATCCAGCAAGTGACGAACGCAGTGAATAAGTGTGCAGTGGACAGTACAGTGCAGTCAATCGTGAGCTGTGTCTAATTGACTCAGTTTGTGTACGTTAGTGTTACAAGTCTAACGTGCTGTACAACATTGAGTGTTCTAGTGGCGAATAAAGTCGGTTTAGTAGACAATTTTGCCTTTATTTCTTACATACTACTATTATACATGTGCAATTATGATTAATATACATGCATTTATCTAGTAAACACACATTAGATATGAAAAACTATAAAATAGAAGATATTAGGATAAGAATTATTGTGAAAGGGCCCCCAGTCACTGGGGCAGAGCATAGTACATAGGCCAACGCGGCCCTTTGGGACTTACGTGACGTTGAAAGGAGGGATGAGGGAAGACACACGAAGGAGGAGCAATACCGGGAGCAAGCATGGACGGGATCGCTAACTTTTCCGGATGGTACGCATCCAACGCCGCTCGGACCCTACTTCACGTCCCGAGTCTCCAGAATTCTCCAAAAAGCACACCCACCCAAACTCACAAAAAGGCGTGACTTGATACACAGGTGCCCTAACATTGCAAGGGAAAACACCATCAAGAGCGCACAAGCACCGCCCAGCCGCAACCCGCCTGACACCGTCGCCTGGTCCTTCAATCCTGAAACAGATGACAAGGATGTGATGAGAACAGGAAATGATGGACAGGAAAAGTTTGTTAAAAGATGAACTTCCCCAGCACTTTCCTGTCGACCAGAGTAACCACGTAAAATCCATGGTCATGGGTGGGCGGTCCTCAAGGTTGGAGCCCAGGACCTCCCGCAGATAAGAGGAAACGTCTGTGCACTAACCATTCTTCTAACATTACAATCACATTATGCTTGTTCTAAACCAGTATGATTCTCGACCCTTTTTATAGTGTTTAACGTCCGCTTTTACTACTATGGCACCGCAGGCGATGACACAGATAATGCATGGTATGAAGGGGAACCACCGGTGGAATGCGTTGGCGTGGACAAACCGGCGAACCCAGAGAAAACACATTCCTTGCGCCACTTTGTGCCACAGATCTCACATGTGGTCGCTTGGGATCGAACCCGGGCCGTCTAGGAGAGGCAAGTGGTCTAACCACTCGGCCACGGCGCGGCCCGCTCTCCTTGTTGATCGACGCTGTTCCATACATGTAAAAGCTGCTAATTCTCTTCAAGCTGATGAAGGTTTCTCGGGTAATCATCCGTGTCAAATTAATAAAATCACTCAAACTCAATCTTGGAGTTTTAGTAATGCGATTAATCTCATACAGTTGATTACCCGAGAAGCTTTCGTCAGGAACGCTCAGCGTGAAAACTTTCTCTCTCTTCAAGCTCTTTACTCAAATGCATGCAACGTGCCTAGCAGATGCTTTACACCGAGTTGGGGAGACAGTTCCTCAAGCTGACCGGGGAAAAGATGTATCGAGGAGACCTTGAAGGCACCTTGTTGAGGTGCAACAGTAACGTCCGTCGCCCCTGATCTTCCTTTGCCTCCTTCCCCAATTGTGACCAGCTGGGTAGAAGCTTGCAATGAAACTACTTCTGCGAGAACATTGAGGTAGCGAAACAAATAATTTTGACATTTTTGAACTAGTGATGTCCTCAGACAAAGCTGCTAAGGAACTTCCTTATGACAGCTTGAACGAAACATTTGTGCATAATAACATAATTGGCAGTCATTTTTACTTTCTCTATAAGTGCTATGTACATGGTGCATAGATAAGGTATTGTATTGCGCCCAAAAATTCGATACCGATATTTCACCGGATATACAGAGTGTTAACGAAATACACCGAAATAATTTGCGAGATTGTGTACGTGACTGATATAAATAATTTGAGTTCAGCGATGCATGGTCCCCGGAAAAAAACATAACGCAACTACATAGCGTTAAACGTGTGGGTATCAGGTGCTGATAAGTCGGTGTTAAAGCAAAGCAGGTTGAAAAAATGGCTTAGAATGTCTTTAAAACTGCTGCCAGGGTATAGAAATATCGATTTTTAGCAGCTCGTTACTAGCGTTCTCAAGATTTAATGTCGCAAATATCTGTAAAATCTCGAACTAATCACTTGATTGTGCGACACTGAGCATTCATTAACTAACTACGTTCTTGAGTTATGTAGAATACTCTGGAGGCGTTTTTTTTTTTTTTTTTCAACTTTTCTGGTGGCTTAATGCTTAAGGCGGGAAGATGCTATCCCAAAGGTCGTGAGTTCAATTCCTGTCATAGAGTAAATTCTTTTTATTATCTTTTTTTCATTCCAGACGAAGTCCCGCGATACGTGACGTACTGGCACTTCAGAAACTTATAGCCGTTACTTCGAAATTTCAATAAACAGGCCATAAGTCTCCTATCTCAAATTACTTAAGTAATCTTCATATTCTGTGAAAATATTTCGGTGTAGTTCATTAACACCCTGTATGTGTTTTGAGACCTCCTGAATACAAAAAAAAAGGCATTTTCAGAAAAATGTCAGTGTGTATGTCTGTCAGTCTGTTCCTGTGTGTATGTGTGGGTGGGTGGGTCTGTGGGTAGCATAAATGATGCGAAACGAAGATTTTCAAGAATATCCACCCACCTCCATTTACCCTTTACATGAAAGTTGTTTCGAAAATGTTGATTTTCTCAAAAATAGCTCTAACTATTTTGATTAAATGCATATTATACATATTTACATGGCAAATAAAATGTATAATTATCTTGAATTTTCTGGGAATCGCCTCTAAAGACATCCTTGATCTGAATGAATTTTGCAAAAAGTTGCATAACTGGTAAACCGTAAGAGATACACAAAAATATATGTAATAGGAAATGTAGAGCTCGTTAAAACGCACAGTTTATGTTATAATTTTTTTTTCGTTGAGCTTGTCGTTTTTAGTTATTCCTTTTATTAGTTTCAGCTATAAAACATATACTTTTCTCACACGCGAATTTGTCTACTCCGGTCCATACAAACAAAGGAACTTCAATCATATAACAAACAGCTTTTGACTATCACGTTAGCCTATGCTACTACCTTATTTCCCTTCTAATTACATGGAAGCAAGTAGTAAGACGATTGCTGCTAATTGTTTTCTTGATTAGCATGAATTATCTAAATAGAAACATACATTTTTAACGATAATTTGCTGTAGAGGTGTAGAGAAAGTTAAGTGAGCGGAACACATAAGATTTTTTGTTGTTGTTGATGTCAAACTTTTCTCAAACAGGAGGTTATATTTCGTTTCATATCTCTTTTGTTTTATTCCTGGCCATCCAAACAGAGTCGAAATTCAATTTTCCGCATACTGACTATGTTTTAAAGTATCTGACTTCGCTTCAGTCTGGTGTATTTCCCTATTTCCCTTCTACTTACAAGGAACCAACTAATAATACAATTTCTGCCAATGTTTATCTCGTTTAGTATGATGTAGATAAAAGAATGTTCTTTGGTAAGAATAGTTTGTTTGCATAAAAGGTAGAGAAAAGTATGTAAGGGAACACGTCACAGTTTTATCTACTGGCACACAAGTACTCATGATCACGGTGCTTTATCTATCTTTAGGTATTAAACACCGCATAACTCTGATCGTTCATGGCTGACATTTTACATTAAGAGTACACAAAGTTCGCATTTCCTATTGGTAGCAATTTAAAGCCATTTATATTTCTCAGCTCCATAAATATTCAAGACACTAAAGGGGAGGTATCCGTGAACATGTAAATTCCAAAGCATTTACTCTTACTTTTGCCACTTATTTGATGTAGACATAAAAGGAAAAATACATATCTTCACCTTGTTAGCTTTAATATCTCTTCCAATTCCAATATTTTTATAACTAAAATTCAAGCGATTTTGAAAATTTTCAACACGAAGTAGTTTTAAAAGATTAACAAATATGATATAGATCTTTACATTAATTTTAATTCACAATTTATTGCCCCATGTGCATGTTTGTGCACTCGTTACTAAGGGACGTAGAAAATAATGCTTAATAACTTTTATAATAAAATTTAAAAGAAAACCAATTTAATTGTTTTCAAGAAAATGAAGCAAAATGAAATACATGTAAAATACTTATTAATAAATTCGGGATCAAACTTCTAAACAGATTGGTAAAAAATTGCAGTACGTTAAACATTCTGAAGTTATGAAAAAGTCAAAGATAGTGAAATCGAGGAAATAAAGTTTCAAGATGACAAACAATACCCCCATTTCCTGACGTGCTATTCAACTGAAACTGACCAGGTGAGTAATAGCATTCTCAAACGTCAGATTACATAATGTCTGTAAGAAATAAAATCATGTTTGAAAATATTATGTGTTATTATGTTCCCAATATGATAATTTGACATTAATTTTGAGAACTGCGAACATCATATCCGTCACTTGGCGCTTCGTAGTGGCGCTTGATAAAAACAAGGTTCGTGTCATTGATGTACAAGGTCTGAATTATTTTTTAGAAAAAACCAAATTTACCATTTTTTTTTTAATATTTGGCTAATTTTTCCAGAAGCGTTAAAAGAATCGTTGAAACAGACAAATTTGCACATACATACATACAAAATGTAAATGGCGTGTTATTTATGGACGCCCTTTAATTACTGTGGTTCTCAGCATCCCATTCTAAATTGGGCGTGGAACACCGCTAAATTTTGCTCAGAGGCCTCTCTTTCAGGCTTGAGGTTCTTTTACGTGCCGTAAATCTACGACACGGGACCAAAGGCTTTACTTCCCTTCCGAAGTAAGCCATGCTAAGGATTTTTACACCCGAAAAAATTCATCGTCATCTGCCGGGTTTGAACCCACGACCTTGGGTATATGAAGTTAGCATGGTAACCATTACACCATGGAGGGCGACACATACACACACACACACACACACATACATGTGTGTATGTGACTTTGAAGAGATGCTAAGAAGAAAATGCCTCTTTTGTTTAAAACTAATGGTTGCTCTTATTATGAAAACCGTGGCATATATTATGATTTGTGGGACTAAAGTTTCTGTTGTACACTTTATAAATGTGGTCAGCACCAGATGAACACACTTAATATGTAAGGGAATGGGAAGTGTAAAAAGACAAAATTAGACATTTTCTGTTTTTAATTGCAAATAGCTGTGCAATTTTCTGTGCACTGTTTTTCATTCAGAATATATGGTCCATTGATCATTTAGAACTCTCAACTCGTAAAAACTAGGTTTAAATTACGATGTGTCGGTTTAGGCTTCAGAGTTCTCCGTAATTTACCATTCTTTTTAAAAGCCCAACATGCTAAAAGACATCACAGGTTTCCCAGGTCAGGAGATACAAATTGCAAATCAGGAGATGTGTATAATAACGAATATTCCCTTGTAACACACTGTTAATCGTACGTTTAAACTGAAATTTCAATTGAAATTATCTAGGGGCAGTAGCTAGGAATAACTAAGTGGCAGGTTCAAACTGGCGGAGGGCGATGGATTGTTTTGGGCATAAAAATGTTTAAAATGGCTTCCTTCGGAAGAAAACTAAAGCCGTTGGTCCCACGTGGTAGATTTACGGCACGTAAAAGAACTTCAAGTCTGATACAGAAGCCCCTGGGCCAAATTAGGTGGTATATTTTAACGCAACAACTTCGCACAGTTGTATCATATATAGACCAAATGCATGAGGGTGTGAAGTTAATTTGCCCGTGGTATGGTTTACAGGAGATAAACCTTTTAAATATTGCAGTTACGTTCAAAATATTTATATCAAAATAAAGCGAAATAGTGTAAATATGTTCATAAATGGACAACAGTGTAGGAGTCAGGAAGAAATGTAAACGGTTAAACGTTATAGAAGTGTATCCCGGTGTTTAAGTCATCGAACAGTTTCAAAAAGTGTTAGAAAGAAGCCATTCTCCCTATTAAAAAGTTGCCACAAGATAATGTGCTGTTTAATGAAAATACAATAACGTTTTGCTTCCTAACATCTAACGTTTGCCCAAAGTGAGGATTTTTTTGCTCTGTATATGAGTCTAGCAAGGCTTAATGGGATTTCCATAATTTTCTTTTTCATTTTCATGTTTTAGTTGCTTATGCATATTTGTAATCTCCAGTTCCATTTTAAATAACTTTCATAAAAGTACGTAAATTGTAAATATTAAAAATGTTGTTGAAAATAATCCTTCGTAGTAGTTTTTTGGAACATATTGGTGCACTCACTTGGTAAAACGTCAATTACTTTGTAAATATTAATGGTAGAAAAAATATATTTTTGTTATTTTTATTGGAAAGTTCTACTTTTGCTATTCGGAGCATTGGCATCCCGCTCATATTTTCATGTCAGGGTTTCGAAACACTGCGAAGTTGTGTTTGGAAAGTTACATTACCTTTTTTTTTTTTATTTTATGTTTGAAAGCAATTTCTGAAGAAGTAAAATTTTCTATACGAAAGTCTCATTATCTTAGAAACTAATTGACACTGAGGGCTGGCATTTTTACCACACATTTGCACCTAAATAGACTTTATTTTAACGAAAAAGCTTTATGTATATGGATTAGCTATTTTTAAAAATTTAAAAATCATAATTTTCAATGATAATTAAGAGCTTTATTTTAAAAAAAAATTATACCTTTCCTTCTAATGAATAGAGGTGTTCTAATTTCCATCAATCAACAGTAAAGGTATTGTTAAATATACCTTGAAAATGTAGCTCATTATGTTAAATAGTTGCTGAGATAATGGGTAAAACTTTAACATTGGCAAGATAGGGCATTTCGACTCAAGGTCCTGTAGGTATAACAGCAACTGTTAGGTGAACACGTACCGGTCAGTATGGAGGAGAGGGTTGCTTAAGTCGAGATTGCAGATTCTAGTTCAGTTTTAGATTAAGGTTCTTTCCTGAGTCTTTCCTATTGGTTACGGAGACAGGTGAACGACAAGTTTCGAGATTTCGTCGTGGTCAGGCCACGTTAGGTTAGGTTATGTGTGTGTAAATGTACTGGATCGAAATAAGGGGTAAAAATGGACTTTCCGGAAATCGGTTCTGCTTTCCAATGCGAAATGCACAGTCTTCCGTTCGTTCAGAGTCAAATCTAAAACTGAACTAGAATCTGCAATGTCGCTAGCAGATCTGCCTCTTCGAGACAAAGATGACGTGCAGGTTGCCTAATGTAGCAGGGGTAGACAGGAGTAAGTTGAAAACTCTACACCTCTAGTGATAATGTATGTTTGAGTGTGTGTATGTGTGAACATATTTATATTTATCAGCAGCGTACTTATAGAACAACTTTAGTTTATCAATTTCGCAATGTTTTAAGTTTACACAAATTTGCTCTTCAATTTTAAAAATAATTGCAGTAAAATATTCATAAAAAGAACTGCTGGGTAAAATCGGACGAAAATTATCACAAAATACAATTTTAGCTATTTAAATTATAAACAAATCTGTTTTTCTTTTTTTTTCTTCTTTTTGTATTTTTAAGATGGTTTTTATCCAAATGTTATTCCTATCAGATTAAATTTAAGCAAGTACTACCATAAATTAATATCATTTAAAAGGTAGGGATATTTTTGATACAGTTTTCAAAAGATTTTTTCTTGTTGCAATAGTTTTTAACAATTTTCACCATTAAAATGCTCGTTACGTTGCTATAAACTATGAATTTAGTTTCCCAAGAGAATATTTATTGTAATATTTTAAATAATGATTACTATAAACGGCATACGTTTTGCTACCAGGGTCAGAAAATTCAATCAAGTATATTTTTTTCCAAAAGAAATTGGAACTACAAATTTATAAGTATTTAATAAAGTAAGCTTATTTTTTCTAATTTAACTTGTTTTCTAGATCGATAACGTACAAAAATCTGCACTTTTGTTATCAAAAGTATAAAAATATGTGTATCCTATGAAGCACTTGACATATAAGCACCTTCTTTGTAGGAGTATTTATTTATACAGACATTACAGGCTATAAAGTTTTATAAATGTTCAGATGGAAAATTTACAGATTGCTCTTCGCAAAATAAATATCATTTTATTGCTATGTGTCTAAATTATTGCAGATTATTCTGACAAGGGAAACCCAAAAAGTGTAGCACTTCGAGACTCAAACTTTGAACAGAATTAATTATCCTTTAAAAGTTTTTCTAATAATATTGACAATATGTTAGATGTAGAACTAGTGCCACGTGTACAGACTCTGTAACGTAAGTTGTTATAATGTAGTTGGTTAAAGGAAGGCGGTTGTATTTGCGTTTTATTTTCTCTTTTGTTGCGAAACGTGCTGAAACATTCCAGTGATGCTATATTTTTATTGTGTTTTTACCCGTTTCAGACACATTCCTACTTCCCAAATAATCTATCAATTTTAAAATTTGAATGTTGTTGATTTTTGACCAAGTATCCATACTAAATGTAATAAATAAACTGTAAATATAGCACGACATAAATATTTTCATTTCAGAAAAGTTTGAGAAGGTACAGATTGAAAAATCTGATGTGTTCCATTCAAATCGCCTTTCTACTTGTTTCGCAAACAAACTTCTCTTACAAAAGAATATTCTTTTATCTACATCATGCTAATCGAGATAAACATTAGCAGAGGAGGTCTTATTACTTGTTCCCTAGTAAATAGAAGGGACATAAGCCAATGCGCTAGGTTAAAACAGCGTTCAAATCTTTTAAAATCTCAGTGATATGTGAAACAAATGAAACCCAGTTCTCTTTGCATGACTAGGAAAAACGCAAAGGGGATAAAACAGAAGAGGGCTACCCATTTGAGAAAAGTTTAAGTATTTTAAAGCTGGAGCCAGTAACAGGGAATATATCTGAAATGGTGGGTGTCCTGAGTTCGTTTACCCTCGCTGCGGGACCGGCACATGCTATTTGATTATCACTCACTCACAATGTCTTAGATTAGGCTAATATAGTAAATGGTAAACGCCTGCTCTCGTGAAGTAACCAAATATGGCAATAGGATTTACATATCTTCAAGTTGTGACTTTCTATCCACGCGTGAGATGGTTTGACAGGAAGAAAGTGATTCAACATGGCATGTGATGACATTGTTTATTGCAGCTCGTGATGTAATAATTGGGGTTTCTGAGCAATTTGCTAAGCTTTTGAGTTATACTTTAAGGTGCATATTTATGTTTCGTGTTTTCCAGGAATGCGACAGGAACATTCTTAAGAAAATCCTCACCTGCGACTACCCTTTACATAGAACACTTTTCGAATTGTTTTATTTTCAGAGAAATTACTCTAGATATTTGTATTAAATACCATTGCTAAAGATGCTTACAAGAAAAAAATAAAGTGTATATATACAATTCTCTTGGGAACAGCCTGTGAAGTCCACTTCAATCTAAATTAGTTTTTGTATAATCTTGTAACTATACAATAAACTGCCATAAATATTAAGTGTCTATATAAAAAACTTTTAAGTCCAGAGTATATGCATAGTTGGTTTAAAATCCTTTATATTCCATACAAGAATTTTTAGATTTGAAAACCTGTAAATCAAATACATAATGTTAATTGGTAAAGTATGTAATCATAGAATTCTAATATCAAATGATGCCAAATGCCTGTACAGTACTTAAGGGTAGAAGAAAATAAGTACTAAAGAAAATAGTAGATACTATAACTAGAATGCGAATAGAACGAAAACTTTCTGCACAATAGTAGTAGATATCTTTAAAGCACACAGTTAATTCCAAATTGCTTATTTGTGAAATAAATCACTCGAGATATCCGTTAGTAACTGTGCGATTTGTTCAATTCCTGTCGATTTTCAGTTATTTCTGGCGATTACATGGTAAGAGTATGGAATATTAGACCACATATATGATCCAATTGTTAAATATTTTATTCTCGCTATTCTCTTTATAAGCATGACGAAGTGTGTAATGTAGCTATGTCTCTGAGAGTTTATTTCGATTAAAAGGAAGGGCACTGAGTAACCAACAATCATGTGAAGGCACTGTTTATGATGTTACTAATGAGTTACTCCTCTGCGAACCTTCAAAACTGCTGCAGTACGTCGAGGCATTGACAAAATGTTCGAAACGTTCGTTCTGGAGGGATACGAACCCACATATCTTGCAGTGTCGCTCACTATTTTTGTGATGTAGTTAGTGCTGGGTTCATGGAGCATACACCAGTATCGACAACATCCCATAAATGCTCGATTGTATTCATATCAGGTCATCTAGAGGGCCAAACCATGGTCGTAAATTCACTGGAGTGCTCATCAAACCTCCTGCGTGCCAACAAAAGCCGGTGACATGTCACAGTATCCTGTTGAAACATGGTTATTTTCATATGAGTGCTCTAGTGCCAGAAAGAAATGCAGTTGGTCTGAAATAATGTTCACGTAACGTGCACCTGTTATTGATCCCTGCAGCTGGACAATGGGGCCTAACTGCGTCCATAATAATGCAGTCCAGACCGTAGCTGAGCCAACTACTGCCTGGACACAAACTTGTTGACAACAGATTTCATGTGGCATACCCCCATTCTCACGCATCCATCAGCTCGATACATTGGAACCAGGATTCATCGGATCATACCATACGCCGCCACTGTCCCATAGTCCATTGCTGAGTGTTCGCAAGCCCATTCATATTGCTGAGCTCGGTGTCCAGGTGTCAACAGAGGGATACGGGTTGATCGTCGGCTGTTGAAGCCTATGTGGCACATGTGTCTCTTTGCAGTAATAGTGGAAATGGATTTCTGGCTCCCAAAGTTCAACTGGGCGATGATCTGGCTCACAGTAGCCGTTCCAGCGCCTCATGTGGTTCTGCTGAGGCGACGTGATGTCCGTTCATTTATAACTTGTTTTCTTCTTGTGCGGCAGTTTACGCTGTGAAAATATTCTGTCTGCGATATTAAAGATACACCCTAGAAACATTTGTCCTCGGAAAACAGTTCTTGTGTAATCTTCGATATGCTATGACCCGTGCATCATGTAGCGATTATCATCCCACGTTCAAAGCCGGTTAACTTGTGACGTGTTGCCATATTTATTACCCATGTGTCTGTAACAGATTGCTCAGATATCGCATCTACACACACGCCATACCCACATCTAACCGCAACACTCGGGAGTCGTATACTGCACGCTTTGTACTGCAACAACCCTTACCGTGACTTTTGGCCACTCAGTGTGACTCAGGCCTGGCAGGTAAAGTGCAAGAGGTATGAACCTACCCTCCCTCTCGACCACAATACTCTCTTTCAACAGTCACGTAGAGCCAAAGAAACCGGCTCCGTGTCAGCTTTATCGGCTCAGTGGTGGCTTATATGTGCAATATGAGTGAACGGCGAATGTTTAATCGGGAAAGGGACAACAAGTGTTTTGGTGCTCTTCAAGAACAACCGCCACTGTTGCACACGTAACCTCTCCGTTACTCTGTCAGGTGGAAGGAAAACGGAAGGTGTGACTGCAGGGGTAAAGCATTTCACACTGCGGGAGCTTATCTTACTGGCCCTAGTGTAGACTGTAGACGGAGTAATAAGCTTTTGTAAGAACCAACACTTATCTGGCTGACATCCCGAGAAGAACTCAATAATAACCAGCACCAGGAAGGTTTCAAGTCCTTGATTTTGTAAACTTGTTTGTATAATCAGTAATACAAAGTAGAGGGTAGAAAAAGTCTTTGAACGTAACTCATACGATATTTAACAGCTTTTCTCCCAGCTGTCTAATGATCAGAAAATCGCATACTAAATATCACTATAATTTGATTAATTTTGCATGTTAAGAGCAAACTTTAAATTTCAGTATGTGCAATTTATATAACTATCGTTACTCCTTTTTCCATGTGGAATAAATATACTATGAATTAAGTAAGCCATGAGATAATTTTAAAGAAAAATAGATCAAAGTACCCTAAAATAGGTTTTAAAAGTTCGACGTGTTTCATTCACATGAATTCCTGTGTCTGTTCTGCAAAAACCTTAATAAAGATTATTCTTTCACCTACATCATGCTAATCAAGATAAACATTAGCAGAAGGCACTTGTGACTTCAAGGGAAATAAGGCGATACGGTAGGTTTAAAGTGACAGTCGACTCTTTTAAAAGCTGATCGTTATGTGAAATTATTGAAATGTGGTTCTCTTTGTATGGTTAGAAGGGATATGGAACGAATAATGACGTTCTGTTTGAGAAAAAGCTTAAGTATTTTTAAATTATAACAAAGACTATCTCGGAATTAGTTAACTCTAAAAAAAGGTATACGACATAAATGTTGTGTTTTATAAAAATCTATATCTTTGTGCAGTAAGTTTTATCAATCTCTTAGGGTATACCTGTAATACAACAGTGATCCAGAATAAAGAAACCGTCAGATGTTATTCCTTGGAAATTCTTCGAGATATGCAGTTAATTTAACATCAAAATATCTTAAATGGAAGGCATTTCAATCAGACTCCTTAGTCATTTTTGAGAAAATAAAAATGTTCTGAAAATGTTCCTCACAAAGGGTAGTTTGGAGAGCGAAGCTTTTCCCGAAAATGTTCATGTCGCCTCCTTCGTTTGGTATTAAACGGACTTTTCGACTTTTGCCTGTACTGCTCACAGACGCGCGCACACACACAAGGACACGGATAGACACATACACGAACCTTTTTCTAAAAATGTTTTGATTCAGTGGTCCCCAAAACGTTTATTTCCGGTGAAATCTCGATATAGAAATGATCGATGAATACATTGCCTTCTCTACATACTATGTACATTGTTAAGAAGGTAGTGTATGCATTTTATGCGGTTTCTGATCCGTTTCTCTAGAATTTATCAACTACATATTTTTATCTGTACAATGTTATTGGAATTGTGGATAACGAAGTATTGCGATATTCAAGCGATGTGATCTTCATGATTCCCATTTCCGACTCGTTGCTTTTATGTTGAGGATTCTTTTAAGCAAGGTTAGTTTCCTTTGACAATTCTTATCGTCATTATAATCTGTCTGACTCGGCCGTGCAGAAACAAATGCCTGTCTCTTTGACCTCTTGTCTCGAGAAAAAGGAGCGTCTTTTTCTTCTTCCAATTTGCTTTGTCAAGCTTACATCACAGAAACTCAGCGCTGCACAAGAAAAATTTACCGGAAACTTTATAATTAATATTTCCATTGTTTTGTTATTTTCTAAGCTAACGGATGTGTCAATTGTATTTTACTTGCTGTTGTTTGATATATCTGCTGCATGTATTCACATTGGCAAACATTGTAAAGATATCAACAATAAGCTTCAGCGCATCGGTTTGTCTACTAACAAAGAGTTCTCCAGCCAATGCACTCCTAACAATTCACTTGCGAGTTTGAAACTCAAATTAGAACACTCGACGGTGGACGAAGCGGCGTCTGGGTGGGTTTTCTATGTATGCATGTATTTATTTCTCTGCAAGTGAGTATCACCCGGTGGCAGAGTTATATATGTATACAAGATATATAAACAATAAATCACAGCTGCCAGTTTATGGCTTTGTAAGCTAGATATAATAGTTATTTACACATTAACATATGATGTTTTAATCAAACTGTAGAGAACTTATATACCAAGTTTGGTGTTTAACGGGCTTTCCACTTTTGAGTTATGCCCACACACACACACACACACACACACACACACACACACACACACACACACCTACATACCAGGTGGTCCACGCAAGCCGTCCTTCGCTGAAGTTAGTTACTCCTGGATAATGCGGACGCCTAAAGGTTTGCCTAAGCATGTCAGTTAAAGGGGATGCAATACCTAACAGAGGGCACCTTGCTAAATGTAAGACCAGAGCTTGAAAACCAAACTGCTATAACTGGTCCCATAGCTCGGCGTTAAGAGCACTTGCTCACTGTGGTAGGGTGCTGGGTTCGATTCCTAGGCTAGAGAAAGAATGGGTGTTGAAGAATGATTGTCCCTGAGCAAACCAATACGCACATGGTCCAAAGCATATTAATAATCTGTTTCAAGGCATATCAACATATGACAGCTAATTTGTCAACAACACATAACGTAACAATTTGTTCTTCACAATTAGCAATATTAAACAAATGCTATTATAGCCTTGCAATAAAGAATAATGAATATAATTAATTGATGTCCCTTTAAACCTATGTTATAGATTGGCATATCTTTATTATTATTATTATTATTATTATATTCGTAATAAAATGTTCAAATGCATGCCTGCCTTGTTAGATGCATTGATGTAAGCACCTTCCAGTATTAGTATAAACACCTCTTAACATTTCTGCAGGTACTGAAGCGCAAATATCACGTTTTCTTTCTTTTAATGCATCTGGATTTTCTAGTTTCGTTTCGTAAACTCTGGTTTTGATATATTCCTATAGGAATAAAATCCGAGGTTGTTAAAGCAGAAGATCTTGCTGGCCATTGAATGCAACACCACGATCTACCTACCGTTTGAGATACACATTGCTGAGATATTCTCCAACCGCTCTATACAATGGGGTGGTGCACCATCGTGCTCAAAACAGTGCCTAACTCTGGTGGGATGTTCTCTGGAATCTCTAGATTCAACTGGAGATGGATTCCCTACATTTAAATCAATTTGTTAATGAAAGTTTACGTTCAACGGGTTTCCGGATACAACCCAAACTCTTCATTTATCTGTGTACTCATAGAAGGCTTTGACCGATTTACCATGTGGCGTTGGCCTTGTGTTGCCATGGGTGCCTGTTTATATTTGTCTTTTGTTATTCAATTGTGTAATACTTTCTCCCAGCATGCCTTACAGGTTCTGACTACAAGAACTTCTTTCAAAGCACTCTCCTAGACTTACTGTAAGACGTGCCATGAAAATAATAAGAAATATGTGGTTCGTGCATGATGAGGCTGCAGCACGTTTTGGACTCATTGTATGAGATACACTGGCTGGTATCCACCAAGACAGACGTAGATAGGTAGAGGAGCACCAGTCTCATGGCCTGCACGTTCCCCCGACCTCAATCCTTTGCATTTTTATCTTTGAGGACACCTTAAACAATTGTTTTATGCAGCAGACAGACACCCTGGATGAAGAAACTCTTAATTTACGTGCCATGAAAGCCTGCGAAACGATAGGGAACATTTGACAACCCATGTTTCGACAAGTGCATGCGTGTTTAGACCTAAGAGGAGAACATTTCAAGAATTTTCTGTCAGCTGTGTTGTGTTGAACATCTCCTAACAAGATGACAACTTCAGAAATAGAAACACGTGTCACTTTAAATTGTTTTGATTAAAAACATTTTGAACCTCAATAAATCGAAAACGAAGGGTTTTGGGACCTATGCTTATATGAACATTTTCTCTTGTTTTGTTGTAAGGAACTAGTCCCCAATCTTTGTAAAAGTATTCTTGAATCATCCTGTATAAACACACACACACACAAAACACGTGCTAATATGTGCACTACCTCGCTTGGTAGATTTCAAATTAATAAAATAATATTCCATGAAAGCTGCTACATTTAATTCTCCGTTAACCATACAAAAACCAATTTTATTCAAAGCATTACCTTCAGCTATTATTTTCACGGTATCCTATTTAATTGTGTAGGGTTTATTTTAATTTATAAGCGATTATTTTGAGATAATGATTATTTGCATTATTTGTACAGGAGCAATATCTAAATGTTACCGCCGGGTATCGATATTCTGAAAATGATTGTGCAGGCAATCGCGAAATAAGAAAAACAAAACCTTCAATATGCAGTCTGGAATGTTTTAGCATGCTTGAACGAGCATTAACATGCCCTAACGGGCGCTTTAACTTGATGTATATCGTGGATGTTGTTTTATTTTTGCTGTAGCATTCATGCCACAAGCTATTTTTGGTGTTTTTTATCAGTTCTCTTTCCTCGTATCTGATACGTTGATACGCCACATTATAACCAAAAAACTAATTTTCAATAAAGCAGCTATGATGAACTGGAGTATGAATGACGTAAATGGAGAAATAGTTAAGTAAAAATAATAACTGTCAGTGAGTAACGCGCAAATCTGTAAAGCTTGCATTTACTTGGGCTGTTTAAAATATATTTAAGGACATGCATGGCTGAAATTTGAAATTCCAAACTAATAATGCTAACTTTTTTAAATTTATACTATATACATGTAATATAATGCAAATAATTTACTGAGAAATTCCATTAATTTTTCTCTAATGCTTTGGACGTCATACACGAAATGGTTTTATATTTTTGACGGATTACCAAGAAAAGTTCGTTGCGACAAAAAATTAGAATTTTGGTCTGCTATTTTAACCTGAGATTTCAAACACAGCCATTTTTTGAAATTTTCATAGACTCCAAAGATGTTTAAAGTTATGAATATCCTTTTTTGTCATAAAAAGTATAATTTATATGTTTGAAATTTGAAAATGTGTGCTTAAATACATCTGACAGTAAAACCTAGGACAATTCTTATCCATTGTACCACAGTGAACATGTACAGCAAATTTTATTTGTGTAACAGAAAAACTGCTTCTCAAGGAACATTTTACAGGAAGAAAATGTTGAAAATATCACTAGCGAGATAACTTGAAAAAATTTGAATGCATGGCTCACATTAAAATTCACCAAGTTGGTAGGCTAGACCATCAGTTTTCCCCTTCCTCTTCTCTACTGCTGCCTTTCCTGTTCTTTTCTTTTGAATTCCTGATACTCTTCTGCATAACTTTTTACATTGCATGATGTGAAAGAGATCTCGTCGAACTGAAGTTTTTCTTGCCGAGTCCAGTATAGTTTCGCGTCTAATGCTTTGCTTTGGCTCCAGTGACTTAACCCTTAACTGGTATCACATGGTCTTGTGGACTGCCGGTGAATACATTTTCGCGTCTTATTACGCTATATACATCCGCAACTAGCTACCTTCTTATCAGTGAGTCTGCAGTCTGTGTAGGAAATGGACGTGTTCTGCTTCTTTTCATTGTTGAGTTCTATCGTCTGGAACCCAAGAAGCGGTCTCTCAGACTTCTAGTACCAGTTACTTATTTATTTCCGACAACGTAAGTATTTTCACTTATTCATATTTTTGATTCTCCATTTAAAATATTGAGGAAAATAATTCAATAATAATCCCTACTATTAAATAAACATACCAGAATGTGTGTATATTATATATTAATTAATGTTTAATTCACAGTATATTTATAAATACAAATTTTCACTGTAAACTAAATTCATATACACGAGTATGTTAAAAACCAAGTATCTGCAATATAACAAATATAGCTGGTATTAGCATATATAGCATTTTTCTCGATTCGTTTACAGAAAATGTCGGAAAAACCGGGGCCATCGTCCATGAGAGCAGATAATCCCATTAGTGAATCCATAACTCAGACGTTAGAAGAGCTAGAAGACTGTGACAGTGATGACGACATAAGTGCTCTCGTTCTCATAGTTGAGATTCAGAAACCGAGGATTGTGATGATGAGTCAGAAACTGAGACAGGAAGTGTACAAAGTAACGTTGCAACTTTCCTTGGGAAAAAGAGTTTCGTTTGGAACAAAACACCCCCCACCACGAAATGTACAACATCTTCCTGGATTGCAACCTCCAGCTAAATTTATTGCTAACAATCCCAAACCCCAAGATGTATGGCAACTATCATTCACCAGTGAGATGATAGATACCATATTTACATGGAAAAATGCAAAACTGGAAACGGTGAAGGAAAAATATAAAACCAGACATTATTATTGCTACATACAACTAATGGAATTGAGAAGAAGGGATTTCTGGGATTGCCCATATTTACAGAAATGTTTAAATCAAGTGGTGAGGGTGTTGAATACTTATTTGCAACAAACAGCACTGGGAGAGATATATTTCGTTGCACTCTGTCGATGAAAAGGTTTTTGTTCCTTCATACATACCTGCGTTTCGGTGACTCAAATATCAGGGAACAGAGAAAACAAACAGACGCAGTTCCAGCTATCTCAAAGATATTTGATATGTTTATTGGAAATTCTCAGCAGATGTCCTCTCTATTGATGAGATATTAGTTACATTTAGAGGGCGCCGTGAGTTCAAAATGTACATGTCTAAAGAGACCGCAAAATATGGCCTGAAAATAATGTGTCTCACTGACGCCAGAAACGGCTACCTCTGCAGGCATAAGGTGTTTCATAACCCCGCCAAGATGTACCCAATCTCACACGAATATCGGACCACTGTCACTGCCGACAACTGGTTCGGCTCCATTGAAGTAGTGGAGCAACTGCAAACGTGAGGTCTGACTTACGTTGAAACATTGAAGAAAGATAAAGGAGAAATTCCTCGAAGTTTTCTTCCACATAAATCAAGAGAAGTAAATTCGTCAAAGTGTGGTTTTCATGGAGATATGACTCTTCTCTCACGTGTCCCTAGGTAGTCTAAGGCAGTGATTCTAGTTCCTTCTTCAATACACCATACAATTGAAACCGATCCCCAATCAGGAAAACCTGAAATTATTGAATATTATAATTGTACAAAATGGGGAGTTAATAGTCTGGACCAAAACTCTGCAAATTATAGCTCAGGCCGGCACCCAAGAAGATGACCAATGGCAATCCTTTTTGGCATTTCTTGACATAAACACTGCAAACGCATATGTGCTATTCAGGACCTATCGAGATTCTGCTGATATTGCTAGGTTAAATTTCATGAAAATCATGGCAAGGTCTCTAATTGAGACTCACTTGAGAGGAAGGCTTCCACACAATTTACCCCAAGAATTGAGACTCAATATAACAAGGATTTTGGAGGCTCCCTACGAAATTCCGGAGAAAGATGCGATTGAAGGAAAGGTTTTTGAAAACCAAAAAACATGTACTCTGTGCCCCCCCAAAACTGAAAGGGAAGACAAGATACACTTGCTACAAGTGCCAGCGTGTAATATGTGTTCACTGCTCAAAAAGAGTGTGTCAAATTTGTGCAGAGAAAGACTGGATGTTTACATTATTCAAAAGTGTTCAGTTTGCCAGATTAAAAAAATAACTCTTTTTGTCCAATATTATAAAGTTATTTAAGCCAAAAAGTGTTTATTAGTGAACTTATTAATACAGTGAAACAGTTATTTAAATAGTTATGTTGTCAGGATTGTTAAAAGTAATTGTTTTAAACGTACGCGATCTCTCAGACCCTGTACCAATTATACATGTTATATTTTCGTACCGTACCTGTTGAGGGTTAAGGAATTAAAAAATAGTGCCAATTATACCTTTTTATATTCAGGAATTTTTAGTTGTACAGGGGTTTATCCATTTTGAGTGGGTTGTTTATTTTTACAACAATGAAATAGTACAGTTACTGTATGTTCCCAAACACTTAGGTGTATTAAAACATAAATCAAGGAAAGTTGTCCCCGTTAGGCTCAAAGTTCAGGACATGTGATATAGTGACAGTTCATTAGGATCATGAACATAAGACCAGGTAGCGAATCCTGACTACTCAAGCCTGCCACATGTCTCCCTCCGTGGTGTATGGTTACCATGCTAATCCATAGTATGGCTTCCTTCAGAAGGTAAGTAAAGCCGTTGGTCCCATGTGGTAGACTTACGGCATGTAAAAGAACCTCAAGCCTAAAAAGGAGGCCCATAACAAAATTAAATGGTCCAACACGCCCAATATAGAATGGGTCGCTGAGAACTACAGCACTTAAAGAGCGTCCATAAATAAAACTCCATTTCAAGTCTGCCACTTTCTGCCCAGGAAGAATCACCCTCGGGCGTGCGTGGGGTTTTCCATTAGGCCGGTGTCTATCTTATATACCAGGCCAACCAGCTCTCACCAGGTACGGAAGTCGTCACGCCACTTACGCGCGTCAGCCCCGAAGGGAAGACTACCGAAGACCTCGGTAGGGCCGACCTTTACCAGCTTAGGTCTACTAACTTTCTAGGTTAGTGCCGGAGGACATTAAGGTGTTTCATAACCCCGCCAAGATGTACCCAATCTCACACGAATATCGGACCACTGCCACGTCGAGTCCAACCCAATCCGAACAGCTCCCATTATGAGAGGGACTCAGATGTTCGGCGCGACTACTTCTAGTAAAGTCAGAAGTACAACGGGTTCGCAGCGATCGCACCGGAGCACAGCTGAAGAGGTCGGAACCTCCCCACTACGAGAAAAGAGTGGTCGATGCCAACGGCACGCGGGTTCCCAAGCGGTCACCTATCCAAGAACTGACCACGCCCAATGTGCTTAACTTCGGTGATCTGACGAGAACCATGTTTTCAGCATGGTATGGCCGTTGGCAAAAATGGCCTGCAGCGCGAAATTTGAACCTAGGAAGTTACGAGTGGAAGCAATGCCTTCTTAACTTCTCGGCTATCATGACTACAGATTTTTGGTATAAAAGCTGACAGCTCTCACGGGGTTTTGCGTCCGGGTAGCATAACAGGCTATGGCCGGTCATGAGAGCACTGTATCTTCGCTTGTTAAGTCTGTGTTCCTATAAATATAAAATATAACATAGTTAACTCTTACCGCACAGTACATTTTGAAATGTCCTCCTTCTACGCCTTACGGGGAAACCGAAGTGATGCAAGTGATTTCCCTGAATATTCGTGTTAGAACCTTAATTTGTTCATGGTCGGCGTATCCTCCTGTATTTGGAACTGACATCCCCTAGGACTTACATAGCCCTGACCCACCTAGGTGTCAAAAGCCTGTTGGGAGCCAACGGCACAAAACCACAGAATGGAGAACCTGGAAAGAGTGGTCGGCCCGTAGCCAGGCATAAGCGCGAGGAAGTGCAGGATCTGAAATATAAGCGAAATGGATGATAGGAAAAATTATGGAGCAATTGGTGCAATGAGTGGCGGGGGAAATCGGAGGGTTCGGAGAAAACCCGCCCAGATGCCGCTTCGTCCACCACAAATCCAACACGAGGGCGATTGAGATCGAACCCGGGACTCCTAGATGGGAGGTAAGCGGTTTAATCTCTCAAGATTCATTCAAATACGCGTGCTCAACCGATGTATTAATTCATTCGTTTTATTCAGTTAAAGCCAAAACGTTCTCCTACAAATATTGACCTAAATGCATCATTTTGTATCACATTCCTTGATACCTTTGTAACAATTTGTCTGGTTAAAATTCTCCTACAAGTGGATAGTATGTTTTAAAATAGTTTATATAAAAAAGTGGAGAGAACTGCAAAAACAAAGCAAAGTTATATTAATTATTTTTTTAAATAATTTATGGCCAATAAAAAAATAACCATATGTTTTGTTATAGTCATTCGGCACTGCTTTGGGAAGATGTTCAAACATCTAACCACTTTTAAGCTTTTAATTACCAATTTTATTAAAGGAGATTCTGAAACTGACCACCGCCGTTGTCTATGCATTTTGGCACCTAAACTATCGCCATAGTTCACGTTGAGAAATGCGGCAATTTCCTTTGCTTTAATCCTTCCAGATTGTGTGGGTTTATCTTGTACACTTTATGCTTTAAGTTACCCCACAGATAGAAATCACAGGGAGTTAGGTCGGGGGACCGAGGGGATCACAAATCTCAACTAATAATTTTGTCCTGAAACACACTTTCAATTGTTTAATACCGCCAAAAAACATGTCTGCGAATGTTTATTTTGAGAAGCATGAAGTAGACAAGAACATACTTTTCTAACAATATTTTGTTGCAGCATGAGTAAAAGTTTTGATGTGTATGAGGTACATCATAGTTTTACTTCTTCTAGCTCGTATGTACAATCTACGTGATAGATAGAGAAGGTATTATATTCCACCAAAAATGTGATGACCAGTTTTCAGCGGAAATGTATATATTGATGTCCCCTGAATCCGAAAAAGACATTTTTAGAAAACGGTTCGCGTGTATGTGTATGACCATCACAAACTACCCATTACATAGAAAAAAAGTGGAAATTTTGATTTTCTCAGAAATGGCTCGAACGATTTTGATTTTAAAAAAAACGTACACTGAAATATTTATATCACAAATAAAATGTATATTTTGAATTTCCTGGAAATAGTTGCTGAAGATCGCTTTATTCTGGATGAGTTTTGCGAAATGTTTCATAACGGACAAACTGTAGACCTCGTTAAAACACAGAGTTTACCCATTTACGTTTTTCTTCTGATGTTGACCGTTTTCGGGATATTCCCTGTTATTGGTTTCAATTTAAACGACCTAACTTTTCTCAAACTAAACCATGTAAAGCGAACCGAGCATCAATTGTTTCACGTGGTGACCAGCTTTTAAAATAATGGGCTATCGCTTTAGCTTAATGCATTCCCTTATTTCCCTTCTACTTACAATCAAGCAAGTGATATGCCCAATTCTGCTAGAGTTTATCTAGATTAGCATGATGTAAATAAAATAATAGTTTTTGGTAAGAAAATGTTGTATTTGGAACAGCTAGAGTAAGTTATGTGAAATTAGCACACCAGATTTTTTTCTTTTTTAGAAATTTCGCATTTATGTACATGGTAGGACGATTTCAGCTAGGCAAAAAGCCTTATACATTTTTAACTGTGGGAATAAATTACTATATCCTTCTATTGCTTTACAAGTTACATAATAACGAAAGTTTTATGATTATCAGTATTATTCTGATTAACACGATAGCATTCATTTTGTCACTCTATTCGCTCCAAAAATAAATGCAACCAATTAATACGCTCCAGGCGCAACTGTGAAGTGTTAAACTATGCGTATTTTAACAGGTGTTGCCTACAGGTCATTTCAGATAATTTGATACGTGCAGGTGATATAACTAGATTCCATATCAAACACCAATGTTGATTTGTAAAGCTTACGGACTATGGTTTATTGTTTATTTGATTAAGATTATACAAGGGCCATCCAGAAAGTGACAGACGATTTGGCACAACTAAACAATAACGAAAGTTATCAACACAAAACTTTATTTATAAAGCTAAAGTACCTTGCTCTATTTTTCAACGCAATCGTCATTGCTATCAAGGTATTTATTGTCACATGGTACTGGTTTTTCAACGCAGATGTTATACTCTTCCACCGCTAAAGATATGAACCAAAATGTCACTGTCTCTTTGAGGTCTTCATTCCTTAGGAAATCTCTTTCATCCAGAAATCCATATACGGTGTCCAAAGTGAAACTCTGGGTTATCTTAACTCTTTTATCAACATCTGCTTTCAAGTCCTCCATAGTGATTGATGAACTTCCACTCCGGTCTTTTTCATACGCACTGGTTCATCCTTGATTGCTCTGAAGTTAACTGCCATTTCCTTACTGAAGATGCGCTCTTTGCAGTATCGCCGCACACTTGCGTTATTTCCTTATAAAATTCGATTGGTGGAACATTTTGTGCATTTAAAAAAACGAATAAGTTTTTTGCAGGTGGAAAAGTATAACATCGGCATTGAAAAACTGGTACCACGTGACAATAAATCTCTTGACAGAATATAGATTACGTTGAGAAATATAATTGTACTAAGACTTAAAGATAATTGTCTTTATTTATAACTTTGAAGGATATTAGTTTTTTTAACTTAAAATCTTTAATATATCAATAAAATTAAAGTGCTGACTAATATCCCTAAAAATAGTGTATATAGTGAGAATATAATTGTTTTTGGGCAAAAATTCTTTTGTTGAATTAAAGGGTAAGGTAAATAAAGTTTTGTGTCGATATCTTTCGTTTTCATTTAGTTATGTCAAATCGTCTCGTCACTTTTTGGATGACCCTCGTAACAATTCCATGATCAGCGCACGAAATAGCAAAATATCACACATAGCTCGAGAATACAGAAACATCCAGATAATCTCTCTCTCTCTCTCTCTCTCTCTCTCTCTCTCTCTCTCTCTCTCTCTCTCTCTCTCTCTCTCTCTCTCTCTCTCTCTCTCTCTGTCTGTCTGTCTGTCTCTCTCTCTCTCTCTCTCTCTGAGAATAAAATACGACAGTTGGAACTTAAATTTTGAAAACTGTTTATTTACAACTGATAACAAGAGGGGTACAAGTTTTAATGATCTTCAATGTAGTCACCAGCATTGTGTCCGAATCACAGCAAATGACATACTGACCCTTCAAAACAAACCATTAGAACTAGTGCCAAAATTCAAATACCTTGCAGTTTCTCTTCAAACAACACTGACATCTTTCGACTTTCACGTGAAAGAAAGAGCAACAGCAGCAATAAAACCAGTCTGCAACATCCCGCAGCCCCAGAAACTTTCATAAAGACGGTAATTATACTATTTAAGGGGAGTCAAAATACCATATCTAGCCAATGCCCATTATCTCAGCAACTATTTAAGATAATGAGCTAATTTTTTCAAGGTATATTCAGCAATACCTTTACTGTTGACTGGTGAAAAATAGAATACTTTGAGACGGTAATTCTTTACGTCACAAAGGTCATCCTACATTTTCTGTCAAAGCCTTGACAACTTATAGCTTTACTTTATTTATTGTGCGTGCATTAGGGTTACAAGCGCTTGCTCGGTAAAAGTCCCTATTATTTACCAAGCAGGGCATTTCTTTTTGTATCCACGGGTCACCTGATCAAAATACAATGAAACCACGTGATATGGTGACGCTGAACACAAGTTTTGGCGGCAAATATTAAGCTATACATCTTGCCTCGTGGGCTATTTAAACATTCCCAATTTCAGAATTTACACAGTTTGCCATGTCTTTCCAACAAATACTCCCCGTCGCTTTAAGGAAGAGTTCCACGCTGAAATTTCAAAGTGTGATGCAAGTGCTACAATGTAACTAGTATTCTACTCAAGTGTAAGCGATAACCATCATCAGGGTGTTAATGAACTACACCGAAATAATTTGGGAGATTGTGCACGTGACTGATATAAGTAATTTGAGATCGGCGATGCATGTCCCCGGATAAACATAACGCAGCTACATAGCGTTAAACGTGTGGATATCAGGTGTTGATAAGTCGGTTTTAAAGCAAATCAGGTTGAAAAAATAGCTTAGAAGCCTTTAAAACTGCTGCCCGAGTATAGAAAGATCGATTTTTAGCGGCTCGTTACTACCGTTCTCAAGATTTAATGTCGCAAATCTTGAGAACTAATCACTTGACAGTGCGACACTGAGCATTCATTAGCTACGTTCTTGAGTTATGTAGCGTACTCTGGAGACGTTTTTTCAACTGATCTGGTGGTTTAATGCATAATGCGGGAAGCTGCTCTCCCAAAGGCCATGAGTTCGAGTTTTGTCATAGAGTAAATGATTTTATTATTATTTTTTCCATTCCAGACGAATTGCCGCGATACGTGGCTTACTGGCACTTCAGAAACTTATAGCCGTTACTTCGCAATTTCAATAAACAGGCCAAAGTCTCCTATCTCATATTACTTATTTAAGTGATCTACATATTCTGTGAAAGTATAGTTCATAAACACCCTGTATATATGGAAAGTGTTTCTCAAGAGTATAAAAGTGTCAAGAGAAATGTTCGGTGTCGCTGTTTGTGAGACGACTTCACTTACAATGTTTGATGTTTCTTCGACAAATGAATATCCGAGTGAAACAGGACCCTGCTGCTATTTTTAATTCTAAACCAGTGTCCGTGCCTACATTATTTCCTGAGCGAGCTCGACAGCTCTGCCGACTTAGAACCCTGAGAAAGCTACGCCGAGCCAGCGAAGGGATCAACATCTTCCTAAAATGTGCGTGACATTTATACAGGTTCTCACATCAAATACGGTGGACTCGCTCTCAATTTCTATATGCTCTCGGTTTCTCACTCGAATGATACACTTTAAAAAGAATCTGATGTGTTCCATTCACATGACTTTCTCTACATCTCTGTAACAAATTGTTGTTAAAAAGCTTATGCTTCTCATTACTTGATGCTAATCGAGAAAAAATTAGCAGAAATAGCCTTATTACTTGCTTCCTTGTAAGTAGAAGCGAAATAAGGGGGTACCATAGGTTAAAGTGATAGACAAAAGCTGGTTGCTATGTGACTCAAGTTCCTTTGTTTGTATGGACACGAGTTGGCAAATTCCTGTATGAGAAAAGTATAAGTTTTTCAAAGCTGAAACCAAAAACGATCAGCTACATGAAAAAAATGTATGATACATAAATTGGGTGTTAAACGTGTTCTTCATTTTTTGTGGGTTAAGTTTTTTTCCAGCTCTTACGGTTTAGCAGTTACGCAAAATTCCGTAAAATTGATCCATAATAAAGTAGTCTTTTGAGACTATTCCCAGAAAATTCAAGATATGCATTTTATTTGTCAGATAAATATATTTAATATACGATATTTTAATCAAAATCGTTAGAGCCATTTTTTAGAAAATAAAAATTTTCGAAAAAAGTTCCATGTAAAGGGTAGTTGGGGGTGGGAGATTATCTTGAAAATCTTCGTGTCGCATCCTTGGGAGATACCAAATTTAATTACCAAGGTTGGTATGCAACGGTCTTTTCGTTTTTGAGCTATGCTATCCAAAGACACACACGGATGTTTTTCTTAAAATGCTTTTTTTGGAATCAGGGGGACCCAAAACGTATATTTCCGGTGAAATTTCGATATCGATTTTTGGGTGGAATGTAATACCTTCTCTATACACTATGTACATAGTACGTGTAGAGAAAGAAAAAAAGAAAGAAAAAAAAAAGAAACAAGAATAAACCTGTTATAATTTGAATTCCTAAACATAATCCTAAAAGAGAACCAAAATTTCAGTGTCACACTTCTAATGAAATTCGCATACATGAAGAAGGCAACATTAGAAGCATAGCTTAGAAACCTTCACAAAGTCTTAGATATTAATGTGATTTTAGATGGTATATACAAGGTATTAGCGGCGGGTTTTCCTCCGGGTCCTCCAGTTTCCCCCGCCATGCATTCCACCAATTGCTCCATATTCGTCTTTACTGTTATCTGTTTCGCCTTAACGTCGCTTTCATACCACGCCTGGGCTGATCCTCTATCCCAGACCATAGTCCGCTTCTCCTGAGCACGCATCTGACCGCAGGCATTAGCTTGTAGGTCCTGAGATTGTAAGTGCTCTATATGAGAAGAACAAGCAGCTGGAGAAAAAGAGCGGTAGTAATTTTTAATGCTCATTAATAAATGGCGTTTTTAAAATTTTAGAAAGTGGAAGTATATTTTGGATGCATACAATCAAATGTTTACTTGTGATAATTATATTTTAAGTGCCTAAAGTACCGCTCCCTATGGCCGCGCTCGCTGAAGTGTTTGGTGCTTCGTGGCACTGGGGATCATGGGTTCGAGTCCTACCTTGGGCATGGATGTTAGGGTGTTTGTAAGTGTGTATGTATATTTGTCGGTAAAAAGAAAACAGTGAAACAAATAGGATAACAAATAAAGTAGAGAAAATGGAAAAAAGAGGGAAATGAAAGAATACAGCGCTGGAATTCCAGCAAGACTCCGGAATTGTATTTTATAGTATATAATTTTATAATACATAATTCTATATATAATTACATATATGATTTTAAAACGTATTGCAGGTACCTAAAAGAGAGCAGTGCCAATATTTATAAATGTTGGTTATTAAACTATGATTATAGAACCAGTTTTCGTATATAAACGTGAGGTTCAGTTGCAGTATTAGGAATGAATATGATGAGGTTGTCAAGGTAAAGCGTGAGGTTTAGTAGCCTAATCAGGAATGAAATTGATGAAGTCGCCAAGGTAAAACGTGAGGTTTAGTAGCAACATTGGGAATGAATTTGATAAATTTGCCAAGGTAAAACGTGAGGTTTAGTAGCAACATTGGGAATGAATTTGGTGAAGTTGCCAAGGTAAAACGTAATGTTTAGTGGCATAATTAGGAATGAATTTGATAAAGATGCCAAGGTAAAACGTGAGGTTTAGTAGCAACATTGGGAATGAATTTGATAAATTTGCCAAGGTAAAACGTGAGGTTTAGTAGCATAATTAGGACTGAATTTGATAAAGATGCCAAGGTAAAACGTGAGGTTTAGTAGCAACATTGGGAATGAATTTGATAAATTTGCCAAGGTAAAACGTGATGTTTAGTAGCATAATTAGGACTGAATTTGATAAAGTTGCCAAGGTAAAACATGAGGTTTAGTAGCATAATTAGGACTGAATTTGATAAAGTTGCCAAGGTAAAACGTGAGGTTTAGTAGCATAATTAGGACTGAATTTGATAAAGTTGCCAAGGTAAAACATGAGGTTTAGTAGCATAATTAGGACTGAATTTGATAAAGTTGCCAAGGTAAAACGTGAGGTTTAGTAGCATAATTAGGACTGAATTTGATAAAGATGCCAAGGTAAAACGTGAGGTTTAGTAGCAACATTGGGAATGAATTTGATAAATTTGCCAAGGTAAAACGTGAGGTTTAGTAGCATAATTAGGACTGAATTTGATAAAGTTGCCAAGGTAAAACATGAGGTTTAGTAGCATTAATTAGGAATGAACTTGATAAAGTTGCCAAGGTAAAACGTGAGGTTTAGTAGCATAATTTGGAATGAACTCGATGAAGTTGCCAAGGTAAAACGTGAGGTTTAGTAGCATAATTTGGAATGAACTCGATGAAGTTGCCAAGGTAAAACGTGAGGTTTAGTAGTAACATTGGGAATGAATTTGATGAAGTTGCCAAGGTAAAACGTGAGGTTTAGTAGCAACATTGAGAATGAATTTGATGAAGTTGCCAAGGTAGTGGAGGTTAATATAGCGTTGTCCAGAGCTGCAGGAGCGCACGCAGACGGCCTGACGATGACACGCCAGTCACATGCAGGCTTGTTGCAGATGTGGGCGTGTGTGTGTGAGCAAGCTGCTATTGAAATGTAATATCAATCATTTTTGTGGGTCAGCCACATACACGCTACTGCGTCCCTGTGTGAATGCTGGTGCCCTGTTTTTATTATTAATTCCTGATTGAGGCTTTGGCGCTCCTGACTCCTAGTTAGGGCCAGAGGGCTTGTAACGGACAACTACAAAGGGAGTAATTTACATGACGCCCAACGTAACCTTGTTTCCAGGGCTTGACCTCGTCGGGGGCTATTTTGTGAGCCGCACCTTCTACAGCTTTTAAACCTTTAGTAGCGGTCTCGGAGAGCCAAGCCCGGGGTGTAGAAATAGCACTTCAATTGTTATTCTTATTCCAAGATGTTTATAACTCTTTCCCTGCAACACACTCCAAAATATCCTTTTAGCACTAATTGTTGATACTCTTTGTTTTTATGTGCATGAATAAAAAAGGACGTATATATGCTTTTGTAGAGCACATTAAGTATAGTGCAGTGACATGCAGCCTCAACAGCAAGTGGTGTGATTATGTGTCTATTCTGTTGTTTTTGTAACCCAAGCTTTTAACACTAGAGCTTTATACATGATTTTCTTTCGTAGTATATAAACATATGTATACATGCATATTCCCTGAAAAGGTCTATGTTCAGTGGCTTCCTGGGCTAAACGAACCTACAGAAAGCTTTCTAATGTAATCTAATCTAATCTTTTATTACTTTCTCTATATGCACTATCTACATAGTATATAAATAAGGCATTGCAGTACACCAGAATTCACCGAAAATATAGGTTTCAAGAACCCCTAAATCAAAAAAAAATATTTTTAGGAAAATGTCCCTGTATGTGTATACGTGGGCAGCATAGCTCACAAACGAAAAGTCCGTTAAATACCAAACTTCAGATTTTTTGTTCTAAAATGCCTAAAAGGTATAACAACATAAAGATGTAAAATAGCCCGCCTGGGTAGTGCGGTGGTAGCGTGCCTGCCTCACATTCAACAGTTCGTGAGTTCGAATCTCGCTTAGGGTGAGTTACTCCGATAAGGTTTTTTTAAAGGTTTTCCCTTATCCTGAGAAGACAAATGTCGAGAACTTTAAGCTACATGGTCCCCGTTATTATTTGAGCATCATTTCACCAATTCCATTCATCGTCCGTTATGACCAACCAGGTTGAAGGACGTTAAGCTACAAAAAAATGTAAAAGCTATAATTTTCTAGAAATACCCTGTGTGCTCCACTTCATTATTCAAAAGTAAGGTTGCCAATCGTAAAGTCTAAAAAGTAGTACACAAAAAATGTAGAACTCTTTAAACCGCAATTAATTTAAGTAAATGTTTTGTGGAATCAGCGATTTCCTAGACGTTATTAATGGTTGGAACTATTCATTCTTCTCAAGTGTTGCCGGCATTCAGTTGTTTCTCACAATTACATGGAGCTTGGGGTACAATTCTTAAACATTTCACTATAGCTATTCCCTTTTTACTTTCTCCACGCGCACGTACATGGTGTATAGAGAAGGTGTTGTGATGCACCCAAAAATTAGATACCGAGATTTCCACAGAAATATATATTTTGAGACCCCCTGAATCCAAACAAAAGCATTTTGAGAAAAATGACCGTGTCTGTCTACCTATCAGTGTATGTGTCTGTGGTAGCATAACTCAAAAACGAAAAGTCCTTTAAGAACAAATTTGGTATTTAAGTTCAGTATCCTCCAAGAATGCGACACGAAGATTTTCAAGGAAATCCCTTCTCCTCCAACTATCCTTTATATAGAAACTTTTTGAAAAATGTTGATTTTTATAAAAAAAATGGCTATAACGATTTTGATTAAAATATCGTACATTAAAGATGTTTACATGAAAAATAAAATGTTTATCTTGAATTTTCTGGGAATAGCCCCTAAAGACATCTTTATTCTGGATGAATTTTGCGGAATTTTGCATAACCGGTAAACCGTAAGGGGCAGACAATAATTACTTCATAAAAAATGTAGCGCTTGTTAAAATAGGCAATTTATGTTTATACGAGTCATTTTTTTCGTAGAATCGAACCGTTTTTGGGATACTCCTCTTTATTGGTTTCAGTTTTAAAAGACTTCTACTTTTATCAACTCCTGGCCAAACAAACAAAGGAATTGCATAGGTAGAGTCAGACTGAAAAATTCAATGTCATAGTGGGGTTTTGAACCAAGGATCTCTTGAACTTCTCAACTGACTCGCATACAATGCTATACCGGCATGTTGCCATGGTAGCTCAGTGGCAGAGCAACCGGCTAGAGATCGGGAGATCCGTTGTTCAAATCCCGGCTATGGCGTTGAATTTTTCAGTCTGACTACCTATCCAACTTCTGTCCTAAACAAGGCTTGTGTGAAAAAAACAATTAATCCAAACAAAGGAATGTCAATCACACAGAAACCAGCTAAAAGATTTGACTATCGCTTTAGCCTATGATAATCCCTAATTTCCCTTGCACTTCTAAGGAAGCAAGTAATAAGACCATTTTTGCTAATTTTTTCTCGATTAACATGAACCAAATAGAAGAGTAAGCTTTTTAACAATACTTTGTTGCAAAGAAGTAAAGAAAGTCACATGAATAGAACACATCAGATTTTTTATTCTTCTATTTATACCCCAACTTCAATTGCATGGCCCAGCGAAACATGTTGCCTATTCTCAATAGTGTTAAACTGGTGTACTGGTTGTTGTCTTTGGTTCGCATATTCTTTAATCTTATTCATTAGATCAAACACATTCACACTTTCAGACTCTAGGGAATATAGGCAGTAGCCTGAGCTAGAGAAAAGTTCCCCACCCCAGCCGGGAATCGAACTCGGGATCCCTAGACATCAAACAGGAACTCTATCGACTGAGCAACGGGGACAAGCAGTTATTCCCTTTGTTTCTATATCGAAATGTGGAACGTAGATATTTCTGCGAACGTTTATCTCGGTTAAAATTAGATAGAAAAATAAAATGTATACAAGGGTCGTCCTGAAAGTGGCAGTGGATAATTAAACAATAACGAAAATTATCAACACAAAACTTTATTTCAAAGCTACAGTACCTTACTCTATTTCTCAACGTAATCTCCATTCTGTCAAGACATTTATTGTCACGTGGTACCAGTGTATGTTATACTTTTATACCGCCAAAGAACTTATTTGCTTTTTAGAATGCACAAAATGCACGGACAGTCGAATTTTACAGACAAATAACACAAGTGTATAGTGACAATTAATGAACTAGACTTCAATGAAGAAATGGCGCACAATTTACGAGTAATCAAGGAAGAACCAGTGTGCCCGATAAAGACCAGAGTGGAAGTTCATCGGTCCTTATTGAGGAATTTAAAGTAAATGTTGATGAAAGAATTCAGAAGGACCGTTATTTCAATTTGGCCACCATACGTGACTTTTTGGGTGGAAAAGATTTAGCAACCGGTGAAAACCTCAACATCTTGGCTCAGAACATTTGCGGTGGAAGAGTGTGACATAGGCATTGAAACGCCGATATCACGTGACAATAAATACCTTGAGAGAAATAACGATTACATTGAGAAATAGAGTAACGTACAGTAAATAAAGTTTTGTGTTCATATCTTTGGTTACTATTTAGTTATGCCAAAACGTTCGTTTCTTCCGGGATCGCCCTCGTAATATAGGACAGAGGGCAGAGAAAATCTTGTGAACTTGACACATCAGATTTTTACATTTTCTAGCAGTATAGAGAGTAGTATCGATTTGTTAGCTCAAAAGGCAGAGCGATAACAGCAGCCTCCTCATTTCGAAACGACAGAGACGCGGTAGTTTGATGTGTGAATTTATTGAGATAATGTCCCTGGCTGGGAAGGAATATTAGCTCCGTTAACATCCAGGAGATAATCAGCCTCAAGGATAAATACAAACGAGACAAACAACAATACACGGGGTAAGAATATTCCTGTTTCTGTTGTCATACAGGGTGTTAATGAACTACACCGAAATAATTTGCGAGATTGTGCACTGACTGATATAAGCAATTTGAGATCGGCGATGCATGTTCCCCGGATAAACATAACGCAGCTACATAGCGTTAAACGTGTGGGGATCAGGTGCTGATAAGTCGGCGTTAAAGCAAAGCAGGTTGAAAAAATGGTTTAGATTACCTTTAAAGCTGCTGCCCGAGTACAGAAAAATCGATTTTTAGCAGCTGGTTACTACCGTTCTCAAGATTTATTGTCACAAAAATCTGTAAAAGCTCGAACTAATCACTTGACTGTGCGACACTGAGCATTCATTAACTACGTTCTTGAGTTATGTAGCCTACTCTGTGAATGTTTTTTATTATTATTTTTTTCCTTACAGATGAAGTGCCGCGATACGTGGCGTACTGGCACTTCAGAAACTTATAGTCGTTGCTTCGAAATTTCAATAAACAGGCCATAAGTTTCCTGTCTCAAAGTACTTATTTAAGTAACCTACATTTTCTGTGAAAATATTTCGGTATCGTTCACTAACACCCTGTATAACAAGGAAGTATTCACGAGCTTCCAAAGTTATGAAAGCCTAACCCTTTATTGCATGGTGTTGTATATATGCAATAAAGATACTTAATCAACATTTTTAGTATTTCATTGGACTTTTTTATAATTTAGTATTACACTAACCTTCAACAAGAAAATTCGGCAAATTATAGCTGTGTTATATTGTAAAAATATTAATATTTTTGCAATAAAACTGTAGTGTTTTTATAATAAAAGAGAATAACAATCATGCGTCAGTATCCAAGGACGAATGGGAGGAAATATATTATTTCTGTACTACTTCTGACGATAATGTAAGGTGCCTTCTTTGTTCCAGGAGTTTACGGGGAGTATATACGCTATCATTATGTAGCGTATCATAAAGAGCACGTGAACATTTTAGGCAAATAGTCTTAACAAAATTAATCATCAAATGTAATTATCATACCCAACCATATTATTATTATTATTATTGATGATGATGATGACGCGGCGGTGGTGGTAGAGTACTAATACTATAGTCATTGGATAGATAGAATCAGATTGAAAAATCCAATGCCATATCCGGGATTTGAACCACGGATCTTCCGGTCTTTAGCCGGTTGCTCTGCCACTGAGCTACCATGGCATCATGCCGGCATAGCATTGAATCTTCAAAATGACTCGCATGTTTCACGGTAAACCACAAGGTGTTCTCAAATTATTTTGAGATGACAGCCCCAATGGCGGCTTACAATGTTGTAAGTACTTAACCCCCAGGATTCATAGTATATCCAACTGTTATGGTCAATTGGTATTGCGTTAATTGCTTTTTCACACAAGCCGTTTGCACGCAGGAATCAGTTGAGAAATTCCATGCTATTCCGGCATATTGCCATGGTAGCTCAGTGGCAGAGCAACCGGCTAGAGATCGGGTGATGCGTGGTTCAAATCCCGGCTATGCATTGAATTTTTCAGTCTGGCTCTACCTATCCAACTCCTGTCCTACACACGGCTTGTGTGAAAGAACAATTAATCCAATATTATTGTTATTCCCTTTATTATCATCACATTCGTTAAATGCTATGTACGAGTATAATTTAATAAATTTAAACACAGTTTAGAAGGTATTGTGAGTAGAAGCCTAATATTTAGGGATGCAGAAATGTGATAATGGATAAAATTGAAGACACTAAAACCACATTAAAATGTAACGATGGCACGACAGTCCACAAGGGACTTTGACCTACCGCCCGGCCGCTGCATCCCCCATCTCGGCCCGAAGGCGTGCAGTGCTGGAGGGTGAGACGTGATCAGCGCCTCGAGGCCCTCCCGGTTGGTTGATGCGGTCTTCTCGATCTGGAGCCGCTACTTCTCAATCAAGTAGCTCCTCAATTGGACCACTGGAGCCTCACGTGACTGAGTGCACCATCGAACCCAGATCTTCCGCTTGACAAGCAGCCGCGCTACCACCGCGCTAAGCAGGCTACCCATGATCTCGAATATCAGATGCAAATCTATGTGCGGAGTTAAAAGTACAGTATTTCTTAGAACATGATAACCCTCTGCGAAAGGCGATGCCCCTTTAAAGTTTGGGTTTAGGTGTTTTGCGGTTGTAAACCAACCCTCGCTGTTGCCAAGTCTTCTACTTACTGCTCCCTTAACTGAGGCGCGAATCTCAATTTGAAGCAGTCTTCGAATCTCCTGGAAACAGGAATTTTACTACGTTGCTTCTCACCCCTAGTACAGGCTCGTCTTTTGTTTGCTAATGGTTACTGCCCAGTGGCAGGGTAGAGCGGTCCCGTTTGAAGGTCATCATGTTTTGGAGAAGACTATATTCGCATGTGACAGTGACGTAGATTTGGTACTCTTGTGTGATGATTCCTCGCTGTGGCCTGTGACAGGTATTTACCATGCAGCACTAACGACAACTGCCCCATACACCTTTGTAGTGCGGTACAGTATCTCTGTTGAGGTATACTTTGGAGATCCCGGATCTATCTGATAGACTCCACAAAGCTCTTTCTAATAAATCTATTAAGAAGTCGACGGAGTACAATTAGAGCTCAAATCCTTTTCCGGGTGAATTTTAAGATAGTATCAGGTATTTCCGACCTTTTTATACGTTGTTGTACAATTATTTTTTCTGGAAAACAAATTGGTACATACGTCCATCCGTCAATCCTTGCGTCCGTTTGTCCACCAGAAAATCGGCATTGGGTAGGGCTTGATGTGTCCTCTTCGATTTCTGATCATACTTCAGTATACGAGGGCCCTTCAGAAAGTAACGAAAGATTTGCCATAACTAAATAATAACGAAAGATATGAACACAAAACTTTATTAACAAAGTTACAGTACTTTACTCTATTTCTCAACGTAATCTCCATTTTGTAAAGACATTTATTGTCGTGTGATACCACTTTTAAATGCTGATTTTATACTTTTCTACCGCCAAAGAACTTAGTCGTTTTTATGAATGCACAAAATGTTCGGCCAATCGAATTTTATTGGCAATTAACGCAGGTGTATTGTGATAATGCAATGAATGACAATTCAGTGAGAAAATAGCGCATAATTTAGGAGTAATCAAAGAAGAACCAGTATGCACGACAAAAACCACAGTGGAAGTTAATCAATCGTTATGAAGGAATTGAAAGTAAATGTTGATGAAAGAATTCAGAAAAATCGTTATAGCACTTTTGTCACCGTACATGACTTATTGGGTGGAAAAGGTTTTGCAACCGATGAAAACCTGAACATCTTGAGCGGAGGAAGAGTATAATATAGGCACCGTACATGACTTATTGGGCGGAAAAGGTTTTGCAACCGATGAAAACCTCAACATCTTGAGCGGAAGAAGAGTATAATATAGGCACCGTACATGACTTATTGGGCGGAAAAGGTTTTGCAACCGTTGAAAACCTCAACATCTTGAGCGGAGGAAGAGTATAATATAGGCACCGTACATGACTTATTGGGAGGAAAAGGTTTTGCAACCGATGAAAACCTCAACATCTTGAGCGGAGGAAGAGTATAATATAGGCACCGTACATGACTTATTGGGCGGAAAAGGTTTTGCAACCGTTGAAAACCTCAACATCTTGAGCGGAGGAAGAGTATAATATAGGCACCGTACATGACTTATTGGGCGGAAAAGGTTTTGCAACCGATGAAAACCTCAACATCTTGAGCGGAGGAAGAGTATAATATAGGCACCGTACATGACTTATTGGGCGGAAAAGGTTTTGCAACCGATGAAAACCTCAACATCTTGAGCGGAGGAAGAGTATAATATAGGCACCGTACATGACTTATTGGGCGGAAAAGGTTTTGCAACCGTTGAAAACCTCAACATCTTGAGCGGAGGAAGAGTATAATATAGGCACCGTACATGACTTATTGGGAGGAAAAGGTTTTGCAACCGATGAAAACCTCAACATCTTGAGCGGAGGAAGAGTATAATATAGGCACCGTACATGACTTATTGGGCGGAAAAGGTTTTGCAACCGTTGAAAACCTCAACATCTTGAGCGGAGGAAGAGTATAATATAGGCACCGTACATGACTTATTGGGCGGAAAAGGTTTTGCAACCGATGAAAACCTCAACATCTTGAGCGGAGGAAGAGTATAATATAGGCACCGTACATGACTTATTGGGCGGAAAAGGTTTTGCAACCGATGAAAACCTCAACATCTTGAGCGGAGGAAGAGTATAATATAGGCACCGTACATGACTTATTGGGCGGAAAAGGTTTTGCAACCGTTGAAAACCTCAACATCTTGAGCGGAGGAAGAGTATAATATAGGCACCGTACATGACTTATTGGGAGGAAAAGGTTTTGCAACCGATGAAAACCTCAACATCTTGAGCGGAGGAAGAGTATAATATAGGCACCGTACATGACTTATTGGGCGGAAAAGGTTTTGCAACCGTTGAAAACCTCAACATCTTGAGCGGAGGAAGAGTATAATATAGGCACCGTACATGACTTATTGGGCGGAAAAGGTTTTGCAACCGATGAAAACCTCAGCATCTTGAGCGGAGGAAGAGTATAATATAGGCCCCGTACATGACTTATTGGGCGGAAAAGGTTTTGCAACCGATGAAAACCTCAACATCTTGAGCGGAGGAAGAGTATAATATAGGCACCGTACATGACTTATTGGGAGGAAAAGGTTTTGCAACCGTTGAAAACCTCAACATCTTGAGCGGAGGAAGAGTATAATATAGGCACCGTACATGACTTATTGGGAGGAAAAGGTTTTGCAACCGATGAAAACCTCAACATCTTGGCTCAGATCTTGAGCGGAGGAAGAGTATAATATAGGCACCGGTACCACGTGACAATAGATACCTTGATAGTAATAGCGATTACGTTGAGAAATACAGCAAGGTACTGTAACTTTGTAAATAAAGTTTTGTGTTCACATCTTTCGTTATTATTTAGCTATGCCAAAACGTTTCGTTACTTTCTGGATCACCCTCGTATAAAAAATCTCCTTAAAATATTTTCACACAGTAAATCCGATTCCTGTATTTGCCAATTCCCTGAAAGTAAAATAAATCCGCCGAAATAAAACAGAAACGAAGTTTAAAATCTTAAGTTGGAAGGCAACTGTAGCAGATAATAATCCAAAGGTGGCGCTGAAAACTCTACCAAACGCAGAACTTGTAGATTACTACTTTAAACGAGAAATTAGATTTTGAGGATAATTTCGTTGGATACATTGAAAAATGAGGAAACGTACAATAGTATCATAACCAAGAGAGGTGCACGAGAATAATAGGCCATAGTGATTCCATAGCGGTTGTTGGCACGTGTTATTTTGAAACACAACATGTAGCGTTGTACTATTTTTACTTTCTCTACACGTTCTATGTACATAGTGTATAGAGACGGTATCGTATTGCACCGAGATTTCACCGGAAATACATGTTTTGGGGCCCCTGAATAAAACAAATGTTTAGAAAACGTTCCTTGTGTGTCAGTCTGTGTGTGTGTGTGTGTGTGTGTGTGTGCGCGCGCGCGCGTGCCTGTAGACAGCTCAAAAATGAAGTCTTTAAGTACTAAACTTGATATTTAAGTTCAGGATCTCCCGAGGATGCAATACAAGATTTTTAAGAAAATCCCCCACTCCCATCTACACTTTTTATGGAAAATTTTACAAAATTTTTGATTTTTTCAAAATGTCTCTAACGATTTTGATTAAAGCCTCTTATATTTAACATATTTACGTGACAAAATTAAATATTTATCTTCACATTTTTGGGAATAGTCTGTAAAAGCCTCTTTATTCTGGATGATCCTTTGGGGGGGGGGGTGATTTAGCATGTCAAGTGAACCATAAGAAACAGACAAAACCTTACTAAACAAAAAATTAGAGCTGATAAAAACACACAATTTATACCCTATACAGTTTGTCCTGTAATTTCTTCGATTTTTAGATATTCCTTGTTATTGGTTTCAGTTTTAAAATAGGTACGTTTAACGTTTCTCATACACGAAACTGGTCAACTCCTGGCCACATAAAGAAAAGGATTTCAACCATATTTTGAGACATTTGACTGTCGGTATAGCCTAGTGTATTCCCTTATTTGCTTTCTACTTATAAGGAACTAAGTAACGAGACCGTTTCTGCTAGTCTATATCTCAATTAGCATGAAGTGGATAGCAGAGTAAGCTTATTACACAGATGTAGAGAAGTTATTTGAAAACATTTAAATAATTATGAGGAAGGTTTTTGTTCATGCAACGGTGTGTTCTGCTTCTAGGATTATTAAATTAATAAAAACAAGGCCAATGCGATGTATGTATTTTTCAAACTTCATTTTAAAAGCGCTTCAGCTCTCCGGAGGTGACTTGCTTATTCGTTTCATTGTGTGCTGAATGTGTGTGCGTCGAGAGGTGGAGGTAATGCTCTAGCATAGAAATAAACTTTTCTCTCATTGTTTGTGCATGAGCATTTCGGAGAATGCATTGCGTTTTTATCCAACTGATATTCAATAAAACGAAATAATGTGGAGCATTTCATACACCATTGTTGCTTCTGCGTTATTTCGCCTTGCAGGTTATATCTCTTCACATTAATTACTAGGATAGGATAGAATACGCTCGGAGGAGGCTCGACTCGGAATAATACCTAAACCCACAAGTAGGGAGGAATGAGGTGAGAGTACACCGGGCGGCGGAACGACGGCACAGAGGTCCAGTCCCTGCAATTTTCAGATTTTGTTTAAACTAAAAAAGTATAGTTCCGGTGTTTTTTAGCTTAACGTTCTTTAACCTGGTTGGTGACATCGGACGATGAATAAAACTGGTGGAATGATGCTCAAATGTTCTTATGCAGCTTAAACGTACTCGACATTTGTCTTCTTAGGATAAGGGAAAATAGCGTTATCCGCTTAACTAGCTCACCTTAAGTGAGATTCGAACTCACGATCTGTTGAATGTGAGGAGAGCAGGCTACCCAGTTGCTGCATTCCTTTTTCCTCTTCCCCCCTTTTTTTCATTTTCCCAACATTTCCTCTTTTTTCTATACGATTACCGTTTTTTGTTTTTTGCTTCTAATACACGCACCTATACACTTTTACAAACACACAACACCCATGCACAAGGCGGGAATCAAACCCACAATCCCCTTCGCCACGAAGCACCAAAGCAAGACACTTTAGCGAGCGGGGACCGGCAAGCCTTTTGTACAAAGATTGAAGCACCCCCGGCGGTCGGACAGTTAGACCGGGGACCTCACACAACATAGGGTCTAACGCCGACTCCAAGAGCGGCCCTTATCTATGCAACCAGCCGAAGTCGGGGGACGGAGATATACATTTTGAGCATCCTTTCAGGTGCCACGCCGCACCGAGCACCATCGCCGACGCTTCCAATGTGCTGAAGGATGAACGAAATGAGAATAGGAAGACTGAACACTCGGGAAATGATGGAAACCTACTCTCTAGAAAACGCAGGACTTGCAGATTATTAGTTTAAACGAGAAAATGACAGATTTTGAGGCCAGTTTCGTGGATACCTTGGAAACATGCAACAGTATCATAACAAAGAGAGGTGCACGGGAACAATAGGTTATTATACATAGTAGTAACATAGCGATTGTTGCCACATTAATTATTTTGAAACACAGCATGTACTGATGTACTATTTTTTTTAAATAATTATGAGGAAGGTTTTTGTTGAATCGACGATTTATTGTATGGTGTGTTCTACTTCTAGGATCATTAAATTAATAAAAGCGGGGCCCAATGCGATGTATGTATTTTTCAAACCACATTTTAAAAAGCGCTTCAACTCTCGAGAGACTGCCTTGCTTATTCGTTTCATTGTGTATTGAATGTGTGTGCGTCGACAGGTGGAGATAACGTTCTAGCATAGAAACAAACCCTTTCTGTCATTGTTTGTGCATGAGCCTTTCGGAGAATTGTATTGCGGTTTTATCCAACTGATATTCAACAATGCTACTATGAAAGGAAATAATGTGGAGCATTCCATACACCATTGTTGCTTCTGTGTTATTTCGCCTTGCAGGTTATATCTCTTCAGATTAATTACTAAGCTAGGACAGAATACGCTCGGAGGAGACTCGGTTTCGAACCTTAAGTTATTGTACCTATGCCCCACAACTGGGCCGTAATCCAACGAACGATGTAAAACAATCATAACACGAGTGTCATACACTGTTTTTAGACAGTTACAGACATATTATAATTATAAATAGAATGTTTTACCTATTTTACGGAAGGAGGGATGAGGTGAGAGGATGCAACGGGCAGCCGGAGCGAAGATACAGCAGTGACAGGGTCCCTGCAATTTCCAGATTGACTAAAGTTGGAGAGATTCAAGGTGATTTCTGACAGTTACCTTACATTGTGGACGCTCCGTCACACTGTTGCCACTTCGTCCCGTCCATGGCTACAACAGGGCAATAAGTCGTTTTCAAACACACGTTAAAATACTCGCATACAGCACAAAAGTATATTACAACATGTAGAAAAAGTTTGTAACAAAGCAAAATAGCGCAGTACAAGCGGATACTCGCGCCAAGTAAAACTACATTGAGGAATGTTCATTACATCTTGCAACAAGGATGGCATCATTGCTTACGTAGCATGAATCTATTGGCAGAGAGGCAGACACACCTCTCATCAGCTGAGACAGTGCGCTGGCTGTCAGGGATCACTTATGCATCTCCCCAACTTTAGCCAAAACTACTTTTGTTCGCGTTGTTCTTTGCCTTTCATGACCCGAACGCTCGCAGACCTATCCTCCGGAAGTTTGGTGGCGCCTTATATAGTAAACCAAGCTCCTAGCTGTGATTTACTCTTTTGGGGTGAAATTTCGCGCTATCGCTACGTAAACTGCGCGTCCCTTGGTCATGTGGCTGCTATACCTCACCACGTGACGCAAAATACAATGAAACTTAACCTTCGTCTACCTTATTTCAGGATTCCCCTGCACGCATTAAACACAATAGAACTGAACAAAAGTTAAGCTGTTTTCCTAACAAAGGCTCTGCAACCTGACAAATAAATACTAACTTTCTACTCTTACTTGAAAAAAACTATGCTGCGTATAAAATCAAGTTCAAATATTATTTTTCAAATATTATTTTTGTTGTACAACAATATTATATGCTTGACACAGACAGATATCCACGAAAATACCGTTTCAATCGGTTAAGCCTTTACAGCATGGTCCATGAGTTTCCTTAAAAATAGTTATTTATGAAACAAGTGGCAAAAATGGTGTTTTATATTGTGAGTAGGAAGCTTGCGAAACGAAGCCCTAGGCCGAGTACAGTAATCCTACAAACAATATAAAATAATTTTAACACGTGTGCCATGCACTATTTTAGGATAGTTATAAATAGATTGTTTAACTATTTCACGGAGTTCCTGCTTAATGGTCTGCAGTATTCAGTTGTTATCTAGCTTAGCATCAGTGCTGACATGATGACTTACTCGTACAGAACGGAAACATTCTGAAGCAGTTATGATTTTGCTCTGCCCGCTGCTTGCATAATTTTGTTTGGTTCAGCAGATACCAAGCTCATGACATTCAAATCATCCGCCATATTATGGATCGATACGAGCTTTCAGAGTCATAGTCTACTTGAATGAGACCGTAGACGTATAAACCAAAGCTGACTACATTGGAATGTTATAATTTTATATAATTTTATAACACTGAGTGAAATTTCTACTTTTAACACTACTGAAATCTGGGGAAAAACTTACTTTTAGCATCAAATGTCTAAAAAATAATTTTATGTTCATTAACGATCACAAGTAATGGAAAAACTGCTTTAAAATTTTCAGACCTCGTTGTGACACATGTTTATTAAAAAGATTGGAGCGTGCCATATATGGCACAATATACATTAACTCACTAACTCAATGAAGCACACACACCTTCTGATGACACATGGCGTAATTCGAAACATTTCTGTCTTCTTTTAAACAGAGGCTGACTTCATATTTTTCACATCTACAAATGTATTTTCCTTGCAATCACGGAATTTACACCTACCATGCACTTTATGCCATATGTGAAAATGATGGATGCCATTTTGTCGTAATTTAGCTTGAAGCACTTCTGCTGTTGTTCAGTTGTTGTTGTATTCCACTTTTGAACGACAATGTCTTCCCTATTCTGCACAAAGCTATCTTAAGGACATGTAAGATTGAAATTTGAAACTCCAAACTACAAATGCTACCTTTTTGAAATTTATACCACAGGTGTAATATAATGCAAATAAGTCACAGTGCAAAGGTCACCCATTTTGTTCTAATGGTTTGGCGGTTATGATCAAATTTGTTTATGTTTTTGCCACGCTACTAGAAAGTCCCTTGCGACAGAAGAATTCAAACTAAGGTCTAATATTTTAAACTTAGGTTCACAATAGTATATTGTTTTTTAAATCTCCCTAGGTTTTTCTATGTCTCCTTTGGTTTTGGATCAAAAAAGTTTTAAAGTTATGAATGTGGTTTTTTTTTTGCCATAAAAATATAATCTTTATATTTGAAAATTGAAAAAATATACTTAAATACATGTGACAGTAAAACCTGTGGCAAAACGAATTTATTGTCGTCCTGTGAACATGTACAGCAAAGTTTATTTGTGTAAAACAAAACTGCTCCACAAGGAGTATTTTACAGTAAGAAAAATTCTGAAAATATAAATAGGGAGAAAACAAGGTAAGATTTGAATGCATGACTTGCCTCAAAATTCACCAGGCTCTAAGGTTTGACTCCCAACTTTCCTATTCCTCTCCTCTTCTGCTGCCTTTTCTGTCCCTTTCTTCTTGTGTTGCTACTTTTCTTCTACACAATTTCGGTTTTTACTTTGCGTGATGCGAATGAGATCTCATTGAACTGAATTTTTTCTTGCCGAGTCCAATACAGCTTCACCTCCAACGCTTTGCTCCAGTTAAGGCATTTCAAAATGGCACTCGTTGATCAGTTATAATTTGTTTATATATAGGAATGTTTAAATCATGTTATGGAATTAAAATAAGAAAACTCGATTTTTTTGTGATTTTTCATGAAACTTCAGTCATACATACCCTTAAAAAATCTTGAAGATGGTCCATAAAAAATTGTGGATCCATATTTGCAATAATAAATGTAATGTAATTTATGTACCATATAATATATTATGACAGCACCGTCCGTGCATGTACCCTTATCTTGTTCGCTCTGGTATGCGGCAGTGAAGCTGGAACGTGAGACATCACAGTTCACTGATAAACAACGGCGCAACGCAGATCCTTCGGAACGCAAGACTTCTCGCGACATCACGATTATTCAGATACTTGAGATGTTTCTCGAAACTTTGGTTTCTTCTACCTTCGAGAAGTTTCCAGAAAGTGTGTGACGTCATTTTCTCGCTATAAAAAGTAGAAAGAATTGCAGTGAAGGTGGGTTGTGGTATGTACTCAGTCGTGAGTGACTGGAGTGTTATCACGCAGTGGTGCGCGAGCCACGGACAACGTGCAGTTATAAACTGTCAACTGTCTTACGTCGAGTGAACTATTTGCAGTGCAGTCGAGTGAAGATAATTGTTTATATGTAAATAATTGTTGATTCAATAAAGATATTTGTTGTAATAATTATTATGGTACACCACAATGACAAACTTCACTATACAAAACTCCATGGCACGACAGCCCACAAGGGGTGAGACGTGATCAGGGCCTCGAATCCCTCCCGGCCGGTCAACGCGGTACTGTAACCGCTACTTATCAATCAAGTAGATCCTTAATTAGCCCCCCCCCCAAGGGACTCACAAGGCTGAGTGTACTCCTGACCATGTCTCCCAGCGAGGGAGAATTCCCCACGTCGGTAACGGAAATCGAACCCAGGTCTCCCGCTTGGCAATTTTGCTATTTATATAAGCAAATGTATATATACACACAAACACACTTTTGTGCTAATACATAGCTTTATTCCATAATGTGTAATATCTGGAATAAACGCATTTTTCAACGTGTAATAAAATTTAAGGATGGAAAATAGAACTTAGCTGTAAAACGGCCTATGAGTTTTTATTTGAAGTGCCTAGACATCCCAACAAATAAAATTGACCTGAAGAGCGCTTCAAACTAACAGCTGCTACATAATCTGCACAACAAAGGAAGAAATCACAAAAGCTCTAAGTAAACATCACAAACGACATTTTATAGTATTTTTCAGAACATGATTACCCTGTCCCATTCTTCTTACAAAGTCGGCATGACTTTAAAGTTTGAGATTAGGGTGATTAGGTTCTCGCTGTTGCCAAGTCTTCCATTTACTGGTCCCTTAACTGAGGCGCGATTCTCGATATACGAGCAATGTCTCAAGGAAACAGATTTTACGTTGCCTCTCGCCCCTAGTGCAGAGTCGTCTTTTGTTTGCTAATAGTTATTGCCCAGGGAAGGGGGGACCGTTTGAGGGCTCTCATGTGTTGAAGAAAACTATACTTGAGAAAGTAATGGATCATGGAGTAGCAAACACGGTATATCATGAAAAAAAAACAAACCATGATATGCATAATGTATTGTATAAAAACTAAACTATAGAGCATGCCATATATTACCCACCATGCGTAAGAGTTACATACCAACCTTGATAATTCAGTTCAGCAGCTTCCACGGAAGCGACTTGGAAGATTTTCAAGAATAGTCCCTTCTCTTTAAACTAGCCATTACATGGAACAAGTTTTGACAATTTTGATTTTCTAAAAAATAACTGAACTGTCTTGATAAAAATACCGTATATTAAAAGTATACACGTGATAAATAAAATGTACATATTGAATTTCCTGGGAATAATCCCTGAAGACTGCTTCATTCTGGATGATTTTCGTATAACTGGTAAACGTAAGAGCTGGACAGAAACTTATTATACAAAGATATAGATATTGTTAAAATACACAATTTATGTCAAATAGATACATTTTTGTGTGGAAGTTAACGTTCCCGGGATATTCCGTGTTTGAAAATACGAGTCCTTCCTATATGTTTTGTTTTGCTCCTGTCCATACAAAGAAAACTTATTTTCAGTCACATAGAACCCAGTATTTAAAAGATCTGACTATCTCTTTAGGCTTGTGTGTCCTCATATTTCCCTTCTACTTACAAGGAAGCAAGTAATAATATCACTATGGTAATGTTTATCTTTATTGGCACCTAGGAGGGAGGGATGAGGGAGAGGTCCGAAGGGTGACCAGATCTCGATGACGTCGGGTGAAAGCATGGGCTGGATCTCAAAATTTACAGCTCAGGTGCACCCGGGCTCTACTCCACCCCCTAGCCTCCAAGGGACCCCCGAAAGGCCAAAAGCACCCGATGGCGGTTCATGACAGAGTGGTCCTGCAACGATGTCAATGACGAAACCTTTACAGAGCACACATCCATCGCCCAGCCGCAACTAACCAAACGCCGGGTGTCTAACCCGGTACCTCCTGGATGACGTTATCGCCTGAGCCACCCCGCTCGGTTTTGCCGGTGTCGCATGTTCTAGTCTACAACTGTAAGTATGTACACTATTCCTAATTAATGCCCTGTTTGTCCAATTATGCATTCACAGAAAGCCGGCCACGGCCTCGTCAAATATAACAGGTATATCACATATGAGAATTAGAATGAGAAACTCAGTATTAGAGAACAGAGCCGCACATTACATCACCATCTCGTAACAGGTATTTTTACTTGCCTACATAGCAGTACATGTCCTTAGATGTCGGTGGTAGTGCGGCTAGTTGCCAAGCGGGAAACCTGGGTTCGATTCCCGGTACCGGCATGGGGAATTTTCCCCACCTGGTCCGGGGTGCACTCAGCCTTGTAAGGTCCCTGCGGGAGACCAATTGAGGAGCTACTCGATAAAGAAGTAGCGGCTCCAGATAGAGAAGACCGCATCAACCGGCCGGGACGGAAGGTGCTGATCACGTCTTACCCTCCAGCACTGCACCTATTCGTGACGCCTTCCGCGCAAGATGGGGGATGCAGCTGTTATGCCATGGATTTACGTTTAATTGGCAGTACAAAAGCACTCAGTCATTCACTGTTGCTTCAGCCATGTTCTCGATTTATACAGGTTCAAAATGTTATTAATCAAAACATTTTAAAGTGACACTTTATTCTAATTGTTGACGTTGTCTGTCTGTTAAGAAGTGTTCCACACAAAAATCACCTACAGCAAATGATCCAATGTCCTCCTCTTGCGTTTAGACACGCATGCATTCGTGAATCATGGAATGTGAAATACTCTCAGTTGGTTCGTATGATTTCGCAGGCTGGCTTGCATGGCACGTAGATTAAGAGTTTCTTCATTTCGGATGTCTGCTGCATAAACTAATGCATTAAGGTGCTTCCAGAAACAAAAATCCAAACGATAAGAGGTCGGGGGAAGGAGCAGGCCATGGAACTGGCCCCCCTCTACCTATACATCGGCCATTCTAGATACCAACCAGTGCATCTAGGACAATAGGACTAAAACGTGTTAGAGCACCATCCTAAACCACATGTTTCTTATTTGCAGAGGCACATTTTCTAATAAGTCTGGGAGAGTGTTCTGAATGAAGTCCCTGTAGACAGCACTTGGAAGGCGAGCTAGAGGAATGCATTACATGCCAACACAAGGCCAACTCTGAAGGGTAAAATGGGCCTAATCTTTCTATGACTGAGTGTAAAAATAAATGAAGTTATTAGGTTGCACCCGGAAAACCGTTGAAGGTGATTTTCATTAATAAACTGATAACACGAAAACGAAGCGTTTTAGAGCATATGCTTATAGGAACCTATTTTCTTGTTTCGATGTTAGGAATCCATTGCCAAACGTTGTAAAAGTATTTTTGAATCATCCTGTATAAATAAGAAGACTAATTGCTGTTACACTTTGAGGAAATTACTAATGGTGTGTGATGAGCTCACAAAACGAACCGGGATCCTGGTTTTGAAACAGTTGCTTTCAGGCAAACACAAAAAGAGAAGAAATATCGCTAGAGCCCAGCAGCTCCATACACATTCACGTTCCTCCCTTGGGAATGCTTGTTAGTGTTAATTGAAAGCCTCTCATTTGCTGGTATTATTCATGTTGCGAACAGTAAAATAATAGCATTACGCATGTGAGAGTAAACTGTACATTTTCACAGCGAGGGACAGATGATGCTTTTAAAGGAGCGGGGAATTTAAGGACATGCATCACTAAAAGTTTGAACTTCCAGACTAATAATGCTGGTTTGGAAGATAAGACTCTCCTTAGCACAGCTCACTAAGAGCCTTGGCCTACCGCCCGGCCGCTGCGTCCCCCATCTCGGTCCATTACAGACGTCATGGATAGGGTGCAGTATTGGGGGGTGAGACGTGGTCAGCGCTTCGATTCCCCAGGCCAATTAATGTGGTCTTCACAACGACCTGGAGCCGCTACTTCTCTATCAAGTAGCTCCTCAATTGGCTCCCCCCAGGGATCTCACGAGGCTGAGTTCACCCCGGTCCAGGTCTCCCGCTTGGCAAACAGGAACGCTACCACCGCGCTGAGACGACCTTTGGAAGTTATGGTTTTCTCGAAAATGATGATCTTCAAACGAGACCGCTCCCCTCTGCCACTGAGCAATAGCTATTAGCACACCAAAAACGAGTCTTTACTGGGGATGAGAAGTAACGTTGCGGGTTCAAACCCGGCGGAAAATTCCTTAGCATGATTTCCTTCGGAAAGGAGGTAAAGCCGTTGGTCCCGTGTCGTAGATTTACGGCACTTAAAAGAGCCTCAAGCCTGATAAATAGATCTCTGAGCAAAATTAAGTGCTCCTTCAATAGAATGGGACGCTGATGACCTCAGTAGTTAAAGAGCGTCCATAAATAAAAATCTTCATTTTACTCAGACCGCCAGTCAAGCCCTGTATCCCGAAATATGATGTAATGTTTTGATACAAAGGTCAATCAAGAGTTGATAGTTTGAAATACGCACAAGTAAATGCGAGTTTAAAAACTTTTCGAGTTATCAGTTTACATTTACTTATTTGTGGTTGGGTGAACAAGAGTAAGCTCTCAAGTAAAGTTTTTTATTGGAAGCATCTGGAGTTGAAAACTTGTGCTTAGGCGAACAGTACTCGGTGAATTTCATTAACGAAAGTGTCTAGGGATATTACTAGCTCGTGAAACGTCCAGAAACTGGACTCGATTATCCTTCCTTCGATGCCATGTCCGTGTTCAATTCAATTTTAACTTTATTCTGTTTATCCTCGTTCTCGTATTTGCTATTTAATGCTATGGAAAATCACCTTTAATGCTCTGTTACTCGTCGGAGAAATATTTATACACAATCATTGATATACGAGGACCGTTATGTTTTTTTAACTTCCGATAGGCTATAAATAAAAGACCAGTTCATAGAAAACAATGATTTTATTACTAAAAGTTTCGCACACTTATGGTTACTTTTCAACATAATCACCGAAAAGATTGAGACATTTATCGTACCTGTGCACAGTTTTGCAATAACCGCATCAAAAAATGTTGCCGCCAATGATTTCAAATGAGCATTGACGTTGTTTTGAAGATCTTCATTGGTTTGAAAGAGCTGGCGTCCTAGCCACGTCCTCAGTTCAGGGAAAAGGTGAAAGTCGCTGGGTGCTAGGTCAGGACTGTACGGTGGATGATCGAAAATGCCCCATTGAAGGTGTTCAAGTAGATGGGTTGTGCCAGCAGTGTGTGGACGAGCGTTATCATGGATCAACACAATTTCTGAAGTCAGCATTCCTCTTCGTTTGTTTTGAATGGCTCTCCGCAAACGTCGTAAAGTACGAAGATCTTCAAAACAATGTCAATGCTCATTTAAAATCATTGGTGAACAAAACTTTTAGTAATAAACTAATTGTTTTATATGAACTTGTCTTTTATTTATAGGTTATCGGAGGTTGAAAAAAAACCGCCCTCGTATAAACTGAGCGATGGAGATACAGTCAGTTAGGATCATTGTGAAACTCCACTTTGGTATTCTATTTTTTATTGTTTCATTTATATGGCCCCCTTTAACATTTAAGGTCATATCGGGGGCTTTGCACTTGAAACAACTCGTTGTCTGTAGGCTTTCTACATTGGGTTTAAATAATTGTATTTTCCTCCAATACACACACACACACACACATTCACTCTCACATACATATTTCCAGACTCTGTGGGGGATAGGAAATAATTCTGGCTAAAGAAAAATTCCCCGCCCCAGCCGGGAATCGAACCCTCTACTATGGAGGCACTCTCTGCTTTGGTGTTGTTTGTTTAAATGCATTAATCTATCTTATTAACAGCTACATTTTAACCGTACACAGGAAAAATAGCTTTGTAACTCGAGCTGAAAGTAACGTTTTTAAAAAGTACTTGTTAAAACTGTGAAATTATTGAAATTATGCATAGAGCCTTTTTGGGGGAAAAAATCATCTGCGAACTAAAACATGCCTTTAAAATAAACCCGTGGAACAGGTATCATCATTCAAGTATTTGGGTTATTTTTTTTAACTGCAATTGTCATATCGGGGCTATGTCTTGTGAAACTCGTAGTACTGTTGCGTTTCAGAACATTAGGTTAATCACTTTTTTATTACTAAAAACACGCACATTCACTCTCACGTACATACGTCCTGACTCTGTGGGAGCTAGGGAATAATTCTGGTTAAAGAAAAATTCCTCACTTCAGCCGGGAATCAAACCCGGGATCTCCGGGTGAGAAGTCAGCTCGCTGGCCACTCGATCACGGAGTATTTGGGTTATTGTTTATGTTAAGAAACAAAAATATATGGCAATAAAATTAAAAAATTACGATTATGCAATGAGTACCATTAATAAAAGTTTTCAAACCGTTTCTGGCCCAAAGACGCACTAGGATAAAGTCTTATAAGACACTAGCGAGGCCATTTTAATGTATGGAAGTGAAGCTCGGACAATACGACAAAGTGATCAACAGTTATCACAGTTAGTGAAATAAAATTTATAAGAACTGCAGGATACGCTAAACTGGATAAGAATATAGATATTATGAAAGAATTGAAAATAAATCCAATAATATATAAAGTTCAAAATTGGAGATCCCATGTAATCAGAATGCCTGCGTCAAGAATTTCACGTCAAATATTAAATTACAGTCCTCAAGAGAGAAGTCTGTTGGGTCGTCCGATGAAGAGATGGAACAGGCCACTAGGCCTAATACTTGGCGGGAAGATGATAAACAGGAAGCAAGTAAGAGTTTGCTGCTCATTCTGTTGTACATCAGGAATATAAAAGGAAATAGCTGAAACACTACAAGCAAATACTAAAATAAATTGTTAAGGGGACACAGACGCACTTTTAAAGTGATTTTGGTCAAATATGTCGATTTTTAGATGTTTTGTGCAAAAAGTGACCATACTTTAAAATACATATGTATAGTTTCATTCTCCTAGGGAGGAGAATGAAACGTTTTCGACGCCATTTTAAAGCATTGCACTGCTTAAAAAACTCTCTGCGAGACTTTGAACCTAAAAAAATCTGACGTGATCCATTCACGTCACTTTCTCTACATCTCTACAACAAATTATTGATAAAAATATTTTTCTACTATTTACTTCATGTTAGTCGAGAAAAAATTAGCATAAATGTTCCTATTACTTGCTTCCATGTAGGTAAAAGGGACATAAGGCAGTACCGTAGGTTAATGTGACGGTCAAAAGCTGCTTGCTATGTCATCGAAGTTCCTTTTAATGGAGAGGAGTTGACAAGTTCCCATATGAAAAAAGTGTAAGTATTTTAAAGCTGAAACCAATAAAAAGGAATAACTCAAAAACGACCAACACCACGAAAAGCTGTATGTAACACAAACTGTTTTTTTAACGAGCTCTACATTTTCATCAAGTAAGATTTTGTCTATCTCTCACGGTTAACCAGGTGGGCAAAATTCCTCAAAATTCATCCGGAATAAAGATGTCTTCAGAGGCTATTCGCAGAAATTTCAAGATATACATTTTATTTATCGTGTAAATATCTTTCATATACCATACTTTAATCAAAATCGTTAGATCCATTTTTGAGAAAATAAAAATGTTCGAAAATTGTTCCATGTAAATGGTAGTTAAGGTGGGGGAATTTTATTGAAAATTTTCGTGTCGCATTCTTGGAAGATACTGAACTTAAATACCAAGTTCTGTATTTAACGACTTTTCGTTTTTGAACTCTGCTGCTCACACACACACACACACACACACACACCGATAGACAGACACCCACACACAAGAACATTTTTCTAAAAATACTTTTACTGTATTCAGGGGGTCTCAAAACATATGCTCCCGGTGAAATCTCGGTATCGAAGTTTTGGATGCAATACAATAGCTTCTCTATATACTATGTATATAGTACGTGTAGAGAAAGTTAAAATGATTTAAATCTTCTCCCACAAAGATACAGCTAAAAGTTTAGAAATACCTTCTAAAGTATTGCAGAATGTGTGTAATAAAATGTCTTTGCAATTTTCATATTGGTCATAAATTAGTTTTAAAACATTAATCGGTGTTCTCTTGCACTTTTTTTTCCATTTTCTGATATAAAACATTTTTGTTTTAAAAAAGACAAGAGGAAAATTACAACTAGACAATTTCTTACAAGGGTATTAATGAATGCAATTTTTAAAAACTCTGAAGCGTTCCATTCGCATGGCTTTCTCTAGCTTTTCTGTAACAAACTATTCTAACAAAAGATTATTCCTTCTTCTGTTTCATGCTAACCGAGATAAAGGTTAGGACAAAGTGTCATACTATTTGCTTCCTTTTATGCGTGTGCGTGCTATAATCCTTGCAAGAGAAATTCTGTTTCAGCATCATATAATAATGTTTATTTAACTTTCACGATTATATTAGTAGGTTTTTCTCCTTGGTAGTGATCGTTTTCAGCAACATGGCATGAGTAATATCTCTGTGAACTAAATTTCTTGAAATACTGCATTTCTTTGGAACGCACAAAATATTTTTTCACGTTCCAGTATTGACAAACATGAACAACTGTTCCCAAATAGGAAGAAAACTTATAGGAGTAGAGGATTTTTGAGGTATACCACTCGTTGAAGCTATGACAGGACTCTGTGACACACGTGTACAACATAGAGACCCAGCGCCACTGTTCTGACATTGGCTCTTATGCTCGCTCTGTAAGACTTCTCTGCAGGCAAAACCAAGCTCTGACGTCCTATAATTTTCAGTTGGACAATCCTGATTTAGAACATCTCAAAGATATTCTTGCGGTTTGCATATATATGGTCGATATACATACATTGATGTAGACTGACGCTCCTGAAGTATCCACCGGTTTGATATCATCGCAGGGAGCTGCAGTTACAGACCGCGCAACAGCACTTGACGAACGTCATTTTTAAATGAGAGATTAGATGCGAGTCACTCAACTTTACTGTGTATTCTCAAAACGTTATCATAAGGAAGCAGAGCTGTTTTTTATTGCAACATGAACTATTTGCTGACCTGTTTATCAAAGGTAGGCTAGTTCACTGTACTTCGCTAAAAGTCATTCGTCTAGAAGGAACGAGCAGCCTATACTATATATTACATCACGTTGCTTATTGCTTCGAATATAGGTCACGGTCAGAGGTAACACACCAATGCTCACACAGGCAACAAGACTGCATTTGTTACATTAAGGTGCATACTCAAATACGATTTATCAGTACATACTTTATTATTCATGATGGGTATGAATAAACTACTAATACTGAAGTGGCAAAATACGTGGGCAATCCAGAAAGTAGCAGACAATTTGGCATAATAAATAATAACGAAAGATATCAACACAAAACTTTATTTATAAAGTTAGAGTAGAGTATCTTACTCTATTTCTCAACGTAATCTCCATTCTCTCAAGACATTTACTGTCACGTGGTATCAGTTTTCCAATGTCGATGTTATACTTTTCTACAGACAAAGGACTTATTCGTTATTTTTTTTAATAAACAAAATATTCAGTCAATCGAATGTTGTAGACATATAGCGCAAGTGTATGGTGATAAATGCAATGAGCGAGTCTTCAGTTAGGAAATAGCGCATAATTTAAAGTAATCAAGGAAGAACCAGTATGCACGACAAAGACCGGAGTGGAAGTTCATCAATCGTAATGGAGAGTTGAAGGTAAATGTTGATTAAAAGAATTAAGAAAAACCAGTGTTTCACTTGGGACACCGTACAGGACTTTTGGATGGAAAAGATTTCTCAGCAAGAAGACCACAAAGTGACAGTGATATCTTGGCTCATCTTTGGCGGTGGAAGAGTATAACATCTGCGTGGAAAAACAGACACCACGTGATAATTGATAGCAATGACGATTACGTTGAGAAATATAGTAAGGTACTGCAACTTTGTAAATAAAGTTTTGTGTTGTTAACTTTCCTTATTATTAGTTATGCCAAATCGTCTGTTACATTCTGGATTGCCCTCGTATATTGCGCCAGTAAGCTCAACAAGGGTGCGGAAGTTTTAATAGTGATGAAGATCCTCAGTTTCAAAATTTCACCCCAAGTCTGCTCTCTAAGACCTCTTCAAAAAACTTTTAAATTTCAAAGGCGCATGTAAAGGTGTGTGGTTACAGATTGCGCTCCTTTGGATTTCTTACCACGGATATCTACGCTTTTAACCTTACATACCATACAACAATGAATGACCGACAGATATACGACAGCATTTCCGGAATCAAACCTCGAAGATGAAAGCCTGTAACAAACTATTCTAACAAAAGCTTATTCTTCTTTCTACAAACTGCTAAACGAGATGAACGTTAACTTAATTACTACTTAATTCCTTATAAGCAGAAGAGATATCAGGTAATACACCAGGCTAAAGCGATAATAAAATCTTTTAAACGCCGATCGATATGTGAACAATTGAAGTTCCGTTCGCTTTGCATTTCCAGAAAAACAGAAGAGAGATGACACGAAAGGTAACCCCGTTGGAGAAGATACGTAGTTTAAAATTGAAACAAATAACCAGGAATATCCAGAAAACGGCCAACTACGTAACTAAAATGTATCTGACATAAATTGTATGTTTTAACGAGAAATACATTTTTGTGTAGTAAGTTTTGTCTATCTCTTATGGTTTACCAGATATACAAAATTCATCCAGAATAAACAGGACTTCAGAGCTATGCCTAGAAAATTTAAGATATACATTTTATTTGTGAAGTAAATAGCTTTAATGTGCGGTATCTTACTCCAGTCGTTAGAGCCACTTTTGAGAAAAACAAAACCTTCTAAATGTTTTTCTAGTGAAAGGTAGTTTGAAATAGGGGGATTTTCTTTAAAATCTTCGTGTCGCCTCTTTGGAAGACACTAAACCTAAATACAAAGTTTTGTGTTCCACGGTGTTCTCGTTTTTTAGTTATACTGTCCAAAGGCACACACAGGATATTTTTCTAAAAATGCTATTTTTGGACTTAGGGAACCTCAAAGTATATGTTTCCGATGAAATCTCGGTATCGAACTTTTGGGTGCAATACAATACTATCATATACACTACATATATATAGTACGTGTAGAGAAAGTAAAAATATAATTGTAAGTTGAATATTCTTCATTAGTATTCTAAGAATGCATGCATCTGAACTTGATTTCCATGAGTTTTTCATTTACTCGCAGCTGTTACCATCAGCACATGCTAAGGGAGGTGCATTAAGCGCGAATACGAAGAATATCTTAGCCAATAAGGAGAAGGAAATGTGAAAGAACACACTTTTGTGTCTGTTTCTGTGTGCAGGAATGTATAAACAAGTGAAAATGCATCTTGCAAACACGAGTGTCATCCAGAAAGTGTCAGACGATTTAGTGTAATTAAATAATAACGAAAGTTACTAACAAAAATCTTTATTTGCAAGTTACAGTGTCTTACTCTATTTTTCAATGTAATCGTCATTGCTAGCAAGGTATTTATTGTCACGTGGTACCGGTTTTTCAACGCAGATGTTATACTCTTCCAACGCCAAAGATCTGAGCCAAGATACCACTGCCACTTTGTGGTCTTCATGGCTGAGAAATCTTTTCCATCCAAAAGTCACGCACGGTGTCCAAATTGAAACACCGGTTTTTCTGAATTCTTTTATTAGCATTTGCTTTCAACTCCTCCATAAAGATGAATGAACTTCCACTCCGGTCTTTATCGTACACACTGGTTCTTCCCTAATTACTCGTGAATTATGCGCCAATTACTCACTGAAGATTCGTTCATTGCATTATCACCATACACTTGCGTTATTTGTGTATAAAATTCGATTGGCCAAACATTTTGTGCATTCAAAAAGACGAATAAGATGTTTGGTGGTAGAAATATATAACATTAGCGCTGAAAAACTGGCACCACGTGACAATAAATATCTTGACAGAATGGATTTTCCAGAATTTGCGCCATTTTAGCTTCTACAACAACAAATAAAACAAACAAGCATTGCAAAAGCACCAATCAAAACTTTGAATTTCGTAACACAGCACCGAAAATTCTGTTGCTATTATTTCTTTTACAGAATGTTTAAGTTGTCTATTTCTGTTGTAGTAACCCTGTATTCTCTGAAATAACGTATAGATAGAAGGTTCGGTTAACTTCGGCTTCCTTCCGACTGAAATATTCGCTTGGCGAGGGAGAAAAGATTTAGTCGAATGTCAGCTTTAACCGATGTAGTGTCGAGGTAGCTGACCGCGGTCCTTGCAGAACAGAATGACATACTCACCATTGCCCTTCTCTGAGCAGTAACTCGTCTTTGTAGTACTTCCTAATCCCTGCAGTAAAACAAGAGAGAGTGAGACTTTGTATTTTACTGACTTCTTTTCTTTTTGGCAAAGAGGGGATTCTTCCGGACTTCAGGACAGCTAAATAATGAATTGAACCAAAATGTGAAGCTAGTTTCCAGTGTTTCTAAAATATTTCCATAATTCAGTTGTAGTTCTCGTTGTTAAGGGGAGTCGAAATAAAATTGAAGACTGGAAATGTTAAACGTTCTAAGTGCCGTTTTTATTTGTTCTTGCTTTTTTCCACCAGAACGTTCCATGTTCCCAGGTGCATATTCCTATTCATGTTTCGAGTGCCAATTCGTGGATTAAGTAGTTCAGTGAATCGTTAACAAATAGCATAAGTCTAAGTACCAAGCAGTGATGCCATCTAGTGTTGCAAGTGCCAGCGCGGCAGTCAACTTTTTAGTTATTGTGCTGTGAGGTGGGTGCGCGGTCGTACATTATTATCTGTTAATTTTACAGTAAATAATACAATTTTTATATACAGTGGTAGAATCTGCTAAAGCTTTAAATCCGTATCAGGTAGTTCTAATGGAAGAAGGCGATTTGTTTGATCTGAAAAATGTTGCTGATTCACTGATAACATTAAACAAGAGCACAAATCGCATCCTTTTCAAGTAGCTCTGACAACCTCTTACTCAACATTACAACAGTGGAAGGTAGTAAATAGAGGAAAATCAGCAGTTGATATAAAGCAAACTCTACTTCAGCTGAAAGATCAACCGCGTTTGTGGGTTGAGAAGAAGCCAGATCTCTCTACCATGTTGCCATTCCTTCCTGAAGAGCATAGAGAGTGCTATAAGACATTGATTTCAATCCCAGAGTGAGAAGCAAACAACTCAACCAGTCTTCCTTTCAAGGCCACTCAACATGAATACTACATTGCTATTGTAGTTTTTGTAAACAATATTACAGTTTTATACTTTTCCCCTTATTGGATACTAAGTGCTTAGGAAAATGTTATCTACATGTTACTACAAATATTTTTTGTACTATTTCTCTCAAGATCCCTAAATAAAATATATGTTTGATTGGCACTTACATATGTGACACATAGAACGTTCTTATTATCGCTACCCTTTTTCTCCTTCACCATTTTATTTGGGCATAACATTTGTGTACAAAATAATGTTAGTATAAATTGCTCTCACACTGATTCTAGGCGTAATATGTTATATAAAAACATATACAGGAGATAATGAACTACACCGAAATAATTTGCGAGACTGTGCACGTGACTGATACAAGTATTTTTGAGATCGGCGATGCATGGTCCCCGGATAAACATAACGCAACTACATAGCGTGTGGGTATCAGGTGCTGATAAGTCGGTATTAAAGCAAAGCAGCTTGAAAAAAATGGCTTAGAATGTCTTTAAAACTGCTGCTCGAGTATAGAAATATCGATTTTTAGCAGCTCGTTACTAGCGTTCTCAAGACTTAATGTCGCAAAAATCTGAAAATCTCGAACTAATCATTTGACAGTGCGACACTGAGCATTCATTAACTACGTTCTTGAGTTGTGTAGCCTACTCTAGAGGCCTTTTATCAACTGACCTGGTGACTTAATCCGTAACGCGGGAAGTTGCAATCCCTAAGGTGCTGAGTTCGATTCCTGTCATAGAGTATTTTTTTTTTATTATTTTTTTCATTCCAGACGAAGTGCCGCAAAACGTGCACTTCAGAAACTTATAGCCGTTACTTCGAAATGTCAATAAACAGGTCATAAGTCTCCTATCTCAAATTAATTATTTAAGCAATCTACATATTCTGTGAAGATATTTCGGTATAGTTCATTAACACTCTGTATAGATGGTTTTAGGCTTCTCCTGAAAATTTTACAAAATGACACTTAGGAGGTGTGACATTTCCACTCTTCAATTTTCTAGTTTTGTTCCCATTTTCATGTTTTAATTGCATATGAATATTTCGAATCTCCCGCTTATTTTGGTATAACTTTCATAGAGATATGCAAATAAATAATTTAAAAATATTGTTGAAAATAATGTTTCGTAGTAGTATTTTTTAGAATATTTTGGTAGACTCGCTTGGTAAAGCATCAATAACTTTGTATATATTATTGTAAGAGAAGAAACCTTCTTTTTATATCGATCAGAAATGTTTACTTTAGCTATTCACAGCATTGATATCCCGCTCACAGGTCCTTCATGTGAGGGTGTCTAGCTACTGCGAAGTTCGGTTTGGAAAGTACATTTTTTATTTAATTTTATGTTTCAAAGCAATTCCTGAAACAGTAGAATTGTCTGTACAAATTCCCCCCTACCTCAGAAACTAATTGATACTACGGGCTAAATTGTTAGGGCAAGAAACAGTGAAAGTCTAGCCAAACGAAACCCTTAGTTTCATAATATAAGTCCTCATAATGAGTATCCTTAACAACTTTTGTCCCACAGCTGCTAGCGACCTCCCTGTATTTGTAATGCCTAACACCCTTTGTAGCTTGCATAGTTCATTTTTTCACTGCCTTAATTTAACTCTTGGTCAACAATACAATGCAGGAAATGGAAAGGTGGTCTAATCTTTGGGGTGTATATCCAATGCACCACTTTGGTCCCCACATCTTGCCAAATAGGATTCTACTTATCGAGAAGACCCTGCAAGATTTGGCAACTAAATGACCCAAATGACCTTTCTAAGTGAGTTTCTGGTCTAAAAGAAGAACTAAAGTATGAACTTTAGATGCTTATGGTAAAGTTTTAGCAAATACATTTCTTTAAGGTCTCAATGATGTTTATGTACGATAGGATACGGTCAGAAGAGGTTCGGCTCCGAACTTGAGGTTATTGTACCTACACCCCACGAGGTGGTGTCCTCGGGAGGGAGGGATGAGGTGACAGGATACGGTCGCAGAGGACTCAGCACTGAACCGAGGCTATTGTACCTACACTACACGAGGTGGTGTCCCCGAGAGGGAGGGATGAGGTAATAGGATAGGATACGGTTGGAGGGGGCACGGCACCAAGCCTGAGGTTATTGTACCTACACCCCACGAGGTGGTGTCCTCGGGAGGGAGCGATGAGGTGACAGGATACGGTCGCAGAAGACTCAGCACTGAACCTGAGGCTATTGTACCTACACTCCACGAGGTGGTGTCCCTGAGAGGGAGGGATGAGGTGATAGGATACGGTTGGAGGGGGCACGGCACCAAGCCTGAGGTTATTGTACCTACACCCCACGAGGTGGCGTCCCCGGGAGGGAGAGATGAGGTGATAGAATACGATACGTTTGGAGGGGGCACGGCACCAAGCCTGAGGTTATTGTGCCTACACCCCACGAGGTGGCCTTTCCGGGAATGGAGGGATGAGATGATAGGATAGGATACAGTTGGAGGGGGCACGGCTCAGAACATGAGGTTATTGTACCTACACCCCACGAGGTGGCGTCCCCGGGAGGGAGAGATGAGGTGATAGGATAGGATTCGGTCGGAGGAGACTCAGCACCGAACCTGAGGTTATTGTACCTACACCCCACGAGGTGGCTCCCCCAGGAGTGAGGGATGAGGTGATAGGATAGGATACGGTTGGAGGGGGCACGGCTCAGAACATGAGGTTATTGTACCTACACCCCACGAGGTGGCGTCCCCGGGAGGGAGGGAGGGAGGGAGGGATGAGGTGATAGGATAGGATTCGGTCGGAGGAGACTCAGCACCGAACCTGAGGTTATTGTACCTACACCCCACGAGGTGGCTCCCCCAGGAGTGAGGGATGAGGTGATAGGATAGGATACGGTTGGAGGGGGCACGGCACCAAGCCTGAGGTTATTGTACCTACACCCCACGAGGTGGCGTCCCCGGGAGGGAGAGATGAGGTGATAGAATACGATACGTTTGGAGGGGGCACGGCACCAAGCCTGAGGTTATTGTGCCTACACCCCACGAGATGGCTCCCCCAGGAGTGAGGGATGAGGTGATAGGATAGGATACGGTTGGAGGGGGCACGGCTCAGAACATGAGGCTATTGTACTTGCCTACACCACACGAGGGGGCACACTCCAGAGCGAGGGATAGGATACACCAGGTGCCCAGAACCAGGAGTGACGGCACAGCAGTGACAGGGTCTTTGAAGCACCCCAACAGTCGGACAGGCATACCGAGGAGCCAGCCCCACTCATCTCAGTAACCTGCTGAAGTTGAGGGGCTGAAATAATCACGTTGAACATCATCTTTCCTGGCCACGCCGCTCTGAGTACCAACACCGCCAATTCCAACTCTGAAAGAAACCAATAGGATGAATGAAATGGCAATGGAAAAAAACATGGAAGACCAGGAAATTCGGGAGATGAAATAACCTACCCATCATTGGCCTGGCGACCCGGGGAAACCCCGAAAAACATGGGTCAGATAGGTCGGTCCTGGGAAGCGAGCCTGCAACATCCCGAATACGTGCCAAAGACGAAACTGCCCGAGCCAGGTTGATGTTTGTATAGATGGTATAGAATTTAAAGATCTGTGGACATAGAATTATAACACCACACACTGAAACAATGTAATCCACAGGTGATGTGAAAGTTTGTGCGATACCAGACTTCAAATTCTAAATTAAAGTGCTGCTTTAAGGAATATAGATCGAGAATTTCAGTGCAACATGTATGTCAGAAATACATTCAGGAAGCTCACAAATTACGTTTAATTGTCGAACTAAAGCTGGAGCGGATGTTTGGAAATTTAAAATTCCGCGGTAACTAGAATGGATGGGAGAGGGAAGAAACAAATCACCTTGTTAAATAATTTGCATATTTAATCTACAAACACATATATAATACAATAGAGTCCAAGATAAGCAGAATATGCCAACGCAAGGATTCCCAGTTTGCCTTTCTCCTGTTTCTTTCTTGAGCGCAAAGAAGATTGTGAATGCGCTTTTCCAAACGTCTGAAGCATTCGATTTGTCATTTTCCCATCAATTGTATTACTTTCTCTAGCCTGTATGTACAATGTATTGGATAGAGAAGGGATCGTATTCCACCCAAAAATTAGATGCCGAGATTTCATCGGAAATATATGTTTTGAGGCGCCCTGATTCCGAAAATAGCATTTTTAGAAAAAAAAAATCCGTGTGTGTGTTTCTGTGTCCATATATTAAAAATATTTACATCACAAATAATATGTATATCTTGAATTTTTGAGGAATTGCCTCTGAAGACCTCATTATTGTGGATGAATTTCGCTAAATTTTGTCTAACTTGTAAACCGTAAGAGAGAAACAAAAATTTACCACACCAAAATGTAGATCTCATTAAAACACATAATTTATGTCATATACGCTTTTTTTGAATAATTAACCGTTCCTGAGATAATACTTGTTGGTTTCAGCTTTAAAGTTCATATACTTTTCTCAGGTGCGACCATACAAAGCGAAACGAACCTCAATTGTTTGACATAGCGATGAGGTTTTAAAGGATTTGACCATCGATTTAGGCTAATGTATCCCCTTATTTCTCTTCTACTTAAAAGGAAGCAAGTAATAAGACCAATTAGACTAATATTTATCTTGATTAGCATGCTGTAGATAAAAGAATAATCTTTTGTAAAAATAGTCTGTATTTGGAACGGCTAGAGAAAATTATGTGAGTGGAACACGTCAGATTTTTTTCAATTGAAACTTAGTTCCTACCTTGCTAGGAACATACGTAGCATAATTTAATATGTGATTTACATATTACGTATCTTTATCAACATGCCTACACCACGGTTAAGGAAAATTATATGTAATGTTAAAAGTAGAAAATTCTGTCACTCAGTGTTATAAAATTATACCACTCCAATGTAGCCAACTTTGGTGTGTTATAAAATTATACCACTCCAATGTAGCCAACTTTGGTTTATGCGTCCACAACCTCATTCAAGTAGGCTATGGCTCTGAATGCTCGTATCGACCCATAAAATGGAGTTGAATGCCATGAACATGGAGACTGTTGATCCAGACGAAATTATCCAAGCAGCGGAGAGAACAAAATTAAAACTGCTACACTGCCTCCGTTGTATAGAATGTTTTCGTTCTGTACGAGTAAGTCATCACGGGGTCAGCACTGATACTAAGCAAGGCAACAGCTGAATATCGCAGAGCATTAAGCATAAACTCCCTGAAATAGGTAAAACAATCTATTTATAATTATAATATGTCTACAAATATTGAGAACTGACTAAAAATAGTGTATGACACACGTGTTAAAATTGTGTTATACTGTTCCTAGGATTACTGTACTCGGTCTACGGCCTCGTTTCGCAAACTTCCTACTCACAATATAAAACACCATTTTTACCACTTGTATTATAAATAACTATTATCTTTTTGTTTTAAATTGACATCCGCAGCCCGTTTTCGTATTTGAGAACGTGACAAGTGGGGCTACAGACGTATATTTAATAGTAGTAGATAGTAGTTGTAGTAGGAGCACGGGTTGTAGTGTTCATGAAGCGCTTTGTATTGCATTAATTGCGTCACACCGTCGCATGGGTCACATGCTCTATAGAAAATTACTTGATTTGGAAATCTCAACCACCCTCATCTTAAAATATTCACAAGACTGTAACAAAAATCTGATGTGTTACACTCACATGACTTTCTCTAACTGCTCTGCAAACAGACTTCTCGCAAGGGATTATTCTTCTTTCTAAACCATGCTAATCGAGATAAGCATTAGCAGAATGTTCTTGTTACTTAGTTGCTTATAAGTAGAAGGAAACTAAATGAATACGCTATGCAAAGCGATGGTCAAATGTTTTAAAAGTTATCGTTATGCGATTGTCATTGAAATTGGCTTATTTGCTTGGCCAGGGGCAGAACAAAAGAAAAACGGACACTTCCTGTCCGAGAAAAGTATAAGTATTTTAAAATTGAAATTAATAATAAGGAATATATTTGAAACAAAATACATGTGACATAAATGGTGTGCTTTAACGAGATCTACATCTTCTCTTAAGTAAGTTTAGTCTATCTCTTACGGTTCAACCGTTATGCAAAATTCTGCAAAAATCAATCAGAAAAAAGTGTTCTTCAGGGGTTATTGCCAGAAAATGAAAAATATACGTTTTGTTTATGTTGTGATTAATTTTAGAATACGATGTTTTAATCACAATCGTTAGCCATTTTTAAGAAAATGAAAGTTTTCAAAAATGTTTCAATGTAAATGGTAGTTTTTCGCGGGGCAGGTGTGGTTTCTTGACAATCTTCGAGTCGAATCCTTGGAAGATAATAAACTTAAATACTAAGTTTGGTATTTAAAGGTCTTAGAGCTTTTTATCTCAGCTGTCCACAGATACACACACGGACCTTTTTCTAAAAATGATTTATTTGGATTCAGGGGTGAAATCTCGGTATCGAACTTCTCTATACACTAGGTACATAGTACGTGAGGTACGTGAGGAGAAAATAACAACCACACAAAAAAAAAATTATATCAGAAATTCACACACTCGCACCTACACTCATGCAATGCCCCAATACGTCGTTCTGGTTGGTTAGACTGCCCTTCGGATCCCAAGGTCCCGGATGCAAACCCGGCCCGAACGAAGTGTGCTTAAAAGCCACAGACCCATACCAGTGGATTTACTGGCATCTAAAGGATCTTCTGTGGGACGCAATTTCAAACACCGGCGGCGCTGATATGATCCTGGGAATTGACAGCGTTCGTCAACAAAAATCAATGACCAAATACCATATATGCAAACATTTACAGAAACAGCTCTCTTATATCACGTACTACATTTAAGTATTTGCCTAAGTTTGCCAGTTTTGGCTGTTTAGAATCAAATCCTTCGTCAGTTTGAAGCTAAAAATGCCTCAGTTAATAATGCTTCTTAGCATAATCCGTCTGTACACAAACTGCCAAAATGGGCGTGCAATCTCCCTGATCTCCGCATAACAGCATTGTCAACAATCTAACGAGCTTTCCACCCTTCCAACCTAAGCCATACTATTCCAGTTGTCTCTTTTTTTTCTTTTAACGCCCATTTTTACTACTTAGGCACCGCAGGCGATAACACTGATGATGCATGGAATGAAGATGTATCACCGGTGGAATGTGATGGCGGGAGAACCGGAGAACCCGGAGAAAATATGCCCCTCTGCCGCTTTGTCGACAGCAAATCCCACCTGAGGTCGCCTGGGTGAGAGGCGAGTGGTCTAACCGCTCTGCCACGGCACGGCCCTCCCGCTCTCTATTACACACCACTTTCTAAAACATTTATATCTTTACCTCACCCTATTTCTCCATTGATAATGTTTGTGTACAATCACATTCCATTTCCTGTCTATTTGTAATCACATACTCGTCTTTAACTTTTGACACAGCGTTATATCTATTATCATTACCCCATTACCAAATATCGTTTAAGCCAATTTTATAATCAAATAAATGAATTGTGTTTTATTTATGGACGTTCTGTAACTGGTGTGGTTCTCAGCGTCCCATTCTAGATTGGGCGTGAAAAACTGCTTAATTTTGCTCAGAAGCCTCCTTATCAGGCTTGAGATTCTTTTATGTGCCATAAATCTACGACAAGGAACCAACGGCTTTACTTCCCTTCCGAAGGAAGCCATACTTAGAATTTTTACGCCCGAAAAAATCCATCGCAGCCAGTATCTAACTTCACTTGTTTTAGCAAATACAGCATTTTCCCAGAATTCTGCCTCAGGGAAAACATCGTGGTCTGAAGTGCCCCTCCCGAAGCCCAGAAAATGCTTCCAGAAATTACATTGTATTGCATTTAATTATCTGCCCTCTCCCACCCAGACACCTGACTTCCACATAGTCATGAAGACCTATCCATTGCCTCACACATGTTTCATAAATGTTTAACAATGTATACGCTATGCGTTGTAGTATCAGAAATTCATTGTTTTGTTTTCCTTGCTTGAAAAGTTTACTGAATTAAATTCGCCATGCATGATCATGTGAGTATCAGTACTCAACTGGGTAGCGCTAAAAATACGCGATGAGGAAGCTGGTGGTGGTGGCGGCGCCGGCGATGGTTATTTAGTGAATACCGGCATTTTTGTTACATGAGCCGCCACTGGTCTTAAATATCTAAACATAATTGCAGAAACAATTGTGATGATAAACTCGAAATAAAAACACTTTAAATGGAAAACTCTCTTAAAATTAACCTTCTTTCTTTTTTTTTTTTTCTTTTTTTTTTTTCTATTTTAATATCGGAACATCTTCCTGAATGAATCGATTTTCTGACTTTTTTTTTTTCGGAGGCCCTCGTAAGTCAAGTTTTTCAAAAGTGACTCTACTCATTTCTCGATAGTGTTTAGATGCTCTATTTTATGTGCAAGTATTACATAAGTCAGACCATAATCGCAATGGAAAATGTGATCTGCTTATTTGTCTTTTCTTTATAAAAGCTAAAGTCAGTGAATATAGTACAACCGGTAGCGGGACTAATATGTCTCATATTATAACGTAAAACTGAAAGAGCCTATGAATGTAAATCGATCCAAAATAAACATATTTGTAATTTCGTTTTGTAATCAGCTTACCCTCCCAGTATTTGTAGGACTGAAACTCCCCCCCCCCAAGGACCTACAAGCTAATGTCTAGGGGCCAGAAGCTTGTCGGGTAGCCAACGGCACGAAACCACAGAATGGAGATCCTGGAACGAATGGTCGGTCCATAGCCAGGCATGAACATGAAGAAGTGGATGATATGAAATGGATAATTGGAAAGGTGATGATGGAGCAATTGGTGGAATGAATAGCGGAAAAAACCGAAGGGCCCAGAGAAAACCCGCCCAGACACCACTTCGTCCACCAACAATCCATATGCGGGTTATTTATAATAATAATGATAATAATAATAATAATAATAATAATAACAACAATAAGCCTAAATACATCTATTACAAAAAGAAAGCATTAAGGGGAGTCGAAATGAGATTTTAATATTTTTTTGTCCATTTTTATGTTTCAACTGGATATCAATATTTAGAATTTCCTGCTCATTTTGATATAACTTTCATAGAGGTAGGCTAATTATTAATAGTTTAAAAGTATATTTCAAAATAATCCTGCCAAGCAGCTTTTTAGAACATTCTGGTACACCCACTTGGTTAAACATCAATAGGTTTATAAATATTAGTGTTGGAGATGAGATCATTTTTTTCATTTTGATCGGAAAGTTTTGCTTTAGGTACTCGCAGCTTTGGCATCCCGCTCATATTCCCGACATAAGAGCGTTTCGAAACAGTTCCAAGTTGTGGTTGGAAAGTTAGGTTACACTTTTTTTAATGTTATGTTTGAAAGCAATTTCTGAAGAAGTAAGATTGCCTGTAAAAATGCTCCACCATCTCAGAAACAAATTGACTTTAAGGGATGAAGTTTTTACCACACATTTGCGTTTAAATAGGCTTTATTTTAAAGAAAATGTTTTTATGTACATGGATTAGTTATTTTTTAAATATAAAAATAATCGTTTTTCAATAAAAATTTTAAGAGCTTTATTAAAAAAAAAAGGCATACCTTTTCTTCTAATCAACAGAAGTATTACATTTTTCATCAATCAACAGCAAAGGTATAGCTAAGTATACCCTGAAAAATTAGTTGCTGAGATAATGGCTCAAACTTTAACACAGGCAAGATAGGACATTTCGACTTCTCTTAATGGACTTTATTCAAATATTTTTGCTTGGCTAATAACGTATGATTATGTGAAGATAGATGTATCGATACGTTTTTGCTAACTTTCTCGAGTTTTTTTTTTTTTTCTGTTGATAAATGTATAAAGCCGATGCCCACGGTCAAATATTTTGGTCCAGTACTCTTCAAACTACAAATTGGGTCGTGGGACATCGGATAATTTCATTGTATACAATTTCCGTCCTATTTTTTGGTCCAATACCAGTTTGGTACAATAGGATACAGCGGTTTCTAATTTTTGGTCCAAACGTATGAAATCAACCAATGCCCTGGTGGTAATCGTAATCAGATGGCAGCTAGCGCTGGGGCTTCCTTCCCGCCAACGTGATTGTTTGTGTGAAACTTGGGTGTGTCGTGTAGACTTTGTCCTAAATAATAGGGTTATAGTAACTGAGCAGTGCTTGAAATACACATTTTTTGTGCGGCAGAGATTTATGAAATAATGACTTGGTTATTTATAACCTCTGCAAATGTATTTTATCGGATCCATTTGTACCTAACCTTCTTTTCTCAACAAAATATAAAAACGCTACCAATGATTTGCTGGTATGGACTGCTTCATATTTGTGTCTTGGTGAGTGATTTTTGCCTCAACTAAGGACAGTAACTTTCCAAACAAATTTTCGTCTATCCTAAGGAAATTAAAATAATTAAGAGGGTCAGAAACGAGTTCATTTTGTAGCATATGAAGTACACCTCTTCCTTGGCCTGCATTCCTACGTTCTAGCTATGGTCTAGTCCACCAACGCCTCTTTATTGATTGTTACTTTCTATTATAATATGCTCTTGCAATGGATACATAAACTAAGCTTGTGACAGCGAACGTAAATAATTGTGGATCAGCAACCTCCACCATTTTCTATCAGCTGTTCATGTAGATGCGAGAAATATTTGGACCAATACACGCTCCCGTGGGAATGGTACGGAGAAATTGTACATAATGTTCACGTTGTATAAAAAATGTTGGACCAAATTTTGACCGTGGGGCATCGGCTTAAGGATAACGATGAAAAAGCACTTAAATATGTGAAGCGTATGTGAAGTGAGGGGAGAAAACTGCTTATATATCCTTATAACATTATAAAATATGCTAAAAGCATATTATGATATTGGTATATATTCACCTAATGGTGTACATAGGTGAAAAGTAATAGCGCGGATTGAAAATAAATTTTAAAAAAAAATCTCTGTTTATAATTGTAAAACTCTTCTAGTTCCATAGTCTGTATTTGTATCCCACAACAATGCGTAGAAATGGTGCCGCGTGACGTTTATAAAGGTTCCAAGACCGGCAGCCCTTCTAAAGCTTCAAAGCTGATTTTCTCGCTTTCTGTTTCTGCATGTTTTTGGAGATTTAAATGTTCCAAAAGAAGTAATTTTTGTTCAATTTTCATTCACGTATAAGGAAAAACATAGAAAGCGGAAATAAAAAAAAATTCTTAGTAATTTTTCTGAAAATGTTATATTTATGGGCATTTTACTTATTGCATTTTATGAACCTCCGAAAATTATCGAACAATTTAACTTTTTCCGCCAAACTAAAAGAATAACAAAGAATGAGCTCCCAAATTGTTATATAATTCACTAGTTTTGGAATAAATAGTAAGATTAATAAAATTATTAATTCTCACTGTGTGGAACATTTCCTTTTTGTGATTACATTATTGTTTAGCAATTAATAACTTCAAAACTACTGAAAAATTTCCAGTATTATTTTATGTGCAGTATTGCTTACTGTATAATTTACATCAGAAATTTGAAACAAATATATACATAAGTATGCAATTAAAATTTTCAGTTATTTCCACTCTTAAAGTGTTAAAATTGCCAAGGTTATGTGATGCTTAGTGTTTTTGTTGTTTGTTTCTAGTAAATATCTTTTTTCACATTTTTTGGGCTAAAACCCCCGTAATCATTTTCTTAGAAATAGTTTTATGACTACAGTAGTGCCCTCACAGTATCTTTGAGCCCCCAAATGTTCGAAAAATATCAGTAACGACATTATAAAGGGAAAAAATCTTCTGTCAAATAAGTGAGAGTTGCCCAGAAAGTGACACGCGATTTGGCACAACTAAACATAAGCGAAAGACATCAACGCACAACTTTATTTACAAAGTTGCAGTAACTTACTCTATTTTTCACGTAATCGTCATTGCTATCAAGGTATTTATGTCACGTGTTACCGGTTTTTCACCGCAGATGTACCCTTGCACCGCTAAAGATATGAGCCAAAATGTCACTACCACTTTGAGGTCTTCATGGTTGGGAAATTTTTCCCTTTCGAAAAGTCATGTACGGTGTCCAAAGTGAAACACAGGTTTTTCTTAATTCTTTTTTCAACATTTGCTTTCAGCTCCTCCATAACGATTGATGAATTTCCATACCGGTCTTTTTCGTACACACTGGTTCATCCTTGATAGCTCGTAAATTATGCGTTATTTTCTCACTGAAGATTCATTTATTTCATTATAATTTGCGTTATTTACCTATAAAATTCGATTGACCGGACATTTTGTACATTAAAAAAAACGAATAAGTTATTTGGCGGTAGAAAAGTATAATATCGGCATTGAGAAACTGGTACCACGTGACAATAAATATCTTCACAGAATGGAGATTGCGTTGACAAATAGAGTAAGGTACTGTAAGTTTGTAAATAACGTTTTGTGTTAATAACTTTCGTTATTATTTAGTTATGCCAAATCATTTGTCAATTTCTGGATGGCCCTCGAGCTAAGTAAAGTTTAAATTTTTAAGTTATGTGGTTTCTGGAAAAAAAAAAACACTTTTTCAGTGACAAAGAGAAGTATTTAACTACGACAGGAGTGCTCATTTTCTCGATGTTATACGGTACTCTGGTATTTCTTGACACTAGCGCCGAGATTGAGCCATAAACACAAATCCACTGCATGGTGCAGCACTGCCAAAAAGCAAATACGTCTATGTTAGGTTAGTAAACTAATAAAATATGCAAACAAGAAACATTTGGCAGATCGCGCGAGGTTTCCTTTAATTGCGATTATCCGAGGTAGGTCGATTGGGCATCGATCGGTACTTTAAGGGCTTGTTTTTCTGTTTGAAACAATTGGTGGGCCAGGTAGAAGGCTGAAGAAGAATCAATCGCCTTGCAGTAATTGTGTTTGCCGGCAGGCGAGCCTTGCTTGCACAGACCGGGCAGCTACCCTCCCCCTTCCTCCTCTCTTCCACGACACGCACCCGGTTCAAAATCGGCTTTTAACCTAATTAGCATGCACCGGTTCCCTGCCGCTTCCGCCCCCCAACCTGTCCGTCGGTCCAACCGTCCGTCCTTCGAACATGGGCCCTAAAGCTTTGCCAGATTTTATCTTCTGTCTCTTTCCCACCCTTGCAATTATTCCTCCTTTTCTCTTGTTTGTCTTACCAATAATTAGATCTTTCTTCTTGTCCGACAAGACTCGTAAAATTGGGAATGATCGATTGGAAACATTCCGTACAAGATATCGTCTGCATCAGTCATACAAACAGTTGCACAGGCTGCAAGTGAAATTTTGCTGCTTCAAGGCGTTTCGTGCTATAGTTCGCTTCAAATCTCCTGCATATGGCAGTAGCCAATAGGAGCGCGCTACAACGTAGTCATATCCTGCGCTTGTGCGATATATATAGAGACAGAGAGAGAGATAGTAGAATGCAGCGCAGCGTGTTACCGAGGGTTATTCAGTGCAACTGTAGAACAAAATCTAGGTAAAATTCGGCTATTTAGAAAAACTAAATAAACGACAATAGAAATTAACGTACCTGCTTATTCCAGAGTGATGACCAAGGGCTAATCTTCACTGCTTGACTACGTAAAACACTATATTTTGATTCTCTTCTTTCACTAACACAATCACTTGCTTTTTAGCGACATGTTGTAAGCTTCAACTTCATAGAACTGAACATTAACTATCTGTTTTTTCCCTGTGGTCAGAATGTTTAGGAATGTATTAGGAGGTAACGGAAGCATAATGGTACATTAGCACAAAGGTTAATCACATCTCTGTTAACAGCTCAAGGTCTGTTTCATTTCTGGCGAAATGCACACACACCCACACCCACACACACACACACACGCGCACACACACACACACACACACACACACACACATCGAACGGCTGAAGCTAAAATTAGGCTCCATCGTTCTCTTTATATGTGATATAAGTTTTAAGGTTGTAATAAACTATTAGTATCCCAGCGTTAATCTGGTAATTACTAAGCGAAACGTGACCAGTTACGACTTGGCAACGTTACACGCCTGTGATTCGCTACAGCCTTGCAGCCTCTAAAGGTCATATGCAGGAGGTAGGGCGCGAATTATAATAATTTACACCTTAGTAGATTATGCTACGATCAATGAGAAATTTCCTTATGATTGACGCTTGTGGGGTGTTCCACAGGGCGGATACACTACCGTTTTGCTGAAGCAAGTCTTGCGCCCTGCCGCCATCATGTGGCTATACATTACCATAGACACCATGTGCAACATTTGTGAAATCAATTGTTTTTCCAGGTTCTTGAAGTAAAGAACAAAGGCCAATGAAAGGGGAGAGATTTCTAGTTGAATGAATGTTTAACACAATCACAATTTTTGGCCTGTCAGAAGTTATTATTGATAAATTGGTATTCTTGCAGTAAATATCGCGGCAAGGTCATAACCTAACTTTATTCTATTTTCTTGATTTAAACCTACTGTTAATGTAAAAAAAAAAGGCTGGACCTACCATATATTACAGCATTGGTTTAAATTTACTGTTTAATTGAACATTTAGCACTACAAAATCTAATTTTGGTGTGCACATTTAACCCACACAAGGCGTGCTCACTTCAAAAGTGTAGTGACTAACAATGGCGGCTACGCGGATATCGTCCTTCACCCACCACAATGCAATATACAATCTAATTTCTCTCTACATCTGTGGGTGTGTCGTCTGCTGGCAGGGCTTGTAAGGTTACTGACCAAGCATAGTGTAAGAATGCATAACCGTCAGAGAGATTATGTCATCGATGTTTCAACACCTTTCGAGTTCAGCGGAAATTTCCGCGCGCGTTCTCATGCATGACTGATCTGATTATTCGATTTCATTCTGTGAAAAGTTCGGTTATATTATACACAGTATTCCATAAGGAATAATAATTTATTGTCGTTACTGCATTTTATATATCGCGGACATTGCTCTTGTTCTCACTCTAGAACTACCACGAGTGTCACTGTGATTTCAAAATGCTTTACAGCCGTGATAAACAAGTTGAGGTAAAATTAGCCGAAATAATTATACTTTTTCGTTTAGTAAAACACAGGACCCAGTGTTGAAAGGAATAGTTGAGATAACTGATGAGAAATGGGGAAAAGTAGCTCAACATATAAGAAGTGTGATATAAAATGCATGGAAAGAAGGCATTTTAGAGGAAGCAATGGAACATGTGGCGCTGTAGACGGACAGTGAGTAAACATGGCAACAGCATACCGAGACAGCCACGTGTCAGCAGGAATGTTAATCACACATTAATTTATCAACATATACATTCAGTTTGAAGAAACAACACTTTTTTTTTTTTTTTTTTTTTTTTTCTGTAACTAAGGTGCAGCAATACCTTTCACTCATGTCTAAAACCTCCATTCTTGAAATTTGATATAACGAGAAAAATTATGGTTTATGACGCAAAAGTGTTCAAATAATAAAGGTTAAGGTAGATTATGAGTGAAATTTTGACTACAATTGGCAAAAAATAGAAAATTACTCTTTTATAACTAATATTTTTTGGAATCTTTGGGCGTCTACAGATATGAGCTGTCCTCCCTTTACTTCGGGCTCTACTTCGTACTGTTTCCTGGCATACTATTCCAATACACAGCGGGCCGCGCGTGGCCGAGTGGTTAGACTACCACGAAGATTAATTATTAAAACTATTTGCTCGTCAACATACGTCGAGGCAAACATTGCAGCAAATGGACAGTAGTGTTGAGACAGCTCTGAGCCGAGCCTTGAGCCGGGTCAAGGTGCTCGGGCTCGATGAGCGCCATTTAACAAGGTATGACATCAACGAATGTGGTAAAAGTACTACCTATCTGACGAAAGATTGCAGTTGTTTCGGGAGGTCGCGGGCGTTTAGAGCGGTCAGAGAAGGCTGGAAAGTAGTGCAGTACAGTATGGCCATCAAAACATCAGCACGGCACACGTAAACAGGAATAAACTAAACGATCCACAAGTTAAACTTGCTGTTTTCTTTACCAGCAATGAATATTAATTTTCTACTTTGTGTACATATGATTACGGGCGGCGGTGTTTGCATTTTGACTTGATTCGAACCCGTCAACTGTAAGAGACTCAACTGCTGCATTCGAGTATTGTCGTGCTGTACAGGGCATGCACCGGGAGTGATGACGTAATACCGCTTATCTGTTTGTGTTTATGCAAGCTTCCTCTCGTGGCCGTCATTCTTCAGACAGGTAATAGTAATGCAGGGGAAATGTTTGTTGCACTCATTAGGTATACCAGTTTCTATCCTATGCATCAAACAAATCATGAACGCACACACACAAACACACACACACACACACACACACACACACACTGCTTCGAAACCCATCTCGCTATATCCCCGCCGCTGAATCCTTGCACTTGACAGAAGTTAAGTTGGTACATCAGCTAAAAACAGATGGAAAGCTTCACGCGTTTTACTTTCTGGATCAATCACAAAGCAGCATTCCGGTCAGACAACGGAAACGGATCTATATGCTACACTGTTGCAATATCTGGCTATTTGCAACCACGTGCTCAGTTTGTGAACTTCTAAAATGGGCGTTGACCGGTTCTGTGTAAGTTACGTATTATTCGTTATTGTTGTTATTGTTGGGGTTTGTTTGTACGTGAGGGAACATACAAAACTTTCATAATTGTAGAGGTGGATCGACTTTTTCGGAAGGTGTGGCGAGGGTGGAAGAAGAAAGTGAATCATGTGCACAAAATAATATGAAAAGCACAGGAACTAGACGGAATCATCAGTGAATGTGAACCGCTAATGACATGTCTAGGTAGCGATGACGATGTTGATGATGGCAATGACGAGATGACTGAGACTTGGATGGGATTGAGCCATTAAAATTCTAAACCGGTGAAAACCACTTTGTTGTGCCTTTCTCTCATTGTAACAAGCTATTTTGCATTAATTTGTCCTATATTGTTGTAAATACGTAATGTATGCTACATACGTTAGAGTATCACTGTTATTTTAAATTAGTATCAATAATAACGAATTAGTTTCATTATTCATTGGCATTCATTTATTATGTACACTGTTTATATCCGTCTGTGCACACGATAGAGACATTTGTATTCAGCTGTTGTTGTTTACTAGTTACTCTGGCAACGCCGCAAAGACAGCATAGCCAACCTTACGCGAAACCACCCGAACTGTCCAGTGCAAGGATTCAGCGGCGGCGGTATAGAAAGTGATATTTTGTTTGCGATCTTAGCGTTGCAAGCTGAAATGGAAGGCGAACACCCTAAACGCTATCGCACAAAGTTGCAAACTTTCTTCTCAGACCTCGCATACTTCAGAATTAACGACGCAAATTCGAATAATTATCCTCAAGTTATAAGGTAGTGAGTTAGCAGACTGTTTATTGTTATTATCGAGGTTTCTGTTTGCTGGTAGAGCAATTCTTGGTGTCTTTAAGAGAATATTTATTTTGGAGGTGGGACTTCGATACCGTTGATACCTTGATTCTCTCGATACTCCGTGGCATCTAAGTGTCTAATACTTCGATATATTTGCATGCTGCATGGAGAGACATATCCAAACGATTATTAAAACCATTATACTGTGGGAGGAATGATCACTCGGAAAAAATAAGAAATAGCGAACAGAAAATACACATAGGTAAATTTTCCTTCACAAATAGAACAATAAACGAATGGAACAAAATACCTGCAGATTTACTGGAGACTTTGCCTCAGTGTGCAAATAGTTTTAAAAAAAGACGAAAGAAGAGTGATTTATCGTCAGGATTCAAATGAAAATATTGCGTGATTATTACTGTTGTTACCATTATGTATATATTAGTATACTATGATGTCATTTTAACAGGGTATTACTCACATTATTGTTATTTAATTCAATTGTATTGTACATTGTATTATTACATTGACAGCGCTGCCACCGGGCCACGCCCTAAGCAGTGAAATAAAGTATCTACCTATCTATACTAGCTAGAGAAGATTCTGTATTTCACCCAAAATTTTGGTGTGGAGATTTCACTGGGAAATATATGTTTGGAGGTCTCCTGAGGCCTAAAAAGATTAGAAAAACGTGCGTACGTGTGTGTATGTCTGTGGGCAGCATATCTCAAAAACAAGAAGTCCGTGAAATACCAAACTTGGTATTTGTATTTAGCATCTTCCAAGGCTACGACACGAATCCCCCCACTTGAAAATAGCCTTTACGTGTAATTTTTTTTTATTATTTTTTTCAAAAGTGGCTGTAAAGATTTGAATTAAAATACCGTATACTAACGATATTTACATTACACACAATATGAGTATCTTGAATTTTCTGGAAATAGCCTCTGAAAATCTTTTTATTCTGAATAAATTTTGCAGAATTTTGCATAACTGTTAAAAGGTAAGAGACAGACAAAAACAACTGCATAGAATTTGCAGATTTAATAAAAACACATACTTTATGTCTTATACATTCTTGTTGTAGAGTTAACCGTTTTCGAGTTATTCCTTATTACTGGTTTCAGTTTTAAACTAACTATTCTCAAATGGGAGGACACCTTTCGTTTCATCCCTCTTGCTGGCCACGCAAAGCGAACCGAACTTCAATTGTTTCACATAGCTTTCAGCTTTTAAACGATTTGACTATCGCTTTTAATAACGAGGAAGCAAGTAATAAGACCAATTCTGTTAATGTTCAACTCGATTATCATGATGTAGATAAGAGAATAATCTTCTTTAAGAATGCGTTGTATTTGAGATAGAGAAATTCATGTGAATTGAACACATCAGATTTTTAAGTTTGCATTATGCTCTATATTAACCCTGCTCTGCTCGCGTGGCCGGGACAAACACAGCAGCTCGCGTGGTGTATGAGAGACGCCAATACTATTAATATCTTTCAATTTAATTTAGTGATGCATATGCAGTTAACATATACTCGAAAGTGATTCGGGAATATATCTAACAGAAAATAACAATTATTATCTCAAAATACATATTGCATTTGAAAAAAGTAGGATTTATAACGTAACCATTCTTTTCCAACAAATAAAGGTATTGAATTTACAGAGAAGGCCTATAATGTTTAGATAAGAGTTCAAAGTACATACAAAAAAGGTATTCCACCAAACCCAAATAACAATAGTAGTTATGTGTCTCAACAAATGCAATAAATGAATGGACAATACGCACGTTTCCCGGTAAACCATAAGGTGATTTCAAATTATTTTGAAATGACAAGCCCAATGTACTTACAATGTTGTAAGTACTCAAGTACAGGATTCATAGTATAGCCAACTATTATAATTGGGGTAGTCATCTCAAAATAATTGTGGTTTACCAGAATGCCGGTATGTTGCCATGGTAGCTCAGTGGCAGAGCAACCCGCCAAAGATCCGTAGATCCGTGGTTCAAATCCCGGCCATGGCATTGAATTTTTTGCTCTGACTCTACCTATCCAACTCCTGTCCTACACACGGCTTGTGTGAAAAAAAAAATCAATCCAACATCAGATTTGTAATAAAGTATCGCTGTACAAAACTTAGTATCGGCATCGAGCATCGATAAGTAGAAGTATCATCACAACACTTGTATTATTATTATTATTATTATTATTATTATTATTATTATTAATTCAAGTTAAATTATTAGCCTCTCCGTTTAGAATTACAACAAATATAGAACTAATAACCAATTATAAATTTCTATCGTGACTCTATGTTTGTAATTGTCAACAACACATTGTAAACTTTACAGATTGTAAAGGAAAACTAAAGAAAAAAAACCTGATATATTTCATTCACATGACTTTCTCTACCTCCCTGAAGACAAACTTCTTGCAAAATATGATTGTTCTTTCTCCTTCTGCTAATAGAGATAAGCATTAGTTGAATTGTCTTTAAGGGAATACACTGGGGTAAAACGATAGTAAAATATTTCAAAACTTGTCGCCCTTTTCATTGAAAGTCACTTCTTTGCATGGCTAGCAATTAAACAAAAGAAATATGGACGACTTCCTATCTGAGAAAACTATACCTATTATCAAATTTAAACTAATGAAAAGAATATCTTCAAAATGGCCAGATTCCCAACAAAAATGAATAGGGCGTAAACTGTGTGTGGACGAAAGCTACATGTTTTGTGTAGTAAACTTTTCCTGTCTATTAGGTTGGCCAGTTATGCAAATTCATTCAGAATGACGAGGCCTTTAGAAGCCATTCTCAGAAATATCAAGATATATATTCTATTTTTACTGTAAATATCTTTAATATATGGTATCAACATTTTTGAAAATTGTTCCATATAAAGTGTAGTTTGGGGTGGGTGATTTTTCTGAAAATCTTCGTGTCGCATCCTTGGCATTTAAGGACTTTTCGATTTTGAGTTATGCTTCCCGCAGTCACACACATACACACACTGGCCTTTTTCTAAAAATGCTTTTTCTTATTCAGGGGGTCTCAAAACATGTATTTCCAATACCGTGTACGAAGGCCATCCAGACAGTAACGAACGATTTGGCATAACTAAATAGTAAAGAAGCACAAAATTTTATTTACACAGTTACAGTACCTTACTCTATTTCTCAACGTAATCTCCATTCTCTCAAGACATTTATTGTCACGTGGTACCAGTTTTTCAATGGCGATGTTATACTTTTCTACCGTCAAAGAACTAATTCGTTTTTGTCTGTTTTTTTTTTTTTTTTTTTTGAATGGACAAAATATTCGGCCAATCGAATTTTATAGGCAAATAACGCAAGTGTATTGTTATAATGCAATGAACGAGTCTTAAGTGAGGAAATGGAGCATAATTTACGAGTAATCAAGGAAGAACCAGTGTGCCCGATAAAGACCAAAGTGAAAGTTCATCAATCGTTATGAATGAATTGAAAACAAATGATGAAAGAATTCAGAAAAACCGGTATTTCACTTTGGTCACCATACATGACTTTTTGGGTGGAAAATATTTCACAAGCGGTGAAAACCTCATCTAGGCTCAGCTCTTTAGTAGTGGAACAGTATAACATAGACTTTGAAACAACGGTACCACATGAAAATAAATACCTTGATAGTAATAACTAGGGATAGCATATTGGGGACCGATAGCGGGACACATGCGACCTGCATCGGGGACTGCCCGCGCCGCATGTAAACAACCTGTAGTAACGCGTTGGGAAACGTGTAGCAGCATACTATGATATATATTACAATACTGTTTTACAGGTATTTAATGTATTTGATGATAGTGCATGCTCTTCAATCAAGATTATAAAATCTCTTGCTTCAAATGGATTGCATGAAGATTTGCAATTCATACAGAAGAACTTTGCAGATATATCTACGACAATAACATATGTTTGGAAACATCGAACATTGAAATGCCTCGAGTCCTGAAAGCTGTCATTGAACTTGTGCAAGATATTTTAATCACAAATCTGTAACACCTGTTTTAGACCAAGTTTGAAAAAAAATGTCGGATTTTTACTAACGCGTGAAATATGCAATGTACTATGAGCTGTTGCTACGGAAATAGTTTTTCATAGATCAGCTTACTGCTGATGATGTGTCTTATTTCCGTTTTGCTCCAATCACATCTTGTGATGTGGAGCGAAGTTTTTCACAGTATAAAGCCTGTTTACGTGCCAATCGGAGACAATTCACATTTGAGACGCTACAAAAATGTATGTTGTGCATTGTAATCTATGTATCTTGAGAGAAAATGAAACGGATAATGATGCTGATCACTAGTTGCACAACAGCAACTGAATGTATGTAGATATTAAAACTGTTAGTTCCCGTAAATCACTCGCCTTCCACTGCTAGTGAAAACATCACATGGCCGCGCCGTGACCGAGTGGTTAGACCACTCGCCTCTCACCTAGACGGCCCGAGTTCGATCCCAAGTGACCGCATGTGAGATTTGTGGTGGAAAAAGCGGCGCTAGGGCGGGTTTTATCCGGGTTCTCCGGTTTCCCCCGCCATCGCATTCCACCGGTGCTCTATCTTCATCAGTGTCACCGCCTGCGGTGCCATAAGTAGTTAAAGCGGGCGTTAAACACTACCAAAAAAAGCATCACAGTCTACCACGCAACTACTGCCCCATTTCCCTTCTGTTTGTACCACGTTCACACTGCATTACCAACACAATATCATAACTATATACCATGATGCGCTAATTTCGATTGTGTCCCGCTATCGGTCCCAAAAATGCTACCCCTGGTAATCACGATTACGTTGAGAAATAGAATAAGGTATTGTAACTTTGTAAATAAAGTTTTGTGTTGATATCTTTTGTTATAATTTAGTTATACCAAAGCGTTCATCTTCCTCGTACATACCTGCTGGAGAATCGATACCTACAATATCAGTGACTAATTTTTTCTGTTTCATGATGTCTCGTGTACTGAGTATTGAGTTAACAGCGCTGTTGTCCTATGTTACGGAGATCGGATAATGTAGAGCTTAAAAAGCAAATAGCTGTCGGTAGAATTAGGACAAACCAAGTGATGCAGACTGATTTTGTTTGCAATACTATTAATACACGAGTAGTGCCATGGCATAGAGCAGAGAATGAGCTAATTTCCTGTTCATTCTATGCACAAAAACTCCCTAGCCATTGAAGGGCTCTGCGTTCCTAGCAAACAATAATGAACCCTCTGCTCCCATTCACTAATTTCCCTTCATCAAGCAAATTAGTTTACTCTCGCCCGCTATATAATTCCTCAAACTTAGTTTAGCTTTGTGTTTAAAACTGTAAAGCTTTCCTAACTAATAACGGCAGCTCCACATTTTACGTTACAAATATAAATGGTATGCATTTATCGAGCGACGTGGCGATGGGGTGACGTATTCCTCTCCCATTCGGAAAGTCCCAGTTTCGATCCCCGTCGTTCGCTCACATACGCGAAAGTGACACACGATTTGGCATAACTAAATGATAACGAAAGATACACATCTTTATTTTTAAGAATTTCTCAACGTAATCTCCATTCTATTAAGACATTTATTGTCTCGTGGTACCAGTTTTTCAATGCCGGTGTTATGCTTCTCTACCCAAAGATCGGGAATAGCGTGGCTCAGGTTGAGAGGGTGGAAAGCCCGTAAGGTAGTTGATGAAGTTGGTAGGCGGATTTTCCCATTATGCGGGGATCAGGAAGACTGGACGCACATTTTGGCAGATTGCATGCAGACGGAGGATGCTGGGAAAAAATAACTGCCGGAAGTATTTTAGCTTCAAACAGACGAAGGACAGCATTCTGGAATTTGATTCTGAACAGCTAAAACTGGCCAAGCTTGGGCACTTACTGAATGGAAGTACGTGCACTAAGAGATAAAATATTTGTGTAAATATTGTATAAACTTATTTGGTGTTTGACTAGTCTATATGTTTGAATGTGTGGCGTAGTTGTGAGTGCAAGTGTGTGTGTGTGTGAGAGTGTGTGTGAGTGTGTGTGATATCAGTGTTCTTTCTTTTACTGTTCTGTGGTTCTGTTGTAGCGCGCGAGCGTGTGTATGTGTCTGTGTGTAGTGTGTGTGTGTGTATTTCCAATGTTGTTAAGAGATATAAAATATATATGTAGGTAATATTTTAAACTCGAGTATTTTTCGACACCATGAACGGTCACTCAACCCATGCGACTGTGTGACGCAAATATTTTATTATTGTAAACTTAATAAAATACTACTACTACTTTTTTACCGCCAAAGATCTTATTTCTGTTTTGAATGCACAAAATGTTCGCCAATCGAATTTTATAGGCAAAAAACGCAAGTATATTGTGATAATGCAATGAACGAATCTTCAGTGAGGAAGCGGCGCATAATTTACGAGTAATCAAGGAAGAACCAGTGTGTATAATAAAGACCGCAGTGGGAGTTCATCAATCATTATGAAGGATAACGGTAAAAGAATTAAGAAAACCCCGTGTTTCCCTTTGGACACCGTACATGACTTTTTGGATGGAAAAGATTTCCCAACCAGGAAGACCTCAAAGTGACAGTGTAATCTTGACTCATATCTTTAGCGGTGGAAAAGTATAACATCTGCGCTGAAAAACCGGTACCACGTGACAATATATACCTTGATCGCAATGACGATTGCGTTGAGAAATAAAATAAGGTACTGTAACTTTGTGAAGACTTGTGTTGATAGCTTGCATTATAGTTTAGTTACGCCAAATCGTTTGCCACTTTCTGGATGATAAGTATTATATTAAAGTGTTAGTTACTATATTAAGAGACCGGTTCCCAATTATCACTTAAAATATCTGATATGTTCCATTTACATGACTTTCTCCACCTGTTCTGGCAAATCACCACTATTGTATCTATATATTGCTAATCAAGTTAAACATAATCTTTTACATAATTCTTTGTAAGTAGAAGGGAAATAAGGGAATGCACTAGGCTAAATTGATAGTCAAAAACTGTCGCTACTGATTGTCACTGGAATAGGTTCTCTGCTTCCAGGGACGGAGTAAACCAAAAAATAATGAAACGGATGAAAGCTTCCCGTTTGAGAAAAGTTAAAAAAACTTAAACCAATAACAGGAAATGTCTTTGAAGTGGTTAGCTCCACAACGAAAAGTTTATATGGCATGTACATTTTATTTGCTTTGTAACGATACGATATTCAAAATCGCTATAGCCTTTTTTATTTAATTTTTTTTTTTTAGAAAATCGATAATTTCAAAAAAATGTTTCATGTAAAGGGCAGTTAAGGGAGGGATTTTTCGGGAAATGTTCTTGTCGCTTCCTTGGAATATACTAAACTTATTAACTGACTTTTCGTTTTTGAGTAGTACTGTTCACAGATACACACACAAACTGACATGTTTCTAAAAATGCTTTTCGGAATTCAGGGTTCCTCAAAACGTGTCTTTCCGGTGAAATCTCGGTATCAAATTGTTGGGTGCCATACAATACCCTCCCTAAATTATATATGTGAATAGAAATAGCGAAAGTAGTAAATGGCGATAGGAGTAAAAAAAGAGAAGTAAAAATGGTAGGGTATACCCTTCTAAATTACAAATATCTTAAAATTACAGAGAAGTACTATTTTAGCAATTTTGGACAAAAATGGCAAGATTTAAACTTTGGGTGCATAAAAAGTACCACACCTTAAGGTATATATGTGTAATGTTTGATTCTTCTAGGGCGTACGTAGCACATGGTACATCCGCTGTGTCAAACTTCAGAGCCGTTTCTCTCAGGTTTAATTTTTTTGTTATTTTCTCTTATTTAAAACCTTCTTCTCCCAACTAGAGGTTTGGAGATGTTGCTAAAAGCCCTGCAGAAGTTGGTAGTAAAACATCTAGTTGCAGCTTTAACCCTTAATTGCATGATTTATTTAACTATATATGCTGTTCTTCCTCTAATTCGCAAACTGGCACCACAACTGAAGTGACTTGAATAGCCGTGCAGTTAGTGCGATACGAAGTGAACTGGCCATCCATTCAAACGAGTCCCAGAGACTGCAGTCAAATGTGCCTGTGGTAAAAGATGGGGAGGGCCCAAGTAAAATAACCGGTATGATGTCACGCTAGGATGCTGATGTGGTTACATTTGACTGCAGTTGTATTGTATGTTTGCTTTGATGCGCTAAATGGTAGGGTATGTTATATGTTATGATCTGGTATGGTGTTCTTTGATATCTTATCTTGTATGGTATGTTATGTTATATGGAAAGGAATGGTATGCTTTGATATAACATGAGGTAAGTTATGTTGTACTACGATATGCCATATGGTATGATATGGAAATAACAGATTTTGACTCATTTAAACGCTTCTTTCTACGTTGTAACAGTTAAAAGTTTTGTTCAATCAGAGACTACTGTAACTGAACTAGATTCGGAGCTTTACATTGGCTGCACTAGGAACTTCTGAAGTGCAGAGCTTAGTGTTGGTGTAACAACTCTTGTCCCCAAGTTTATAGTGTTGCATGTGTCAGAACTTGGAGCTGTCCAGTCTAATAAGGCTTCAACTGTCTCCCATCACTTCAACAGAGGATTGAACCCGTGTCGTAATTATTTCTGCTCACGCCACATTTCTGAACCCTTCCATTCTGTGCACTTAAATAATTGGTCATCCCTTTGAAGCGCGGTGTAAATTATGAATTGGGGCACTTGGGAAAATGACCAATCACAGCGAGACGCTCATTTGAGTAAGACATGTACTTATCACGTACGTCTACATACATATGACAAAATACAGTTTTTTTCGCTGTTTGCTTTTCATGTGGAACCTTTTCCTAGCCATGTATAATTTGCAATAGCAGCATTTTACTTGTATGCTATACGATTTCTTTTAACTTAAATTTCGGAAGCACAGCGATGTTTATTGGATGAAAGTAAATACACTTTGTTTTAGCTAGAGCGTCTTTAATCCTTTATTGTATGTTGTTCACTTATGTAACACAGATGATTAATTAAATCTTTTAATGTTTTTAGTGGACCTTCTTTCTAATTTCGTATTAAACTAACCTTCAACAATAAAATTAGAATGGTTATAGCTGTTTTATATTGTAAAATTATTAATATTTTTGAAATAAAACTGTAGTGTTTTCTTTAAATAAAAAAGAGAAAAATCCATGTAACCCCGTGAGCATCCAAGCGTGCCTCACACCGGTTATCTTACCTGGGCACTCCCCATCCTTTACCACTGGCATAGTGGTGTCTCTCATCACAAGAACAGCTTGTCGTAATTATTTCTGCTCATACCACATCCCTGAATCGTTCCATTTTGTGCATTTACACAAATAATTGGCCTTTCCTTTAAAGCGTGGTGTAAAATATGAATTGAGGCACTTGGGAAAAATGACCAATCACAGCGAGACGCTTATTGCAGTACGACATGTACTTATCTTGTACACACTGACATTCAACAGACATGCAGTTTTCTCGCTGTTTGCTTTTCATGTAGAACCCTTTACTAAACACATATAATTTGCAATAGCAGCATTTTCATTTATATATTATACGATTTATTTTAAATTAAATGCGGAAGAGCGTCTTTAACAATGTGATGACTCGGTAACAATGAAAGTTTCTTAGACTGAACCAACCTAAAGTTACTCGTTTGTTTTCTAAGCAGAGCTCTGGCGAGAATCAACAGAGCCCTTTATAGAGCCAAAGCATAACTTACTTTTGCTCCCTCTCAAGTTTTGCGGCGTTGTTCAAAGAGCATATCAACATAGCAGCGTAAGTGTATCCCACCTTTGGCTTCTCTTTCCGGAAAGCTTTGTGCGCCTTATTCTCCACAATCAGGCTGAGCAGATGGGAAATCAGTCATTCTCAACATTAAGCATACAGGATGTTCGAAAATTCCTTTTACAGATCTTTAAGAATTTTAGAAGAGACAGTGGATCAAGTTTTATGTAGGGAGTCATGTCCAGAAAAGTGCCTGTCCGTGCTACAGCAATTTCAAGTTGGTTTGCCCGAGGGGTCTGCGTCACACTAGTAAGCTACGTCATTTTACCCAATGGTGCCCGTCCCATGTCTGGCTTTGGTGCTTTCGTGGCGCAAGGGATCATGGGTGAGTCCCGGCTTGGGCATGAGTGTGTATATGTTTGCCCGAGGGGTCTGCGTCACACTAGTAAGCTACGTCATTTTACCCAATGGTGCCCGTCCCATGTCTGGCTTTGGTGCTTTCGTGGCGCAAGGGATCATGGGCTTGAGTCCCGGCTTGGGCATGAGTGTGTATATGTTTGCCCGAGGGTGTCTGCGTCACACTTGGTGCCCGTCCCATGTCTGGCTTTGGTGCTTTCGTGGCGCAAGGGATCATGGGTGAGTCCCGGCTTGGGCATGAGTGTGTATATGTTTGCCCGAGGGGTCTGCGTCACACTAGTAAGCTACGTCATTTTACCCAATGGTGCCCGTCCCATGTCTGGCTTTGGTGCTTTCGTGGCGCAAGGGATCATGGGCTTGAGTCCCGGCTTGGGCATGAGTGTGTATATGTTTGCCCGAGGGTGTCTGCGCCACACTAGTAAGCTACGTCATTTTACCCAATGGTGCCCGTCCCATGTCTGGCTTTGGTGTTTCGTGGCGCAAGGGATCATGGGTGAGTCCCGGCTTGGGCATGAGTGTGTATATGTTTGCCCGAGGGTGTCTGCGCCACACTAGTAAGCTACGTCATTTTACCCAATGGTGCCCGTCCCATGTCTGGCTTTGGTGTTTCGTGGCGCAAGGGATCATGGGTGAGTCCCGGCTTGGGCATGAGTGTTTATATGTTTGTGTATGGGAAGAAAACAACAACAAAAAACGGTAATCAATTAGAAAACATAGTAAATGTTGGGTGACTGTATTTAAAAAAAACAAACTTCAGTGACAGAGAGGAGGGCAGATTAACATTCACCCATTTGTTTGGTAGAGGCAGGCACCGCTTTCTATCAGTGGTGGTGGCTTCAGGAACGTTAATGTTAAATGGGGTGGTACAAATACTAGAAAACTTTCTTGAACGCCGTTCTTGTTAGTGACTTGGTTTGCCTGTAATCAGCTCATCAATGTTTGCCGACAGGGATGAACAACACAGTCTTAAAAGGCAGACCAATTATCCTGCCCTACCCTACTGCAATATTTGCTAGAGATGGTGTATCAATTCCCGAAACAGCCATGTCTGGGCAGACGAAAACCTTTATGCCACCCATTTGCAGAGATTCCTACACAGTTTGGACATCAAGGTATTTTGGTCATAATATAGTGACATGTGTTCTTCCGCCCAAGCTAGCGTTTCCAATCTACTTGAACTTTTTAAACACGTATTATGCGTGTTGGAGGATGTGCCATTGAACGCCAGTTAGGTAATCAAGGTTTTGACACGACTAGAGAAGCGAATTTTCAGATTACATAAAGTAACAAGGTAAGTCTGTATCGATATCGTTCATATCGAACCATAGTCACTGTTAACCAGCAGTGTAAAGCAACTCCATACGTGATAAACAAGATAAGAAAGCGTTAACGCACTGTAACTGCGACGGTTATAACCGTTACAAGAAAACAGAGCGTCATGTAAAGCATTTCACGACACGAGCAGTTGTCAGGCTCAGGGCAGCCCAATGGTATTCTAGACGTGTAGCCATTCCTGCTAGAACACATTCACATTTTGACGGGATGTGAGGTTTTCTGTTGGCGGGTGTAAGTGAGATTGCGGAGTGAAACGAGGTAGCAAGATTGCCCCCCAACGGTCCTTGTGCACCAATGTTGTTATTTGTTTTAAAAACTTGTATTTACTTTGGGTTTGAAATGTTGATGTCCAAGCAACTCTTAGAAGGATTGTATAGTAGCTTAGCTGTAGCAGCTATTGGAGATGCCCACAGGCCATGCGGGGAAGCCGGTATCGCCCGAAGCGGCGGCTTCTGGGATTGTAATCCCCTTGAGCCTTAACGAGAGCGCTCCAGGTCATAGAGAAGACCTTCTCCACGACCAGCGACACCGCCGCATTGTCCTGGAAGCCTAGAGCAGCGGCCTCCAACACTCGCAGTAGTTGGTGGTGTGTAGAATGCTCAGGACGGAAACCAAACTGATGGTCTGGGAAGGCTTGCGTGTCACCCAAAAGAGGTCAAGCGGGTTAGCTGTAGCTTCTCGAAGACCTTAGTGAGAACTGACAGGAGACTGATGGAGTGGTGGTTTGAAGGATGAACTGGATCTTTTCCCGGCTTCAAAATGCATATCACTCAGGTCTCCCTCCACTCGCGTGGAAAGTGGCACAAGGTGAGGCACATGTTGAAGACCTTAGTCAGAAGGTCTTGAGGATAAGGTAGCGAAGCATGGTGGGGGTAAGTCCATCAGGCCCGCCTGACTTTTTGAGGTTGAGAAGCCGAAGTGTGTCTCGGTTAGCATTAAAATGCAGGCTCTGATATTATATGGTCTAATTGCTCCGCACTTGACGTGCGTTGATATTCTTTGGTGCGTTAAAAAAGTTACAGAACTCAACGGTGCTATTCCAAGTTAACACACTATTGAATAATAAGCGAGAGGGGCCTTCGATTTACTTCTCGCAATGATTGCGACCCACTCACCGTCTGCACTGTTAAGTAACACAGGTAAAGCGGAGTACGCTCTCGGCAGTTCTCTTCTGGCGGATTTCAACCTAAAAACCTCCGTTCAGTTCTGCGAACCTTTTAACAGACAAAGGAATGTCTGCACATATTAAACACGGGGCAGTTGGGCCACCAGGCACCCACTGCTGTATTAAATGAAGGCAAGCTCCTTAACAAAAACCACTAACACAAGTGAATGTGGTGTTTCGATATTATTATTATTATTATTATTATTATTATTATTATTATTATTATTATTATTATTATTATTACAAGAGTAATATGGGTTGTATAGCCTGCGTCATTATCAAGATAAAAGGTTCCTGAGAATTGGAGAATGTCTAACGGAAACAATTTCGGAATTATTACACTACATACAATTTGTGCATACGATTATACACGGATAACTACTAATAAGAACATAATTCAATGAAAAGGTTATCGACTTTATAGTGTTTATACTAGTATCAGCTTTCAAACAACGGTATCAATTTATAGTATCTAGAAATAGTGGTATATTGTACACTGCAAGAAATACGCTCAATAAAATAATCAATATACACTCCATTCTGTAAATAAGATCTTAATGAGATTATGAAATTGTGGAGATGTTGAATATGGAGGAAGAAACGGGAACAAAAGCAATGATCCACAGCAAATGTTTTGTCTCCTATGTTGGGAATTCTCAGACTGGCTAATTAGATAATTAACTTGGTAGCTAATCCAACAGAAATGCTGCGTTCCTTAGAAATATCCAATAAAAGTGCTCACGGAATTCCCAACAGTAAGGAATATATACATAAACAGACCGGAAGTATAAATAATATACACAGAGACGCTCGAATCTCAAACTGAGCTGGCAATTTTTTGGTATCTTGTTAAGAAATAAACCTTACACAGTTGCGAATCACTACTAGCCTCTTTATCACTCTGCTCAAATGTTAACTATCACGTTGGGTTTACTGTCCTTTCATGATAAAGTAATTAAAACACTAACCAATTTCCCCCCAAAATAAGTTATTGATTCCAAATTATTTGAGGGAAATATGCGCTATATTGACTTAGTTTCTCAATATCTACACACCAATGACCTGCCTCAGAAAATAAATCCAAGGGAAGTATCCAATCTAAAGGGAAATAGGATATTATTACACATTGAAGATTGGCTGAAACTATTTCATGTAAACGTGTCTATTACCGAACGTTCGTGATTTGCTCCACTACTAATGCACTAGCGGTGAATGACCCACTCAAGGCTACTTTTTTGAGTTGTAATATTATAGTGATAATGGTGACAGAGTAACAATTTCAAAAGGTACTTATAAACACTCGTGTCTGTAAACATAAAAAGGGACGATATCATTCCACATTTTAGGGGTTTATCTTCTTATTGGTTATCCGGCACTAAGATAATCTGAGTGCATACTAGAAATCTGATGCGATTTAATACATAAATATATATAATACTTATTAATACTATATCTGAAGTACATTTTAAATTATTTCTCTTGGGGTTGCGGGAAGAGAGAACGTAAGCTTAACGAACTGAAATTGAAGTCATACACACCCCTGAGTGAAACCTCCAGGGAGAAGATATTACACACAAGTTATAGAATATGAAGTTTAAAATAGACCAGTTCATTATGATCAAATAATTTTAAAATATTTGTAAGGCTAATTAGCAATGGAACTTTAATGATTTATTTAATGTGAAGGAGAAACAATTTAGTATGTTAATCATAAGGCAGCGTAACAATATTACGTGCATAGGATAAAGGAAGGTTATAAACTTAATTTGAAGATTATGTAACTTGCCTAACCACAGTAGGTGGCTGCAAAATATGTTTAATATTGTACTAGTTTACTGCAGCGTAGAAATTATTACTATCGCGCAGGTGGAACGAAGCCACCACTGCGCTTGTTGTATCAAAACAAACTTCATCGCTGGGCAAGAGAATGTGGGGCGAGTAAGACACGTTCAAGCGTTACCTCTCCTCTCGTCCCAATGCCTCATCTGAAACCTAATGAGCTCGCATGCGACGACACCCCTTATCCCGGTAGCTAGTTTTGTTTACGTTTCGCTTTCAGCCATGTTGTAAATCTCCTGACGCACTTTTAAATACTCGCATTTCATTGCCCAAAGTCGCCTACTCTTTGAACGTTTACAGCATGCCGTTATTTAGTTCAACACTTTCAAAGACTGCAAAAGTATTGGAAGCAGTTTGAGAAGAAAATTTGTGACGCTTTGTCAACTCTTGGAATTTTTTTTTTTTTTTTTTAATTATTTAACGTCGCAGAACTCAGGTTTTTTTTTTTTTTTTTTTTTTTTTTGTCTTTTTGCGACCACAAGATGATAAAAACAAAATACAAACACCATATAAGAACAATAATGGAACAACTATTTCTAAAACATACATGGAACATTACTTAGATAATTAACAATATCATTCATTACAAATCACTAAGAATACAAAGTTGTGTTACAGTTTAAATTGATTTATACAAAGAAATATATTTAAAATATCAAACAGTATTATGAAAGACTTTGGATTTTTCAGAGTTGTGGTAATTCCTGATATTTTGTGTTTGTGTCTAAATGTGTTGTATATGATACATTCTGTAAGGATGTGGTTTACTGTTAGGAGTGTTTTACAGGTGCTGCACTCTGGCGGTTTTTTTTTTTATATTAGATAGGAGTGCGTTAACTTGGTGTGTCGAATTCTTAATCTTGTCATTACAACTTGATCTGTTCTCTGTAGCTTATATATGACTAGCATGTATTTGTGGTTTTCATGGTGGTGTGTGGTCCTAAGCTTTTTATTCCTTTTATTTACGAATGTCAGTGAATCTCTGTGAGAGTATTGATGTTTGGTATACACGGTCTGCCAGTTCATATGTCTCTGTGAAGGTATCTATTGACAATTTCTTTCCCCTTTTGTTTCAATCTGAACGTCTTGTTTTAGTGTATCTGTTGTCTTTAGGTCAGTAATTGCTCGTATGGAACTCAGGGAGTCAAAGAATAACGAAATGTTGGTGTTCCATATTCTCTGAGTTTAGCAAAAATGTGTTCGTGTACAAGAAGCTTTAGGCCTATATCAGAAACTTAACTTCCTTTTCTCACACTTACATCTAATTAAAGCATTACTTTGGGGAAAATCTAACAACAGTATAGGCAAATGTACAGTCGACGGAATTTGTACTGGAAATGTTGCTGAAAAGTGTCACCAGGTTCCATGCCCTACACGTGGGGCACTTATCTCCGGCTGGCGTAGTCATTGCTCTAATTTTAACTCGCCTCTGAGTTAATTCGATAAAGAAATGGAAACCTGAGCGAAGGTACAGCCACTTCGTAACATAACCAACATGTTTTAATTAGGCCGTTCCAGAAGCGCTTTAATCTAACCGAGACAGTTTCACTTTAAAGATTAAGTGCGTACTTCTTATATCAAAGAATCTACTGTACTGCAATACGTAATCACCAGAGCTAGGAAGTTCGTACCGTTCACTGTTCCGATAACAGGTTGCGACCGACCATGTCGCCGCATTAAAACAAGGCATTGATAAGAGCGCACGGGTGGAGAGGTAAACAAACCTATTGCCATGTAAACAGTGCTATTTCCAGGGAACTTATGAGACACTCGTAAAAGCACACCTCTTTAGATCATTAATTATGCACGACAAACAAATTGTTACATACATAAGGCTGACTCTGATCTCCTTGTTTAATTTTGCACATTATGAAAGCACCCATGCAATTATAACACGGATGTTAATATTTACTGATCGAATGTAAAATAATATCCAAGTAATAAAATTAAGTTCTTAAATATCGTCAGACTCTTACTATGTAATTAAAATCCAAAGCAGGAATTAAACTAAGTCTTTACTCGTCTGCAGCTGTATTACTAAAAACTATATGTACTTCTGAAGCCTTTCAAATGAAAACCTTATTCTACCTTCTGACAAACAAGATTTGTAATCCAAAAAAGTTCGTTTCACTTCACATGATGTGATCGGGGCATATTTGAAATATTTTATCAGTTCCGTGTCAGTATCATCAAGCAAATTGCATTCGTTGGGATCTACAAGTGCAGCTTGTATGATGTACATCACATTAAACCTGCATTCTTTTCAATTACACTTTTCATTTTCATATTTATCTCAGGTAGAACGCTCGTGGATTGGTAGATCCGTCTTGACAATTCTTACACATGACGCACAGATTCAGTTCAGCTCCATACTTCTGGACTGTAATAGCGGGATAGTTGTGGGTGACTCTCTGAATAAATTTGCAGTCAGTAACATTTTTGTGAAGCTGTTCTGTTACTAGACGTTTGACAGTTTGTATTCTAGAACTGTCATCGATTTCTAAATAAGTGCATGAATAAGTTCACTGCTAGAAGACCTACTATGGTTGTAAAACAAATTAATTTTGCCCACATTTGAGCCGAACAAAGATGTTATTCGCATGGCTTCCTTGCTACCGATGTGGTTCTGTGTTATGCAGTGATAGCTGTTTTGCATTTATGGATTGCACTCTATGTTGACCTTTGCTCGTGCAAGTAATGGTATTCCTAAGTCTGTCCGCTCTTATTCTGCATAAGGAAATCGGTACGAGCTTCCTAGCTCTGGTAATCACACTCCTAGAAAACCGTTGGTATCAATAACCATAAACAGAACATGTTTCAGCGTGATGACGTTTAAGAAAATGCAATTTAAAGTGCTTAGAAATCAATGGCGGATGATTTCAATGCCACGAACATGGAATCTGCTGAGCCAGACGAAATTATGCAGGCAGTGGAGAGAGCAAAATTACAACTGCTACCCTGCCTGCGTTGTATAGAATGGTTCGTTCTGTACGAGTAAGTCATCATGCTGCCAGTACTGATGTTAAGCAAGGAAACAAGTGAATATCGTAGATCATTAAGCATGAACTCCCTGAATAGGTAAAACAATCTACTTATAATTATATAATATTGAGAATTATCTTGTTTTATACTGCTCCTAGGATTACTGTACTCGGCCTACGGCCTCGTTTCGCAAGCTTCCTACTCACAATATAAAACACAGCTTTTACCACTTGTAATATAAATAACTATTTTAATGAATATCAGTTTATATAATTTACAAACTGACTTAAATCTGGAGGAGTATTTCGTAAGAGGCCCCCATTTGAACGATATTCCGCAGCATTTCGGAATTATTTTCCTGGAAACCACATTTAAAATATCTTGTGCGTTCTAAGTCCTTATTTAACCAACCAGATTAAAAGCTTGCGCTACATTTTGTTGCAGTAGCTACGTAAACATACTGCAAGGGCTATGACACGCTCTTTGAAAATAGGTTTCCGGATACCGAAGCTGGAATGGAGTTGCAGAGCAAATATCGCAATAAATTATATTACGTCCCTGGCGACTACATTAGTCACGCATGACATGAAATTTACGTGTAACAGGGCACCTCATTCATGTGAAAAGTGATATTAATGATTGTAAAGGGACATTTCAGCCCTGCTCAGCATGATTTACTGAGTGCAAGAACATACTTGAGTTGCACACTTCAAGATTTCGCGAGCGTAAGAGGATATCTCAGTCATGCGCAGCATGATTTCACAACTATAAGAAGATAGATACTGAAGTATCCTCCTACACTCGCTTAAGGAGAGTCCAAATGGGACTCTCATATTTTCCTTTTTTTCCATTTTCATGTTTTAATTGCATATGAATATTTCAAAGCCTCCCTCATTTTTGTATAACTTTCATAGAATTTCGCTAATTGTAAGTAGTTTAAAACCTTTGCAGAAAAAAAATCCAGCGAAATAGTTTTTCGAAACTTTTGGTACACTCACTTGTTAAAACATCAACACTTTGCAAATATCGGTGCTAGAGAAACTTGGTTTTATTATTATTAGTAGTATTGTTGTTGTTGTTGGAGAGTTTTACTGTAACTATTCACAGCATAGACATCCGCTCATATTTACTTCATGTGAGAGTTTGGAACACTGCGGAGCTATGTTTGGAAAGTTAGGTTATTTAGTGTTTTAAAGCAATTTCTGAAGAAGTAAAATTTCCTATGCCAATGCGCTACTGTCTCAAAACTAATGGACACTAAGTTCTGAAAATTTTACACGCTTTTGCACCTAAATTGGCTTTAGTTTATCGAAAAAAGTTATGTATACGGATTAGTTACTCGCTTTAATTTAAAGACTAATCACCCTTTAATTAAACTTTAAGAAATTCATTTAGAAAAATCATATCTTTCCTTCTAATGAACAGATGTATTCTATTTTTCATTAATCAACATTAAAGGTATTGCTAAATACAACTTGAAAATTTTAGCTCATTATCTTAAGCAGTTAGGATAATGTGTCAAATTTTAACATTGGCAAGATAGGGCATTTCGACTCTCCTTAATGATCTTGCATCTCTGAACTATTAGAAGATACTTCAGACTTCCATAGAATCATTTCGTGTGTGTAAAAGGATACTTCATGAATGATTTAATGAGTGTAAGAGTATAGTTCAGACGTGTACACATAATTTATTGAGTGAAAGAGGATACTTCAGACAAGTACAACATAATTTCGAGATTATAAGAGCAGACCAGTCATTTACAGCATGATTTTGTGAGTGGCTGGAAGACACTCGAAAGATGTGTGGGTCTTCTATGTATGAAAAAAACCTGGCACTCAAACCCTAGCCACTGAACAGAGATTTGTTTTGCGGTCAAGAGAGAAGGAAAACAGGCGTAAGACAAATTATATGTAGTGGTTGCATAAAATTGAAATGTGAACATTGCTCTCTTTACTGTGTATAAAGACACAAAGGATATAGCAAACTGAAAATTATTGCCCTCGTTGAACAGAAGAAATACCACGAATATAGTTATTGGAAAAGCTTAGTATTACAAACCAAAGTAAAAAAGCATAATATGGAACCGAGTTTAACACAAATGAGCCATATTAAACAAATAAGCACCACAAAACGTCGCAATTTTGCATTATTTGAAAACAGTTGCAACTCTCTTTATACAAACGTACTTACAAAGCTCCGGTAGCAAAACGTAATAAAATTCGGAAGTAATTTTTGAAATGTAGAATCGTAATAAAAAGTGCAATATCATGGTCGAAATTTAGCCACCAATATTATGTTTCCGTTGCCGATGCTCTCTCATCTGAGCTACAAAATCGATGCTTAATAATTTGTCAAGTTTCCCCTGTGACTAAAACTTTCCACTAAAACGTAAGCGCTCTCAACTTTTCTTGGGGTAAGATACACCAATGTCGGTTTACATACATCTTAATTCTGATTCTACCTTCCAGGTTACGGAAGAACACTCAATAAAACTGAAATGATTATTTCCTTCAACGAATCTAAAACTTTCCTAAACCGCTAGCCTTTGGTACAACTCGAAGTAACGATATGCCAATCAACTGCCTAGCTAGAAGCAAGTAGAGCAATGAATGTGGGAGGAGCAGATTTACTAAATGCTTGCCAATATAATACATGGCGCATTATATTGTTTTGTTTTATTTTTGTCTTGACTGTTCCCTTAGGGTTGTATAGAAAAAGATCAGAGTTAGTCATCTGACCATATCAAGTAGCCTGCTTTGGGTACCAGGAGTTATTTTGAAACTGCTTCACTTATGATTATGCAGGGCGTTAGGGGTACAGATATAGATATTTTCAACCTTAATGTGTATCCACTTCAGTATGTTAATTGGTGTTTCCCCTTCATCTAACAGATTTCCAACAAACCAAATATAATTTACTACCTAGTGTGTGTTTTGCATGGTCTTAACTTCGCGGAGATATGAACGTTGTCAGTATAGACTGTTCGTTTTCACTCCAGTTTTTACACCTCAATATGTGACTTTCTGGTTTAGATAGTATGGTGTCATTTGTTACAGCAAGGCCTGCCCATTCAAGGTTCAGACCAACATGAAAACATACAACTCTTAAGGCGATGTACCTATAAGGTTTGATCAAACAGTGTAAAAAAAGTCATAATAAAATAATAACAATTTTAAACTTTAAAAAAATAAATCTCTTTTTCCCGCTTGGCACACTTAACTACGGATTAACTGAGGCTGCAAATGGGCTGGCGCATGTCTATTAATATCTACTACCTGCTGTAAACCTTATTTTCTCATAAACCTTTTGCAACACTTTTCCATACTCAAAACGCTCCCCATAATGCAAGTCTTCACTATTTTTTTTTTTTCCTCAAAAGTATTATTCTACCTCTCAAACGTATAATAAGGGAAATGGTTATAGTGTCCCAATTTTAAGAAATAAATGATTAGGTTTTGAAAAAGCAAGACTTTTGGACAGTACGAAAGATAATCATTTTTCTACACTAGAAGGGCTAATATACAAATATGATACAACAGATATACTAGTACACGCATTTACTGCAATACTGTATGCTTTTTTGTGTGAATAGTTTTAAAAGTGCATTAAGTTGTTTATTTTTAACAGAACATGAATTTAGATAGTAATAATTACCATTTAAATAACAATTGAACTTTGAATGTTGACACATGGATAACATATAGTTATTATTGTGTATAACAATTTGTATAAATTAATATAAGATACCTTACCTACTGTGGATTTCCAAATTTTACACACACATCACACTGAAGTTGCAGAAAAATCATAAAAAATCTACTTTTTTATATTTTAACTCCATAAAGTAATTTAAACATTCCTGAACACAAAAAAAAATATAATGTGCCATTTTGAAATCCCTTAAGTCACTGAAGCTACTGCAAAGCATTAGAGGCGAAAACTGGACTCGACAAGAAAAACTTCAGTTCGAGAGATCTAATTCACATCATCCAAAGTAAAAATGCTTTCCAATCTTTCCTCGTTTTCCCGGTATTAATATTTTCAGCATATTTCTTCCTGCAAAATGCTCCTTGCGGAGCAACTTTTCTGTTGCAAAAACAAAAGTTGCTGTGCATGTTCACAGTAGTACAATGACTCAAAATTGCACTAAGTTTTACTGTCAGATGTATTTAAGCATATGTTTTCAATTTTCAAACATAAAAACTGTATTTTTATAACAAAAGCATCACCTCACAACGTTTTGGAGCATAAACTAAATAAGACACAGAGAAACTAGAGCAATTTGAAGAAAGTAGAAGTATTGTGAGCCAAGGGTTAAAATATTAGACCTAAATTTTAAATTTTTGATGGAAGGGACCCTTTTAGTAACGTGACAAAAACATTAACAAATTTGACTATAACTTTGAAACTGTTATAGCAAAATTGAAAAAAATTTACACTGTAACTTATTAGTGTTATATTACATCTGTGGTATAAATTTGAAAATGCTAGCTAATATTATTGTTTTGGATTTTAAAGTTTTCAGCCGTACACGTCTTTAATAAGTAAAATTATAAGTCCTCAAATGAAGTAAATATTCACACAGTGTTGTTAATTACCAATACAAATATCTTCACTTACACTTCTAACAGCTGTATATATTCCATGACATGTTTTGTTTTTCTGTTACAGATGGGAAGTTCCACATGCTGCCGAGTGGCGAGTTGGTGATACTAAACGCTGGGACTGCAGACAGCTACTCCACCTACCAGTGCCGCGTGACTCATCGTTTGTCCGGCGAGACGAGGATGAGCGCTAGTTCAGCAAGAATCACTGTCACCGACACCAGAAGTGTCTCTCCACCTCAGTTTGCTGAGCGCGCAGTGACAGTTGAAGTTCGTCGCGATGAGCTCGTCGTGCTGCCTTGCTTCGCTGAAGGTCACCCACCCCCGGACTTCAGGTACGTGTGCAAACCGAACACAGTGGATCCTTTTTACTTTCTCTACGCGTATTATACATAAAACGAACACGTATTAGCCAAAAACACGATACCGACATTTCATTGGAACTATACCTTTGGAGATCCTTCCTGTCAGGATTTACCACTTATGCAAAAGCTATTTAGGTAATTATGCAGAAAAATCGAATGAAACTCTGTGCGATCCTGGACCTTCTATTTGTGATGATGATTTCAAAGGTTCTACTTGGCGGTCAAGCTTGGTTTTGTATTATAAACAAATTCGTGAGCATGCTGGAACGGTTGGTATTTTGCGTATATGACAGATATTTACCAAATAATTATGGTAAAGGTTCCGCAGGACGTCCAGATTGAAAATGCTGAAAGTACTAGCCTGAGCACATGGAAGGTATGTCTTGTAATAGATGTGATCTCTTTTAGTTGCTGTGACCCAACCACTCTCTGTAATTGAGGCAGTTTCTTAAATATAAAGCTCGTCGCAAAAGGTAAACAACACACTCCATTTTGTAATTTTTACAAACGCACAATACTGCCAACCTATTTTTTTCACGAAATCCGCGAGTCATCTGTCCTAATAGCAAACATTGCAGATTCTAGTTAAGTTTTAAACTTGACTAGATTGACCAACATGGCTGTCCATGCACAAGCAGATAGAGAGAATGGAAGACTGTGCATTTCGCATTGGAAAGCCGAACCGATTTTCAGAAAGTCCATTTTACCCCTTATTTCGATCCAGTTCATTTACATACACCAAACCTAATGTAGCCTAACCTCGACGAAATCTCGAAAGCTGTCGTTCACCTGTCACGTAACCAATGGACATCTCGCGGTATTATCATTATCAATGTTGGCAGCCACTGCCATAATGAATTATAGAGACGAAAACAACGAATAATTTGTAAACAACTACATGAACGATCCTAACGTTATGAAATCTGGATCGGCAAAGAAATAAAGACCATAACTATATATAAACGAGTATTAGGTATATGCATAATAAATGGTTTTATAATATTCAGAAACAAATTTCTCCGCCAACGACTACCACAATAGAAAATTAGAAATATAAATCTATATACACACACTAACCTTAACCGATTCGAATCTTACCTCACGCTAAATTTGAAAACCACAGGACGCAGCGGTTTCGCCTACAGAAACAGTTTAAAAAAAAATAAAACTCGTCGAAACATACTCCTCCACCAACTAACAGTCGCACTGACAGATGAATTATTCGTGCCGGTTCTCAGGACGCGGCAAAAGTGACAAATGACGTTCTTGCATACCAATAGCACAGAGTCTTCCGCTAACAAGGAAACTAAGCTTTTTCATTAAAACTCCAGTTGTTATGCAAGAATTTCAGCATATACACATTAGAAACCCATTTATTATTCATATAATACTCGTTATTTGGAAATATGTCATATACGCAAAATACCAACCGTTCGAGCATGCACACGAATTTGCCTATCATAAAAAAACAAGCTTTTCCGACCAATAAAGCGTTTGAAAGTCAATCAATGATAGTTTCATTCGATATTTAGAGCGGCCGAAGTTCTGCATAATAACCAAATTTTTAATATACGACATTTTAAACAAAGTCGCTAGAGACATTTTTAAGAAAATCAAAAAAAATGTTTCATGTAAAAGGTAATTTTGAGTGAAGGAATGTTTCTGAAAACCTTCGGTCGCATCTTTGGAAGACACCTACCTAAATTTAACACCAAGTTTGGTATTTAACCGACTTTTCTTTTTGAGTTATGCTGTCCACAGACGCGAGCACACAGACTCTCATATTTTTTCTAAAAATGCTTTGTTTATTCAGTGGGTCCCAAAACATATTTCCGGTGAAATCTCGATATGGGTTTTAGAGCGGAATACAATACCTTTTCTACATATGTAAATCGTACATGAGTGGTAGAGAGAGTAAAAAAGCATATCTGTAAGAAAAGTATGTTAAATTAATCCATGCATTCAGGGTGGGAAAAATTAATTCTGATAAATATTTTTCGTGAAGCAGCTGTTTTTATATAAGCGATTTTTTCGGAAACTGTCGTATTACACATGTTAAAATTTTACATTTTCAGCAATATTTTCCGTAATTTGAACTTGAATGATCCAAAAGCTCAATACACGGCCCAAAAAAGATATAATTCATGAAAAACTATAGGTTTTTTTTAACCAATTTATTCACTAATGCTCATGCTATTCAAGATAAATAGATGACTAATTCGAAATGACCAAGCATTGAGTTTACATGTTTCTGTAAGCTTCACTCATTGTTTCAACACTTTCAAAGAAAAAGAATATTTAAAGTAAGAGAACGTAGCTTTAGAAAATAAGGTTTAAAGTGGAAGCGTGGCACGCTATTTATTAAATAATTATTTAAAGAATAATATGGCAACCATGTAAACCTCTATGCCACTCTGTTCGAATATAATTGCACTTATTTAAAAATAATGAAACTTAATGTTTTGAGATTTCAGCTCTTAAACCTACACCTGGAGAGATTTTAAAGTAAATATTTCCAGTAACACATTTTTACTTTCTCTTCACGTACTATGTACATAATGTATAGAGAAAGTATTGTATTGCACCCAAAAATTCGATACCGAGATTTCACTGGAAATACATGTTTTGAGACTGCCGAATCCAAAAAAAAAATAGAAGTTTTAGAAAAATGTCCGCGCGTGTGTGTGGGGGGGGGGGCAGCAAAGCTCAAAAACGAAATAAGTGCGTTGATACAAAAACTTTGCATTTACGTTCAGTATCTTCCAAGGGTGCGACATAAATGTTTTAAAGAAAATTCCCCCACCCCAACTACATTTTACAAGGAAAAAAATTTCGAACATTTTGTTTTCTCAAAAATGGCTCACGATTTTTATTAAAATACCGTATAATAAAGGTATTCTCATGACACATAATTTGTACATCCTCAATTTTATGGGAATATCCTCTAAAGATCTCTGTATTCTAAATATATTTTGCTGAAATTTGTATAACTGGTAAACCGTAAGAAATGGACAAAAACTTACTTAACAAAAAATATATTTCTCCTCAAGACGCACAATTAAAGCCATACATTTTTTTTCCTTCGAGATATTCCTTATTATTGGTTTCAGTTTTAAAATGCTTAACATGTTTCTCATATAAGAACTTGTTAACTCATGGCCACGAAATAAAACGGATTTAAATCCCATAGCAACGACATTTTGAAACATTTGACTGTCGGTTTAGCCTAGTGTATTCCCTTCTACTTATAAAGAACTAAGTAATGCTAGTGTTTATCTCGATTAGCATGAAGAAGATAGAAGAATAAGCTTATTAACAATAATTTGTTACAGAGATGTAGAGAAAGGCATGTGAATGGAACACATCAGATTTTTTTTATGAAGGGTTGCGTAACCTTTAGGCATTATTCAGGAGTTTGCTTTTTCTTCTTCCTCTTGACTCGCTGTAGTACATATTTACCTAAACGGCAGCTTATAACAGTTTTTGGTTTCATATCGTGGAGATCACAACTATTACCTGTCGGAAGAATGAATGCAGACGGCCAGGAGTGGAAGTTTGCGTAAACACAGAGAAGCGGTATTACGTCATCACTTCCGGTGCATGCCCTGTACAGTTCTACCAATACTGGATTGCAGCAGTTGAGTCTCTTATAGTTGACGGGTTCGAATCAAGTCAAAATGCAAACACCGCCGCCCGCAGTCATACGCTCGCAAAATAGAAAATTAATATTCATTAGTGATAAGAAAACAGCAAGTTAACCTGTTATGGATCGTTCAGTTTATTGCTATTTACATACGCTGTGCCGATGTTTTGATGGTCAGCCTGTACTGCACTATATTCCAGCCTTCCCTGACCGCTCTAAAGCTTGCCATGCTTCACCAGCGACCTCCCCAAACAACTGCACTCGTTCGTCAGACAGATAGTACCCATTTTGTTTGCATTATCCCAGCCGAAACAAAATTCTACAAATTCCCTCGTATTGATTATTATTGTTGTAATGGGGTCGTATACCGAATGAAATGGCTCACGCGGTAACGTGTGTGACCCGCATTCGGAAGGTTCTGGGTTCTATTCTTGGCAACCGCCCACTCGGGCCCTAGGGATTCTGGTGGACTCCCAGTTCCATACGGAAATGCTGGGGTGGTACTTCATCTTCCACGACATTCCTGTCATTAATTTCCTGTATCCATCACTTGCTTGTCATATGTTTCAGGGCTGAAGGACCTGGAGACGGTGGTTGTGCGCTCTGTAAAGGTTTCTTCCTGGCGTTGTTACAGGTCACTCTGTCAAGACCCACCTTCGGGAGCTTTTGGGTGCCCCTTGAGGCTCGGGGCCTCTGGATAGGGCCCGGGTAGGCCTAATGCGCTCAATTGACATAGGCCAGCGCCCTTTCGGGTATTCTTTGAGACTCGGGGCCTCTGGATAGGGCCCGGGTGGGCCTATTGCACTCAATTAGGATACATTATAGGCCGGCGCCCTTTCGGGTATTCTTTGAGGCTCGGGGCCTCTGGATAGGGTCCGGGTGAGCCTATTGCACTCAATTAGGAGACATTATAGGCCAGCGCCCTTTCGGGTATTCTTTGAGGCTCGGGGCCTCTGGACAGGGCCCTGGTGGGCCTAATGCGCTCAATTAGGAGACATTAAAGGCAGGCACCCTTTCGGGTACCCCTTGATGCTCGGGGCTTGTGGGTAGGGCCCGGGGGGCCTATTGCGCTCAATTAGACATTATAGGCCAGCGCCCTTTCGGGTATTCTTTGAGGCTCGGGGCCTCTGGATAGGGCCCGGGTGGGCCTTATGCGCTCAATTAGGAGACATTACAGGCCGGCTCCCTTTCGGGTATTCTTTGAGGCTTGGGGCCTCTGGATAGGGCCCGGGTGGACCTAATGCGCTCAATTAGGAGACATTATAGGCTGGCGCCCTTTCGGGTATTCTTTGAGGCTCGGGGCTTGTAAGTAGGGCCCCCATATTTGCTCTACAACTTCTTGTTCCCAAACATGAGGAAATGGCTCGCGGGAACAACATTTAGAGGCGTATTTTGCAGACCTTGGCAGTTCCTATGTTTGAGGACTAAAAGTTGGTAGCAACGCTAGAAGAATATTTTGAGAAATAAATAATTTGTTTTTGAAAAAAAAGAAGTCTTCATTTCTAAGATGGATATTTATTGAATCAACCTCGTGGGTAGGTAGGTACCTTCAGAAATGATTTGAACCAATTTTCACTTTTTCTAGCCCATATGTACAATGCACACAGTGATATTGTATTCCACCCGAAACTTCGATTCCAAGATTTCACCAGAAATATATGACGTGAGGTGCCGTGAATTCGAAAAAGCATTTTCAGAAAAAGGTCCATTTGTGTGAGTATGTGAGTGTCTGTTTTCCTGCGTGCACCATAGTTCAAAACCAAAATATCGTTAAATATCAAATTTGGTATTAAAGTTCAGTATCTTCTAAGGATGTGACACAAAGATGTTCAAGAAAAAATTCCTCCACCCCAACTACTTGCTACGTGGAACATTTTGCGAGAATTATAATTTTCTCAAAAATGGTTCAAATTATTTTTATTAAAATGCCGTATATTAAAGATAAAATGTATATTTTGAATTCCCTGGAAAAAGCCTGTGAAGGCCTCTTTGTTCTGGATGAGTTTATAACGAGTAAAATGTAAGTGATAGACAAAGCTTAGCACACAAAGATGTACATTTCGTTAAATCACACATTCATGTCATACACGTCTTTCTTGTGTGGTTGATTGTTTTCCAGATATTCCTTGGTATTGGTTTCAATTTTGAACTACCCAGTTCTTCTCAAACCAGACCATGCAAAGCGAACCGAACCTCAGTTTCACATAGCGAGGAACTTTTAAAAGATTTGGTTATCGGTTTAACCTATTTTATTCCCTTATTTCCCTTTCTACTTGAAAGGAAGCTATTCTGCTAATATTTGTCTCGATTAGCATGAAGTACATAAAATAATATTTTGTGGCAAAAGTTTCTATATAGTACAGGTAGGAAAAGTTAAGTGGATGTAGTATATCAGATGTTTGGAATAAATATTTTAGACAAAGCACCAGTGTGTTCAGAAATGTGATTTCAGGAGGTAAGAGAGATATCAAGTTGAGGACCGTGTGTAGTTGCCACAGTCTAAAAGGAAATCGGTCATAAAATTGGCGTGTGTATGTGATGTAGATTGTATTGCAATGTTACAGGTATTTGCCTTTTTAACATGACAATTTAGCTCAACTATAAAAGCACCAATGTAATAGCTGAGATTAGGCAGTGTCAACCAATCGCGGTCATCTGACTGAAGCGACATTGTGGAAACAGCTTATCGCAGCTGATGTTCATTTCTTTGAAATCTTGTCGCACCTGACGTTCGTTTCTTTAATCCCCTGTCAGGTTATTGGTAACAAGGTGACAATCCAGCGAGCAAACCTTCACTTGTAATAACTATCAGTTCCAATTGTACTTTCAATTAGTTTATTTATCCGGTATTTAGTTAAAAAAGGACTGAAAATCGTCATTTTTATTTCTTATGTATTAGATGAGTGTAATAACTTCAAATAAACTGTTTGTTTCAATTTCATTTGTTGTCAAAAGCTGAAATAAAATAATTGTTCCCAGTTTCTATTCTTCTATCGATATTGGGTGTTGGCACGGTCGGCCATATCATAATTCAGAAGGCAGTGAAGAAAGGAAACAGAATTCGGTAAATAAACACGGTCGAATGCGTCATCTACCGTTTTAGAACTAATGTAGGTATTACAATCATAACCAGATGAAACCTCCCTTCCTATATATTATAAACTATTAATAGTCTATTTCGCTGAATTGTGTTATCAAATACAGCTCGTGTTTTCATCTCTTAGGACAATTGCTCCGGTCGTGACTTATCGCCAAGATGAAAACACTCGTGGTATTATGATAAAAACTTTTGAGACCGAAGGGACAGTGTCTGAGATTTTCAGCACTGCCGTTTTACTGCAAGGTGGTCTAAGATAAAAAGGAAGGGACGTAACACTGTGCCACAAATATGTCACGAACACACCACATAACGTTTCCTTCATGCCTGCGAGGAATATAAATGCATTTTATGATCCAGAGTTATGAGGGAAGGCGCCGTAGCAATAGACCTGCCAGTCTCGGCGTCAATGTCCGCAAATAAACCACTTCTCCTCAAGTTCCACTCTACTGTCTTCTGCAGGCAAGGCGTATTTACGTAATCCAATTATTATAGTGGTGTACAAAAGCAGTAGTTGCTGAAACCGTGAATTTTACGCCTTTTAATCTTTAGGTGATGCAACAGTGAAATTTCACCAAAATTATGAATAATTAAGACACTACTTTGTTTGCATAATAAAATACAAGGACCCTCCAGAAAGTAACCAACGATTTGTCCTAACTAAATAATAATTAAAGATATCAACCCAAAACTTTATTTACAAGGTTACAGTACCTTACTCTATTTCTCACCGTAAACCCCATTGCGCTCAAGGTATTTACTGTCGCGTGGTAGCGGTTTTTCATTTTTTTAGTAAGTTTTTGTCTATTACGGTTTACCAGTTATGCAAAATTCAGAAAAGTTCATCTAGAATAAAGAGGTCTTCAGAGGCTATTCTAGAATATTCAAGATATACATTTTATCTGCCGTATGAAAACCTTAAACTTTAAGAGATTTTAATCAAAATCGTTAAAGCCATTTTTGAGAAAATCAAAATTTTCGAAATTTTTTCCATGTAAAGGGTAGTGGGGAGTTGGGTGATTTTCTTGAAAATCTTTATGTCGCTTCCTTGGAAGATACTGAACTTGAGCATCAAGTTTGGTATTTAACAGACTTCCCTTTCATGGCATTCCGTTATCATCTGCTAGGAGTGCTGGTCTCATGGAGGGTGGCTGCGCTGGCAGATGGAACGGATGCAGGCGCACTGTAAGTGTTATTCTCGGCGCTGTGATCTCTGTCCTCGCAGTGGTGGGAAGGTATAACGAGACCCTGAACCTGTGGTGTTGACAGCTGCACGGCAAGATGAACCTTCAACCACTGAGTTAGGAACTTCCGCGCGTCTTTGTAACACACCTCCTGAGGCCTGTGGCCTCCTGTGGTTCCCTCACTTCATGCCTTCCTCATGGGGTTGTTAGTGCACAATAGACCAATATGTATCACAGTGGGTGAGGTGCCTCCCACCATTCCCTAGCCTTAGCTTTGTCTTTATAGCGTGTGTATTTTTGCATTACAGTTTGATTTTCATATATTAAATTCTTTATGGGAGCTATTTTTCCGTTTCTTTATAACTTCTTTATAAAATAATTATTAATTTAATCTGCTTATAAGTAATATATTATGCTTCACTCACACCAATGGACCTTTTGGGATTGAAGGGGATACGGAAGTGCCTTTTTAGTGATGTTGGTAAAAAAAAAGTAGTTTTTTGGATTATAGGTTTTAAAATGCACCATATTTTAAAGTACATATTGGATACCTAGAAGCTTGGAGGTGAACAAGTGTAAATAATCTAATATTTAGTAGAACAAAATGCATGAAGCTTAAGTGTATCTAATTTTTTCCGCTTACTAATAGCTCTGTCATAAAAGAAGTATAAATTTCAGGATCTAATGTGTTTTGAACGGCCTTGAGCTATATCTCCGCTGTGATTGCACACATCACTCCACCTATAGTTGGGCAAGGTAAAAGGCATAGGGCAGAGGTCGGGCAACCGTGTGACCTGGTACGTAAATAACCGAACGTCTGATAGAGGGAGTAATGTCCATCCTAAAAACTTCGTGAAATTTTCCTCAGGAACATAGCTTTAGAAAATAGCGAAAAAACTGCAAATACTGGATCATCACTTCGCTCTCAAACACTATTTCAAATATTTGATTTTATTCACCTTCCACCTTATATGTTGGCAGAGTGTGCGCAGTGGAACATCCGGCGAACAATTGAACACACAGGAAAAAAAAATTGTTTTACTCAAATTGGCATGTTGGGATCTACTGGCATAACATGAGCAATTTCCTGACTAAATATGCGAAGCCAGATTTAATTTGTTCAGTTAGAGTAATTTATTTTATATTTTGCTTTTATTTTTCCTTACTCTCTTTTGTTTCTTTGTGTCACCTTTAACTTGTATCGAAATAAGCATACGCAGTCAACGACCCATGCAGTAAATGTTTGTGTAATAGCCTGAATAATTTTACAGCGATTAAGATACCTATGTCTCGTCTTGTCTGTCTCATCCATAAAATCTATCTAATCATCTCATTCATGTCATCCGTCTAACCTATTTATCTAATCTTGCAGTTTCGATCTCTAGTGACCGCATGTGAGATTTGTGGTGGACAAACCGTCCAGGGGTAAGATTTCTCAGGTTTCCCCCGCCATCATATTCCACCGGTGCCCCGTCTTCAGTATCATCGCCTGCGTTGCCATAGTAGTAAAAGCGGGCGTTAAACACTATAAAAATGTCTATCACTCCGTTTGGCTGTCTGTCTGTCGATCTGTGACCCTTAATCTATAGATGATACAGGCAGTATTAGGTCTGGTTAAATGCACACAAAAATGTCCATGTTGATATTTCCTAGGCACAATTTTGCGTGTATGGGAAAACTGCTCGTTGTATAAATCTGCATAATAAGAACCTACAAATTCAACTGGTGCCCAGAAAATAGCAAAAAAACGGTGTATTAAAAGACTATTTAGTTTTGCCAGTTACATTCGTAATGGAGTCATAAATAGCTAGTGCAGTAAGCGACTGGAAAATGCTGTTTTCTATCTCTCTGGCATTGTGACAACCCCCACGGGCCAAGAGCCGCGTCCATTGCTGTTCGAGTACTTCCCCAGGCTTCACAGTGAAGCTTTGCTAAAATTTGTTTTCCACATGGGCCGTACGTAAGCTAATGATCGGAATTAAGGTTGGAGAAGCCCAGCACAAAAGAGAGGGAACATTCGAGTCCCCTCTTGGGCATAAAACCGTGAAATATTCAAAATGGGAGGATTTTTAGGTCACGGGCTTGAAAGGGATAACGGTAGCTACGTAGTTAACTGCAGGTTTCTCATTTTCCCCCTTTTTCATATATAAATTAACGGTAGATATGGAAAAACTGCCAAATCAAACAAAGTTTATATGCTTCTGACTTTATGTTCAGAATATGCTGGTGCTGGACAAATGGAGAAAAAACAATTCACTGCAGTTGTAACCTTCGGCAAGGAAACCAAATCAATATAAATATGTACTGACAATTTAGCTCAGCCATTAAAGCGCCAATGCAGTGGCCGAGTTTAGGAAATTTCAACCAATCGCGGCCATCTGGCTGGAGCGATATTGTCGACAACTTCTTGTCACAGCTGATGTTCATTTCTTTGAAATCTTGTCGCAACTGACTTCGTTTGTTTAATTCAGGAGGCAGCGAAGAAAGGAAGGAAAAAACATCGGTAAATAAACATGGTCGAATGCCTCATCTACAGTTTGAGAACTAATGTATTACAATCATAACCTCATAAAATCTCCCTTCCCATATATCATACATTATTAATAGTCTATTTCGCTGAATTGTGTTATCAAATACAACTCGTGTTTTCATCTCTTAGGACAATTGACTCCCGTGCTTCGCTCCGGTCGTGAATTATCGACAAGATGAAAACAGTCGTGGTATACTTATGATAATGTTTATATGACATCTTAATGCAATGGCAAGGCTTTTTGATGAAAATTATGAAAAATTCGCATTAATAAGTTTAATTACTGGTGTTTGTGTGGAAGGTTGTACATGATTTTGCATTAATTTCCTGGCAGAACTAATGAGTAATGAAAATTGTCACGTACATTCATTAACACTTATCATTAAAACCCCGTATTTGCGAATTCAAAACCTGCTATTTCAAATGAATATAATAAAATCAAAACTTGTGTTATTTATGAGCTCTTTAACTGCTGTGGTTCTCAGCGCACATTCTAAATTGGGCGTGCAAGACCATTTAATTTTTCTCAGAGGTATCTTTATCAGGCGTGAGGTTCTTTTACATGCCAAAATCTATGACACGCGACAAACGGCTTTACTTCCCTTCCGAAGAAAGTCATGCAAAGAATTTTCACGCCCGAAGAAATCCAACACCCTGCGCCGTGTTTGAACCCGCGACCTTAGAAACTAGAGGCTAGCATATTGCCCTTACACTGCGGAGGACGACTAATCAAATCATACATAACCAAACTGCAACATACAAGTTGACATTTTCGTTTTTGGTAGTTGTATTCTAAGTAAAGGGATATAAACTGTTTTGGTGGTTTATTATTTTTCACCGCTTGGAAATGCTGAGGTTTGCAGAACTCATCGAAGCTATTTCAAGCTAAAACCATCCAGTGGAGAACTAGCGAGGTCGAACTTCCTTTATCCCGTTGAGTTCTGCAACTTTTCTAACGCACAAACTTTTTTGCAGACGTCAAATAAGGTCAGTTGAGCCACCTGGTGCTGCACTTGTAATTAATATACAGCAGATTTACAACTTGATTAAGAGTATGTATGTCTGAAATTTCACAGAAAATCACAGAAAATCGACTTTTTTAATTCTAATTCCATAAAAAAGTTGAACATTCCTGAATACTAAAAGGAATCAAGTGCCTTTCTAAATGCCGTAAGTCAAAGCAATATAGGTGAAACTGACCAGGACTCGGCAAGAAAAACGTCAGTTCGACGAGATCTCATTCGCACCAGGCAAATTAAAAAACAAAGTTACGCAAAAGAAAGGCAGCAATGCAAGAAGAAAATACAACAGCTGAGGAGAGGTAGTGGAAATCTGGGTCCAACCTACCAACATAGTGGGGTTTAATGTGAGCCTCCAACCAAACCCTTCCTAGTTTTCTCACTATTGATATTTTCAGCATTTTTCTTCCTGTAAAGTGCTCCTTGCGGAACAGTTTTTCTGTTACACAAATAAAATTAGCTGTACAGAGGGACAATGAATAAAAATTGCCCTATGTTTTACTCTCAGGTGTATTTAAGCATATTTTTCTTCAATTCTCAGGCACAAAAATTATATTTTTATGACAGTAAAAACAGCAGATTTGTAAGTGTAAAAAAAGTAGAGCCTAAACCAAGAGAAACCTAGAGTCATTTAAAAATTAATGTAATGTGAACGTAGGGTTAAAATATTAAACCAACATGTTAATTTTTATGTTGCAATAGACTTTTTTTGTGACGCGACAAAAACATGTATAAATCTGACCGTAACTTCCAAACCATTAGAGAAACATTGATGAAATTTGCACTCTTGACTTATTTGTATTATATTGCACTAAGGGCTAGTTGTTAGTTTGGAATACACGTTTCAGTCATACATGTCCTTAAGATATAGAGCACAGCATTAAATTTGCAATTTATGTACATTTTGTTGTGTGTGCAGATGGGAGGTGGGCGGATCGCCCATCCCAGAACCTGGAGATGAACAGCGGTATACAGCGGGCGGCGGTGGGCTGTTGGTGTTGCCCAGAGCGCGACCTCACGACTCTGGACGGTACGTGTGTGTAGCGGCCAACTCCGCTGGTAGTGCTCGTTTGGAGGTGAGTGTTTGCTTAGGTTCACATAGTATAAGTCGGTTAAGGACACTTAGGAAAACTGAGAGAATTTTCCACAATTTTCAAGCGACAGTATTCAAATTGTGTTATAATAATACTATTCATAATAGCATTTTGTATATATGTATTACTTGAGATACAGAACATTTATCTTTTTATAGATTGCTTTTCATGCAAGTTTTGAAATATTCCACACTGCTTAAATTTTTTCAGGGTTGTTACTTTTGCTTTCGTAGTCGGCTTACCCACCCTCTAGTTACGACTGACACTCCCCTAGGACTTACAAGCGAATGCCTAGGGGTCAGAAGCCTGTCGGGGAGCCAACGACACGAAACCACAGAATGGAGAACCCGGAACGAGTGGTTGGCCCGTAGACAGGCACGAGCGTGAGGAAGTGGATGATATGAAATGCAAGCGAAATGCGTGATAGGAAAAGTGATGATGGAGCAATTGATGGAATGAAAAGACCCGGAGAAAATCCGCCCAGACGCCGCTTCGTCCACATGCGGACGCATGGGAAGTTTAACATGATATAATTCATTGTACAGTTTAACATGGTATAATTCACTATAAAGTTTAAACATGATATAATTCACTATAAAGTTTAATATGATATAATTCACTATAAAGTTTAACATGATATAATTCACTATAAAGTTTAACATGATATAATTCACTATAAAGTTTAACATGATATAATTCACTATAAAGTTTAACATGATATAATTCACTAAAACGTTCAACATGATATAATTCACTAAAAAGTCCAACATGATATAATTCACTAAAAAGTCCAACATGATACGATTCACTAAAAAGTTTAACATGATACGATTCACTAAAAAGTTTAACATGATACGATTCACTAAAAAGTTTAACATGATACGATTCACTATAAAGTTTAACATGATATAATTCACTATAGAAGTAGTAGTGTTTCCTGTAACTCCCAGTGCAGGCTAGGGCATTGTTACTATGTTTCCTTGATCGGATTTGTGAGAGTTCGTCGCCATGCGCGAGGGATCAGCTCGTCACCACAGATGGCACTGTAGGACGAGATCACGAATTGTGGACGGGAAATTATACCCAGGAACCTTCTTCTTTAAAGGTTTGAGGTGGTAGTACATGCAAATAAACATTACACGGGACCACCTGCTTTACTCCCCTTCCAAAGGAAGCATGCCAAGAAATTTCGCGCCCGAAAAAAGCCTCACCCTGCGACCTTGGACGTGGAAAGAAATAAAAGGAGTTTTATTTATGGACGTTCTATAGCTTTTATGGTTCTCACAGTCCCAGTCCATACTGGGCGTGAAAGACCGTTTAATTTTGCTCAGAGGCCTCTTTATCTGGCTTGAGGTTCGTGCCGACACGAAGGAAGCCATGCTAAGGACCTTACGCCCGAAAAATATCCATCGTCCTACCGCAGGTTTGAACCCGCGATTTTGGGTATATGAAGTTAGCATGGTAACCACTACACCACAGAAGGCGACAATTTATTCACTATGCTATTTAATATAAAAAAAATATATGTTTAAAGTCATTTGAAATAGCATTTGAAACATTTTTTTTTTGCAAATTGTCTTACAGGTTGAATAAGAAATTAGCCTAGGGTTGTTTTGCATAAGCGAAAAAATTTAGTTTGGAGAAAACTTAGATTTTAATAAAGAAACGTACATAACTTAAATTATATGTAATATTAATAATAAAAATTCACCAGAACCATAGTAATTCGCTTTATCCTTCCTCTTAAACTTGTCTTTCTGCATTATCTGAACATTTTGCCTCTTTTTTGTGAATTGTGTCTCCTATAATGTCTGTGGCAACTTCCATATTGTTGTTTTTTATGCAACTGCAAATTTCAGTATTTTACTAGAAACACCTTTATTTAGGAGACTTGTGCCAAATGGAGGGAATGCAAACCTTCACTGTGACATAATTGAAGAATGAAGCTAATGTCTGAGTTATTACTAATTATTGCATATTTCTACCTTTTTTAATTCATTTCAAAGACTTCAATTTACATTGACTTGTCCTAACTGTTAGACTTTTCCATGTTATGCTGAATTTGTGCATTTTGCTGAAACTGCACCAAATCTATTGACCATAACCTCTAAGTATAAATCTGGATTTTAACAATAGGGCTAAGTTAAGAAATGAAGTAATAATTCAAAAATTCACATATCAAACATAAAAGTGCATGAAACATGAATAATCACGTTCTTCATATTATATAATTGAAATGCCTTTGTTTTGAATAGAGATGTTTTAGTGTTTAATGTGAATTATTTGCGATAGTAACACTAAATACCCTCAGATGGCACTAATATTCAATCCTCAGTGTAAAGAGAGCGCATTTTTTTGTTTCATTTATATGGCCCCCTTTAACATCTAAGGTCATATCGGGGGCTTTGCACTTGAAATAACTCGTTGTCTGTAGGTTTTTTGTTTTTTTTAACTTTGGTTTTAAATTATTTTTTTTTTAAACACGCACACATTCACACTCGCATATAAACTTCCAGACTCTGTGGGGCATAGGGAATAATTCTGGCTAGAGAAAAATTCCCCGCCCCAGCCGGGAATCGAAACCGGGACCCCCGGAGAGCGGATTTGAATTATATTTGTAAAGAAATAAGATTTTCCTCTCAGAGCAAAAAAAAAGTGGGTCTTACAGACGTTTGAATAAATAAGCAGGGCTGTTCTGAAATAGCTGTCAAACCATTTAGAACATTGATTTTCATGAAAATTAAATGTGTATGTTTGACTAGCATTATGAAGAAATTTTTTGCAAGAAATTAAAAACAAACTTGGAACCACTTTTGGTTTAAAATCAGCCCTACTTATTTAACCATCTGACCCTATTTAGGGTTTGCCAAAAGATACAGAATACTTAAAATATGGAATAATCACATACAATAGTATGGCGTTAGAAAGAAAGCTTAACAATACCAATAATAAAAAAGAGTAAAAACTCTGATAACAATGATATATAAGAATATAAATTCAAATTTAGTTAAAAAATATAATTAAATTCCCATAAAGATGGTTTCTCAAAAGGTTACAGAATATTTTATTATTTCTATGACAATATACTACTCTTTAATTTAACTGTGTTTCACACAAGCCGTGTGTAGGACAGGAGCTGGATAGGTAGAGTCAGGCTGAAAAATTCAATGCCATAGCCAGGATTTGGATCACGGATCTCCCGGAGTCTCTAGCTATGAGCCCCGGAACTTAAAGTACTTATGACATTGTAAGTCGCTGTTGGGGTTGTCATCTCAAAATAATTTGAGATCACCTTATGGTTTACCGGCAAACCGCGAGTCTGTTGAAAAAGTTAATGCGGTGCTGGTATGTTGCCATGGTAGTTCAGTGGTAGAGCAATCGGCTCAAGACCGGGTATCTGTGGTTCAAATCCCGGCTATGGCTTGAATTTTCCTGTTATTGGATAAATATTGTACTCTAATTGGTTTTAATTGTTTTTTCACACAAGCCGTGGGTAGGACAGGAGTTGGATAGGTAGTGTCAGACTGCGACCTATCCAGTATTGTGCTCTATTGTTTTTTCTAGTTTATGTTTTCCCACCATGCTACAAACTGTTTTATAATAGCTGTCCATGCGCCAAAGAAGCCCTCAGCAGCGGATATCACTCCACAAAGCTTTGTGCTGTACATTCCTGTGGAACATGTTTCCAGTTCATATAAGCCATAGAGGGCAGGCGATTCTGTCTAAAATTTTAAGCCACGTGAGTATTCTGCATAACTTCTGCAGACTTAGAGCTATGAAGGACGTTTTCTGAAAATATTTTTATTTCCTCTACCTGTAATATGTAAACAGTATACAGAAAAGCTATTGTATTGCACCCAAAAATTCGATACCGAGATTTCACCGGAAATATATGTTTTGAGACCCCCTCAATCCAAAACAAGCATTTTTAGAAAAATGTTCTTGTGTGTGTCAGTCTGTGTGTGTGTGTCTATGTGCAGCATAACTCATAAACGCAAAGTCCGTTAAATACCAAACTTGGTATCTAAGTTCAACATCTTCTAAGGGTGCAACACGAAGATGTTCAAGAAAATCCCCCACCCCAACTACCCTTTACATGGAACATTTTTCGAAAATGTTTTTCTCAAAAATGGTTCTAACGATTTTGTTTAAAACATTGTATACTTAAGATATTTACATGACAAATAAAACGTATATTTTGAATTTTCTCGGAATAGCTTCTGAAGACATCTTTATTCTGGATAAGTTTTGCGACATGTTGCATTACTGGTAAGCCGTAAGAGATAAACAAAAACTTACTTAATAGAAAATGTAGATCTCGTTTAAAACACACAATTTGTTATATAATTTTTTTTCATAGAGTTGATAATTTTTTAGATATGCCTTGTTATTGGGCTCAGCTTTAAAATACTTATACTTTCTCATACGGGAACTTGTCAATGCTTTCCATACAAAGGAACTTCAAGAACATAGCAACCAGCTTTTAAGTATCGTTTTAGCCTATGTTATTTCCTTATTTCTTTTCTAAGTAGTGGAAACAAGTAATAAGACCATTTTGGGTGTATTGCAATGTCTTCTGTATAGACTATGCGGATAGTACGTGTGGAGAAAGTAAAAACTGGTTGCTGTGTATTAAAGAGGCAAACACTCCCGCTCCTCTGCCAGCAAGCATAGACTCGCCTAATGTACCTGGTGTACGACAAGCTTTCCAGCCTGCACTAGGCGTTCTGTATCTGCATTTCAACGAGTAATTCGTTTATGTAAAGTTAGATCTCATCACGCAAAACTTGTGGGCGAGAAAGTTTTTTCCGGAAATTCTTTAGATGTCAGCAACATGATACGAGAAAATCTCAGCTCTTGCGATGAAGTCGACATTATCTGCAGCATTTTCACAAATCCTTTCACCTTACACTGCGTACTTCTGCTTTTGGAGCCCCTGCTTCAATATAACAACATTCAGTTTATAGCAAGATAACTTGTTTGTTTTAACTGGTATTTCCTCTTCATAGTATCCGAAACTCTCTCTCCACACATATGTTTACGGAGTGGAAAGGAAGTCATTACATTAATTTAAACCAGTAAGAGATCTCTGTATTTGGAACTAATTTTGTATCTTGCATTTTTAGTCTCTGCTCGTTTCCTACGGAGATATTTTAGTTTTGTCGAAAATAAACGACAGACAAGCTGGCAACGCTGCAGGCTGTGTGGGTGTCACTTGCACTAGGTCAGAACGTAAACAACCTCACTGCTGCTATCACAGCAGTGTAGACCAATCAGAATGCCAGTTGCAGTCGTTATCTTCCAAAACATTACACCACCCTGCGACGTGTTTGCAAGCAAGCGATGTGTTTACATCCGGAAGCCGGTTCAGATCCCTGATCAACCTCAGCGCAACGTTGTCGAGTTACTTCACGTCGGGAAAAACTGATCGGAATATTCCTTTAATTATTTTCAGTGATTAATTATTTTGAAACCCTGTGTAATATCCTATAATTACTACCGAAGCTAATGTCAGAAATACGTTACTCTACGCATCTTACAAGTAACAAACTATTATCTACTTGCATTCTTGTGGAATTACGCGTCCAATTTGGAATAAAAGGAACACTTTTTTTTTTTTTTTTTCTCGAAATTGGCTGATCAAAGAACAAAATGCCATTAGATTTTTTGTAATGCCTATATGAAGCACGTATTAGAAGGAATGAAATAAGTTCCCTTCAACCCGGTATATGCACAGGCTGTCCCAGAATTCTACCGCACACATTGTCAGGATTGTATAAGGGACCAAGATAAACAGTTTGACATAGGGAACCTATAGGCTATGGTTTCTAAATTCTTTGCTACAGCATAAAATGTATTAAGGGTTAGCACGCTGCTGATCAAAACGCAATCCCAGATTTTGGAGAACACAGACAGAGTGGCATTATATAGTGCTGTGGACATTGAGTTAAAATGTTGCGGGAGTTGAAGGCTCAAGCCTCAAGCTTCCGTAAGTACGTACTTTATTCTCCTTTGTTTGCATTTTAAAGTGAATCGTTCATATTTTGCTTCATTGCTCAGTATGATTTATTCGTGCTGACAAATAAATGTAATGTAGAGAACGTTTCAGTAACTATTAAACACCTGAAGGGGTACACTTCTTCATACCCCTCGAAGGAATCTCTAAAATGAAGTTTCTCACACATTGGTATGTTATGTATGTATGCATTCAATTCTTTATTCACCTTAAAAATTGATAGTTTGTGGTTTCATCAATGTGTCACTTGCATACTGTGCACAATATATACAAGCAAGAATCATTATTAATTCTTTCATTTTATTTACAATTAGAAAAACTTAGTTTGCTAAACTTATAAAATGTGTTAATACAATATAAACACAATTTGGTGTTTATTTATACTACAGGTTATACAATTCTAGTACATCATTTATTGAATAATATTTGTGTTTCAATAAAATATTTATTTCATTTCTAAATCTGCATGCACTGAGATCACGTAGTCCTTTGCTTAGTGTGTTATACAGAACAGGCTGTTAATGAACTGTACCGAAATATTTTCACAGAATATGCGGATTACTTAAATAAGTAATTTGAGATAGGAGACTTATGACCTGTTTATTTCGAAGTAACGGCTATAATTTTCTGAAGCACCAGTACGCCACGTATCGCGGCACTTCGTCTGGAATGGAAAAAAGATGATAAAAAATATTTACTCTATGACAGGAATCAAACTCATGACCTTTAGGATAGCAGCTTCCCGCGTTACGCATTAACCCACCAGAGCAGTTGAGAAAACGCCTCCAGAGTAGGCTACATAACTCAAGAACGTAGTTGATGAATGTTCAGTGTCGCACTGTCAAGGGATTAGTTCGAGATTTTACAGACATTTGCGACATTAAATCTTGAGAACGCTAGTAATGAGGTGCTGCTATAAATCGATATTTCTATACTCGGGCAGCAGTTTTAAAGACACTATAAGCCATTTTTTCAACCTGTTTTGCTTTAACACCGACTTTTCAGCCTCTGATACCCACACGTTTAACACTATATAGCTACGTTATGCATCGCCGATCTCAAATTACTTATATTAGTCCCGTGCACAATCTCACAAGTTATTTCGGTGTAGTTCATTAATACCCTGTATAGTTTAACACCTTGATGGTCAATGAATTTTAAATTTTTTGGAGCTTCTTTGGGTAGAAAGTTGAATATGATTTGTTGTTCTATTGAAATAATCATGATATTCTGTGTTTGTTTTAAATTCCTTTATATTATGTATAAAACAGTGTCTAAAAATTACAAACATGGCAGAGGTAGTATATTTAATTTATGAGGTGTATTAAGTATAATGCTCATAATTTTCTTCTGCAGTTGAATATTTTTGTAGATTATTGAGAGTAGAGCCCCAAAAAGATATATCATGACACACAAAGCAGTTAAATCATAGCTCGGTTTGATACTACTGATATGTTACGCACGTAGTGCCAAATAGCACGTGAGCTCAGAAGTTCGTAGCTTAGGTTATCTTAGAATGCCAGTCCGTATGTTTTCCGTTTCCTACCGTTGCAACAATGTTTTGCCTTCCGCATAATGTGAATACTCTTAGAATTTGAAGACATCCTAGCAATGCAGCAGTTTTTTATTCCGCCGTTAAAATCATAGGATGTTTCAAAGCACACATTGCATACATGCTTTCAACGAACCTAAATGTTTTATTACATTAATCTGTACAGGTTCATTGACAATTACTGCGTTTAATACTGAACGCTACGTAGATTTCATTCACAATCTTTTGGAAGTAATTTGTACTGGAGAGTTTATCGTTCTGACTTCAAAAGTGTAAACTAAGTGCATTGGTGTAGGTCAAATTGTACACTCTTTGAGAAAAACAAGACAATCAAAAAACTAAAACAGGAATACTTGAGAGAGTGGTGCTGACCAAAGAATCGCGAGATACTTTGGCCAGTGCTTCAGCGACTTGCCCACCAGTATGTACCACATATTTTCTGAAATCAAACAATTTTCTTTTTACCGTGAAGGGGAACAATATATTGCTGTATTCGACCATTAGCCTAAGTACGATGGCAAGGAGTATACGTGGAGGTCCCCGCCGGAGTGCGGTATAGCCACTAAACACCCCTACACGTGTTTATCGTAACATGCTGAGAAATGTCGTGCGTACATGCATTAGTCGGGTTCCGCATAGCACCCCCGGTTAGTATGTGAAAGCTACTTAACGAGCGCGTTAGTGTTGCATTGCTGGGATTGCCCATGAAACCTGGACAATACCAGTGAAACGGTTGTGAATGGCATGTATATCGTCAAAGAACAGGCAATTTTATCAAAATTGTTAGTCCAATAATTTTAAGATCGTATTGATTGTGCACCAATACTGCATTCCTTCCATTACTGGCATACAATGTGGCGTTCCGAATGAAATATATTGCTCCAGGTCCACGTTCTTTTAATGCATGGTCACTGGTGTGCTATCCAGATAAGATGTCATAACCTTCACGATTGGCAGAATTAGCAGTAGGTTCCCTATCTCAAACTGTTGATCTAGGACCCCTATACAATCCTGCCGATTTGTGCGATTGAATTCTGGGACACCTGTATATTAGTTAACAATACTGCACTGTTCTAATCTAACCATTCGGCTCTATCAATGCGATTCTGGAAAACCATAAACAGGCTTATACTCTTGACATATATAGAATACCTTTAAAGCGATCCAGCTATTCTTTGACTAATATATCTTGAAGCATTCATACAGGTGTCTTCCTACGTGATCTAGGGGCAATATGATAGCCTGTAGTTCCCAAGGTTGTGGGTACAAACCCGATGGAGGACGATGGAATTTTTCCGGCGCAAATACCCTTAGCATGGCTTCCTTCGGAAGGAAAGGAAAGCCGTTGGTCCCGTGTTGCTCATTTACGACATAAAAGAAGCTGACACCTGATATGAGGCCTCTGAGCAAATTAAGCATTCTTTCACGCCCAGCATAAAATGGGTGGCTAAGAACCGCAGTAGTTAGAGATCGTCCATGAATACAACTCAATTTAACTTAATTTCATACAGGTGTGTAATATTAAGCCTCGGAATTAGGGACCAAGAGTATGCCAGGTGGTGGGCAATAAAAGAGTTGCAGAACTCAATGGGGCTATTGAAAGTTAAAGCGGTCAATGGAGAGCAGACGTGATCGACCTTCTTTTATCCCACTTTGCTTACCAGCGGAGACGGTGAGCGGGTAACGCTTATTGAGAGAGCTAAAACGAAATTCGCTCAAACCGGTTCTTCACTGACCGGTTTTAAATTTTAATAGTCCCGTTGAATTCTGCTACTATTTTAACGCACAAAGGGATATCTGCACACGTCAAATACGGGGCAGTTGAGCCACGTGGTATAAGTGAGGTGCCGCCGTGATGGGAGTGCCTAGACCACTCGCCTGCCACCTAGGCCACCCGGCTTCACTCTTAGGGGACCGCATGTGGAGTTTGTAGTAAGTTTCTTATGTATTTCTACAAAAGTCACTCACCGTGGTACGAAAGTTCCATGTATTTACTATAAAAGTCGCTTAACGAGGTACGTAAGTTACCTATGTATTTAATACAAAAGTCACTCACCGTGGTATGAAAGTTCCTATGTATTTACTACAAAAGTCACCCACCGAGGTACGCGAGTTTCCCATGTATTGACTACAAAATTCACTCACCGAGGTACGTTAGTTTCCTACATATTTACTACAAAAGTCACTCATTGAGGTACGCAAGTTTCCTATATATTTACTACAAAAGTCACCCACTGAGGTACGCGAGTTTCCCATGTATTGACTACAAAATGCACTCACCGAGGTACGTTAGTTTCCTATCTACAAAAGTCGCTCATCGAGGTACGCAAGTTTCCTATATATTTACTACAAAAGTCACCCACCGAGGTACGCGAGTTTCCCATGTATTGACTACGAAATTCACTCACCGAGGTACGTTAGTTTCCTATATATTTACTACAAAAGTCACTCATCGAGGTACGAAGTTTCCTATGTATTTACTACAAAAGTCACCCACCGAAGTGTGTAAGTTTCCTATATATTTACTACAAAAGTCGCCCACCGAGGTACGCGAGTCTCCCATATATTTACTACTAAAGTCACTCACCGAAGTGTGTCAGTTTCCTATGTATTTACTACAAAAGTCACTCGTCGAGGTACGCAAGTTTCCTATGTATTTACTACAAAATTCACTCAACGAGATACGTTAGTTTCCTATATATGTACTACAAAAGTCACTCACCGAGGTATGCAAGTTTCCTACATATTCACTACAAAAGTCGCTCATCGAAGTACGTAAATTTCCTTTGTATTTACTACAAAAGTTACTCATCGAGGTACGTAAGTTTCCTATGTATTTACTACAAAAGTTACTCATCGAGGTACGTAAGTTTCCTATGTATTTACTAAAAAAAGTTACTCATCGAGGTACGTAAGTTTCCTATGTATTTACTACAAAAGTTACTCATCGAGGTACGTATATTTCCTTTGTATTTACCACAAAAGTTACTCATCGAGGTACGTAAATTTCCTTTGTATGTACTACAAAAGTTACTCATCGAGGTACGTAAGTTTCCTTTGTATTTACTACCAAAGTCACACATCGAGGTACGTAAGTTTCCTATGTATTTACTTCAAAAGTTACCCATCGAGGTACGTAAGTTTCCTATGTATTTACTACAAAAGTTACTCATCGAGGTACGTAAGTTTCCTATGTATTTACTACAAAAGTCACTCATCGAAGTACGTAAGTTTCCTATGTATTTACTACAAAAGTCACTCATCGAGGTACGTAAGTTTCCTATGTATTTACTACAAAAGTCGCTCACCGAGGAACGTAAGTTTCCTATGTATTCATTACAGTTAATCTCACCGAGGCGGCCACCTGTAGAATCCTGTAAAGAATGGCTTTAGCACTTAGCTGCTAAGAGATCAAAATCCGATTGCATTTCCATCTGCCAGAGCTTAACCCAAAGTGCTCGCTGAATCCATCCATTTCTTCTGCTAGACCTTTAATTTCCCAGTGGTATATGAAGATTCTGCTAACTTGAATATGATTTTAAACCTTGTGTTTACGATTCGAAACCTCCTTAAAAATAAAATAATATAAACCAAGGTTAACAGCAATTATTTCATTAATTTATTACATGTTACTATGTGGCTGAATAGCAAACACTTCCATATTGGCGGCGGAATTATGGTATTAGCTGCTTACACAGGGTTACCCTTCTTTTATTACTTTCTCTACACGTACTATGTAAATAATGTATGGAGAAGGTATTGTATTGCACCCAAAGCATTTGATACCGAGATTTCACCTGAAATACATGTTTTGAGACCCACTGAATCCAAAAAAAAAAAAACTGCCTAGAACTTAAACTGCTCATAAAACATACTTCAAACTATGAAATTAAGTAATAAATTTAAAAGTTATATTTTGCCCATTTCAGGTACCTTCTTGCTTGAAGTTCCAAATTAAATTATAACTAAAATGTTTGAGCACTTTTATACGTGATAAATTTTATATTAGGATACCAAAAGTGATCAGCTATAAATAAAACAGCAATATCTCGAAATATTGCAAGTTTTATGTTCCTTTTATTTAATGTTCTCTTTGCGTGCTAAAATATCATTGCAACAAATAAATCTGCTGTTGCACACCCACACTTTCTCTCCCTATTCTCCAAAAACAAGTTCTTGAACAACCTTATTCTTATACTTTACGTTAATCCAGATAAACATTTGTCTAAACGATGTTATTGCATATGTCTTTGTAAATACAAAGGAATAAGGAAATATGCCAGGCTAAAATGTTAGTCAAATATTTTCAATGCTCATCGCCCTGTAATGGGTTTTACTTTTTGCTTAACCAGGAGAAAGGAAAACGAATCATATCTTTTCAATTAAGAAAAGTACAATTATTTTAAAATGAAAGCCAAAAATAAGGAATATTCCGAATATCGTTTATTCCAAAAAAAGTATCTGACATAAATTATGTGCCTTCACGATATCTACATTTTTGTGTAATAAGGTTGTTTTCTTATCTCTTACGGCTTACAATTTACGTAAGATTTTTTGCAGAGTGAAGAGGTCTTTAAGACCCTTTTCTAACAAATTATTTGTTCGATTGTTGGATTCAGGAGACATCAAAATGTTTGTTTTAAATGCAAACTCGTTATCAAACTTTTGGGTGGAGTGCAACACATTTTTCTACCTACTACGGTAGAGAAAGTTAACATTTTGGACTTTGAAATGTTAGTGTATGATTGTCGCACCTCTTCAGCTCTTCAAAACTGATTAATCAAAATTATTAAAACGATAAGCGTCAACTTAGAGTGTATTTCTTTTCTGAAAACGAAGAATAAGATATATTTATTTTTTAAGTAATTGTTTTATCACAAATTCTTCTTTGAAGGAAAAAATATGCTATTATGCAACTTAAAATTTATGTGGGGTTGAAATCAATGCTAAATTTCATGTTCCTAGTGAAAAGCATTGTTGTTCTCAAGCTACATAAACACGCACACCTTATTCAAGCATTTGAAAATGTCTAAATGTATTTAATTTTATCGCACTATGAAAACTACTGGAAAAGTGACTACACTTGTAGTAGTTATTGTTGATGCAAGAGCCTAAAGTGATAGCTTTTGATTCGAGCAGAATATTGTGAAAAGAGACCCAATCAAAAAGAAAATTTACGATCGCGTACCACATAATATTTTTCTACGAGAATTTTCTGATATTAAACGAAATGCAACGAAAGATGAAATAAATTTGAGGTTAAGTTTGAGCCATTCACCAAGGGTTGGTTATATTTGGTTACTTATTTCGCAGCGTAAGGATAGGGTGCGTGTGTTCAGTGGGTATAGTTTCGATTTGTGGTTGCTGGGTACCTTGATGGTATGGTTATAGCAGCCCGTGGCAAACCAATATTATTATTATTATTGGTGGTGATGTGGTGGTGGTAGTATATAGCTTTACGTCCTTTAACCTGGTCGGTCATATCGGATCGTGAATGAAATTGATGAAGTGATGCTCAAATGATGTCGGGGTTCATGGAACTTAAAGTTACCAGACATTCGTCTTCTCAGGTTAAGGGAAAACCCCGAAAACACCTTTTTCGGGTAACTCACCCTAAGCAAGATTTGAACTCGTGACCTGTTGGATGTGAGGCACACACGCTATCCAGTCGGGGCTAATATTATTCTTGTTCTATGATATATTATGAGAGAATGGGAGATTTTGAAAACTATGATATCCTTAGAACTAGGAAAGAATATTTGTCACTTATTGACTTTGAATATAGCATTATATCCTGCACGACTAATATTGATTGTTTCTGTTGATCAGCGATCGCGAATTATTTGGACGAGCGTTAAGCTGGAACAAAATTACTTTACGCTTGCTGCTCTACTTTGTGCGCGGATTACGTAGAAGTCAACCTTGCGATCTGAAATGAGCTCGTAAACTACTAAATTACGCTTGCTCGTAGAAAAAGTACTTTTAATGGATTTAATAAAAGAAATTGTTGTCCTTGTTTAGTTCTACTTTGAGGGATTCCTCATCTACAGATTACATGGTAACGTTTGTAACAATATAATCAGCTTGTGCATTATAAAATGTAATATTCTGTTAGTTTTGCTGATTTATAGAGAAATGAACTCTACTACTAGCTTTTATATAAAAGGCCCCTAATTTTCTGGCCAAATTAAATTAATTGCCCTATTCATAAATTCAATGGATTTAAAAGGTTAATAAATCAGGAATAAGTGCCTTTATGTCTGCATACTGAATATGCCACAGTACAATTAATGCGTTCAGTTTTAAAATGCGCATACTTGCTTAAAATTATGCGCTAATGGTTTCGAGAGCTGGTTTTAAAACTCTCTCTTTATGCATTAATATTGCGGGTTAACTTCAATATTTGACACGTTTAAGCTAAAATCACTGACAAAGGAGGGAGAAACATGAACCGAGTTGTATTTGGATAACTTTTTTCATTTTTTTTTCTGGCTCACAAAAGTAATTTTAGCATCAAAAACACAGCTTGCATCTGGATAATTTTCAGGAAATAATAATAATAATAATAATAATAATAACAATAATAATAATAGCTATTAGTAGTATTAGTAGTCTGTCTGTTTATATGCCGCAATCAAGGTTCCGAAAATTTAGCACCGTATTAATTAAACTCATTACAGCTTTATTTCAACGTCTGATTTAAAAGAAAAACAGATTGTTTTGTATGCATTTGACATAATTTTGAAATTATATTCCTTTCAACTTTCTTTTGCCCTACTGCTGGCCTTGCAACCGAATTTCAATTGTTTCACATAGCGACCAGTGTTTGTTTAAAAGATCTGACTAGCACTAGCTTAATTTATTCCCTTATTTCCCTTCTGCTTATAAGGAACCAGGTAATACCGTTTCTGCTAGTGTTTATCTCGATTAGTATGGTGTACATAAAGAATCATCTTTTGTAAAAGTGTTTTTGTGGAACAGCTAGAGAAAGTTACTGCAATAGAATGCATGAGAGTTTTTTTTTTCTACGTACAACTTAGTTGTAACAAACAGAACGACAGGTATGAAAAACAAAAACGTAGCAGCTGTTTCCATGTTGCAGATTGGTGATGTTTGATTCTATTTGTTGTGCTGACTTGAAATGGTGTTTAGTATTTGGAAATAAGATGATTTTAAACTTAATGTTACCTTAATAACCTGTTAGTTTTAATTTGTCATGCTATTATTCATTAATTCGGCCCGAAAATTAGTTCAAGCTTTATGCGAATTTGTGTAGAATATTCAACACGCTATACTAATTAAAAATTTTAATGCGAATTTAAAAACAATTTTCAACACGAATTCCTGCTTCTACTTAAAGGAAAGACAAAGAGATTTACGCACAGAGAGGTTAAAGGTTAGAGCATGTTAACAGCGGGGACACCTCGGCGACTGCGACCAAGTACTCATCTATTGCGGCCTACCACTCCCCGGGGGAAGGGATAAGAGTAGGGGAAACCACAAATCAGCACACAGGAAACAACGGAGCTAAGCGCAGAGCTGCACGGAAGCCCCTAACAGTTCAGATGGCCGTCTTGGCTCGCCACGGAGGCTATACAAGTGTCGGGAGGCCGGAAGGAGGCCTCAACAAGCGCAACCAGGGGGAAGAGAGTTTCACTAGGAGCAAGCAACCATGCCATCTGCCTGCAAAGCCTCAAACCACACCTGCCTGACCTTAAAGATGAAGGAAAATAAAATGAAGGCATGAAAGGGAAAGGAACCGTGGTAGATATACAGCACCCCAGCATTCGCCTAAGTGGCCCCAGGAAAACCACGTAAAAACACAGGACCAGAGTGCGCTGTGAACGGGGAGTGAACCCGGATCTCCCGAAAGCCAGTCCCACACTAAACGCCTGAGCCCCCTGGCTAAGCCATGGATACGCTACATGCGTGACACTTCGCCACATTCATTTAGCCACACGCACCTTCTGTAAGTAACAGTTCAGCTAAAACGTCGAAATGTAGTTGCGATTGGAGAACGCAAACGGGATAACATTTGAGGGATTATAGGTTTAGGGACACTGGGAGTGAAACTTTGACCAAAATAAGTCAAAAAATCCAAAATTCTATTTTTTTATAGAAAATGATTCTTGGAAGTTTTGAACATCCATAGACAATCAACGATTAGCTGCCCCCCCCTCCTCTTTCGGGTTCTACTATCATTTAAAGAGCGAACAATACACTTGCTTCTCAACATACCGTTTTATAAACAGTTTTTTTTTTCTCAAAACTACATCTTCAAAAGGTTCCACGGTCTGAATTTCTGTTTGCTACAAATAAAGTTTAACAGAATGTGAAGAAGTATCTATTGTAATATTATAGGCGACAAAATTATCCTAACACCAGTAGTAGATAAAAAGATATACATTTCATTTCAGATTTGATATATATTAGTTTCGTAGTCGGCTTACCTTCTCCATATTTAGGACTGACACCCCCCTGGGGGCAAAAGCCTGCCAGGGAGCCAACGACACGAAACCACATAATGAACCTGGATCTTCAGCCAGGCATGAGCGTGAGGAAGTGTATGGTGTGAAATGATAGCGAAATGGATGATTGGAAAGGTGATGGTGGAGCAATGGATGGAATGATTGGCGGGGAAACCGGAGGACGCGGAGACGACCCGCCCAGACGCCGCTTCGTCCACCACATGCGGGTGCTTGTGATCAAACCCAGGCCGCTTAGATGTGAGGCGATCGGTCTAACCACTTGGCCACGGCGCCGCATTTTTTTACAGTAATAAGCATAAATATGGGACAGAAATAACGCGAATTTCTTGTCACAAATACCTGTAAAATATGCCCACATCAAACGTTCATAAAAGGTTAGTAATTTTTTCCCAGCAATAACATTTGATAATAAAAAGATGTGGGTTTTCATATTAAAACAAAGGAGTGGATATTCAAATGAACTTGAAAATATACTCATTTTCTTCTTAGAGTAATATAACTTTCCTGAAACACTTTTCTTAAATATAGTTTAACCACGAGAAATTCTTCAGTAGTCCCTCAAATGGTCCACGCTCCAAAATTCGGTGTCCCCGATAAGATATAGTTGTGTGTTTGACAGCTAGATAGCAGCAGATGCATACACGATCACTAAATCTGTGTTTTACTTATCCATTATGCTAATCGGATAGACAGGGATTCTGCTCTCCATGTTTACATACACAACATCACGGTCGAACGCTTTGAATATACCTGCCTGTTTTTGTTGGGATGAAAACTCGTTTTAAATGTTGGCTGAGAGAACAACTTCGCAGTGAACTGTTTTACGTACCCGGTAAAGGCAAAAACATTGTGATAGTACTGCATCTTTGTTCAGCTTTCTGTCACTTCACTTAGTTCTCCATGTCGCTTCATACTGGTAGCAGTTCTCAGTGTCACTTCATACTGGTAGCAGTTCTCAGTGTCACTTCATACTGGTAGCAGTTCTCAGTGTCACTTCATACTGGTAGCAGTTCACAGTGTCACTTCATACTGGTAGCAGTTATTTATGTCACTTCATACTGATAACAGTTATTTGTGTCACTTCATACTGATAACAGTTATTTGTGTCACTTCTTACTGATAACAGTTATTTGTGTCACTTCTTACTGATAACAGTTATTTGTGTCACTTCTTACTGATACAGTTATCAGTGTCACTTCTTAGTGATAACAGTTCTCAGTGTCACTTGATACTGATAACAGTTCTCAGTGTCACTTCATACTGATAACAGTTCTCAGTGTCACTTCATACTGATAACAGTTCTCAGTGGCACTTCATACTGATAACAGTTCTCAGTGTCACTTCATACTGATAAGTTATTTGTGTCACTTGATACTGGTAGCAGTTCTCAGTGTCACTTGATACTGGTAGCAGCTCTGTGTCACTTCATACTGATAACAGTTTTGTGTCACTTCACTTAGTTCTGTGTCGCTTCACTACTATGATTTACTTCAGTTTTCATTGGTAACTTACTTAATGCTGTCACTTCACTAACATAATTTATTTCATTTTCACGTTCAATTCACTCATTTCTGTCTGTCACTTCATTATTCTGCTTTAGTTCGGTTTCCACTGTCATTTCACTAAGTTCTCGTGTCACTCCAAAATTGTGATTTACTTCAGTTTTCACAGGCAATTCACTTAGTTCTCGCTGACACTTCACTAATATGATTCACTTCAGTTTTGTTCTCTAGCTTCACTAAATTCTCTTTTTCACTTCATTATTCTGATTTTGCTTCAGTTTTCACTGCTAATTCACTTAGTTCCCAATGGCACTTCACTATCACATTTTATTTCAGTTTCCACTGTAACTTCATTACATTCTCATTGTCAATTCATTAATGTGATTCATTTCAGTATTAACTGGCAATTCATCTAATTCTCATCATCTTCTCAATAACATGATTTACTTCAGCCTTCACTGTCAATTCACCTAGTTCTCACCGGCACTTCAATATTGTAATTTAGTTCAGTTTTCATTGTGAATTACCTCAGTTCTCTACACTAACGTGATGTATTTCACTTTATTAAGTTCTCACTATCACTTCACTAATATGATATATTTCTTTTCCACAGTCAATTCATTCTCACCGGCACTTCACTAATGTGATTATTTCAGCTTTCACTTAGTTCAATATGGAAATTCAATAATGCGATTTAGTTCAGTTTTTAGTTCATCTCGTATTTCTCACTGGCTCTTCACACATGTGATTTAATTTAGTTTTCACTGTGAGCTCGCTAATATGATTTAGTTTAGTTTTCAATATCAGTTCACTAAGTTCTGACTGTCCCTTCGTTAATGCGACCTAATTCAATTTTCAGTGTCACTTTACTTTTCTTCTCGACGTAGCGGCGTCATGAAATACGCACAAAGTGCCTTTTCTTCGGATAATCCACTTGCTGGTTAGTTGAACACAAGACCTCTCTAATCTCGCACAGTAACAGAACTCGCATTACGTCACAGCTGTCGTCATAAATCCACTCGTAGAAGCACCCTTGAAGTCGCACCAGTAACGCACTCACAAACTTAGTTATTATTTCGCTGACTCGCGTGGATGCTCACTTGTATAGCAACTGGAATTCTTCAGAGAGTTCTAGAATATCTGGGAGTTGGGCAGAGGAGAACTTTTGAACATTTCCGTTATCCCTTGAAATCGCTTCTTCTTTTTAAGCTAGCGAGAGCGCTATATCTCTGAGCTTCAGTTTACCTCCGTGTATTTTGCCAGCAAGTCCGCGCCATCAAAGTAATATATTGGCACATAGATGCGTCAAAATATAATGAACTAGCTAATACATTGTTAAGAGACTGATGAAAATATTACTTAATTAAGGGTTGTTTTAAGAAAAACCGAAATAATATTCACAAGAATTCTGAAAACAGAATACAATACAACAATTTGTATTATTCCACATCTAAAACTGCCAGCTGCCACGGACTATGGTAAAACTGTAACAGTTAAGTGAATTCCGATGAAGCAAAATGAGATAAAACGGCAACTTTTAGATACATTAAAGAAGCTGGGGTCCTTAGACAACTTTCCTATGTGGGTTTTTTCTTTCCTCTTGCAAGGGACAGAAGTGGATTTAAGATTACGTCCAGAGATCTTTGTGCCCTTTGCAAACTGCGGGAGGGAGGGATGAGATTTAAGCTCCAATGTCTCATTGCCCCGACTAAGTAGCGGCAGTGCAAATATTGCGGGATCCCTAAAGTTCACACCAGGTCGAGCCCCGTGCCCGGAAAGGCGATGAAGCAAAATCAAGGGGATGAGGGATCGTCCATCCGTCCCCGTCCCATTCCTTTCCGCCCCGCACGCGCCCGTCCCCGTCCCATTCCTTTCCTCCCCGCACGCGCCCGCACCGCCCCACACGTGCCCGTCCCGTCCCGTCACATTCCTTTCCGCCTCGCACGTGCCCGTCCCGTCCCATTCCTTTCAGCCTCGCACGCTCCCTCCCCGCCACACACGTGCCCGTCCCCGTCCCATTCCGTTCCGCCCCGGGTGCGCCCGCCCCGCCTCACACGTGCCCGTCCCATTCCGTTCCGCCCCGCACGCGCCCGTGCCCGTCCCCGTCCCATTCCGTTCCGCCCCGCACGCGCCCGCCCCGCCCCACACGTGCCCGTCCCATTCCGTCCCGCCCCGCACGCGCCCGTGCCCGTCCCCGTCCCGTCACATAAATAAAACTGGCACCTTTATCCTGACACATAGTTACCTAAATCAGGACTCAGTTTTATGTCCAAAAACAATCTCATTCATTTACAAAGTAATTATTATACAATTAGGAAATGAACTATGGAACGAAATTAATAAGCTACTTGGCAAAACTGGCTTTGCACTTTCACTGGTCCTGAACTAGTTTTTCACATGCATATAGATTCTGTGCGAAAAAGCTTTGTTGAGTGAAGCAAATATTACCACAAACAAAACTGGGTGCAAACAGGAAGATGCAATCAAGCACATTAAGGGAATAATGAGCTGAATATCTTCCTTATTAACTGAAGACGTACATAAACTCAACAGATCCCAAATAAATCTAATAACATGGCAATTGACGGGACAGTGTTGATTAAGGAAACCTCTACAAACTATGTGGGCACGTTTTCTTGGGCACTCGGGCTCCCTAGCCTTCGTAGGCTTTGCGCAACTTCTGAAGCAGAGCGAGGCGACCATATTAAGACATGAAAAATGCTATACCCCCTGACATCTAGTGGCTTTGACGCTAACATTTCATTCTGTCTGTAGATCTTGCGAGTTCGCGCACATACACGTCCGCTGTGTTTCGTATAATAATTCAGCTAGTTTGTGGTACATTAGACAACCTCTTCAAGGTAATGGCTGAGGATCTCAAACTTTCTTCGGTTGACAACGCTGAGGAAAGACAGGCGGGCGAGATCTCTCTTCTTCCCTCGGTCTTCGCTTCCCAGTAAAAATAACGCATTGTACTACGGGAATCTTGAAAGTAGTACCAGTATGCAGGTTGTGCAATATAGAGGAAGAAACAGCCTTTTATATAATGTACAAATGCGAAGTTCTGGGCTTAATAAAGCCACAAGATAGTCTTCCTAAAGAAAATGTACTTAATAACTTACTGTCTCGCATTAGAGAATCAGAACTATAAAGAAAATAGGTAACACAACAAACATATAGGTTTCAGTGTTAAGGGGAAAAAACCAGACTCCTCCTTAATGAAAAGTCAACTCAAGTATCTTTTTCCGGAATCCAAAATAGTTATTTACGAGGTACGTCCAGAAAATAAGGTCCGTTTCAATTTATCTCCGCTGCAGCACTGCGATCGCAGTTCCGCACATGCGCGGTAGACGCTCTGTATCAAGGAGAAGAAACGTGCGCCATCCACATACGCTTTGCCATGCTTGTTTACAATGTCGGTGTTGATTGAAAATCCCGCCGCTTGTGAAATCAGATCTGTGACTCGTTTTCTGAATGCTAGGAAAGTGAAACCAATTGAAATTTATCGGCAAATTTGCGAAGTTTACGGACAAAATGCGACGAGTGATTCAATGGTGAGAAGATGGGTCCGACAGTTCAATGAAGGACGTAGTGAAGTGCACGATGAAGAACGAAGTGGGCGTCCATCTTTGGTTACAGAAGAACTGGTTCACGCGATTGATGACAAGATCCAGGAAAACCGCAAGTTTACAATTAGTGCTCTCGCTATGGAATTTCCCCAAAGCTCACGATCATTCATGAAATTGTTACCGAAAAACTGAAATTTCTTAAACTTTGCTCACGTTGGGTACCAAAGATTCCTACTGAGCAACACAAAACAAAACGGATGGGTAGTGCACGTCAGTTTTTAACCCGTTATGATGAAGACTGCGAAGAATTTCTGACATAGTCACAGGAGATGAGACTTGGGTTTCTTACGACACCCCTGAAATGGAATGGAGGCACACTTCATCCCCAGCAAAGGTTAAGCCGAAACAAATCTTGACACCTCGAAAAATGATGTGCACAGTGTTCTGGGACTGGAAAGGCATCTTGCTCATTGATTTCTTATCGCGTGGTCAAACAATCAAAGCAGATGTTTATTGCGAGACACTTAGGAAATTGCGCCGCGCAATATAGAATAAGCGCCGAGGATTGCTGTCAAAAGGTGTTGTTTTTCTTCACGACAACGCACGACCACACACTGCAAATGTGATCAAAAACCTCCTACAGGGATTTGGCTGGGACGTGTTTGACCATCCTCCGTACAGCCCTGACCTCGCTCCTAGCGACTTTCATCTGTTCTTATATCTCAAGTCTTTCCTTGACGGCGGCAAACTTCTATGAAGAAGGTATACAAAAACTTGTGCCACGCTATGACAAATGCCTGCAAAATTTCGGCAGTTATGTGTAAAAGTAGTTTAAGAGTTGTGGAATTTTTTGCAATAAATAATTATTCTGTATCTGTGCACAATTTAATTTTATTAGCAAACGGAACTTACTTTCTGGACGTACCTCGTATGATGCAAGAGCCTAAAGTTATGGTTTTTGATTCGAGCGGGAATATTCTGAAACGAGACGCAGTCAAATTTCACAACCACGCGAAAATAAAAAATCGCGTATCATAAAATGTTTGTTCTACGAAAATTTTCTGATATCCAAAAGAAAAGCAACGAAAGATGAAATAAATTTGAGGTTAAGTTTGATCCATTCACCAAGGTTTATAAGTTTGTTATTTATTTGGCATTGCTAGGCGCGATGACGGTACGATTATAGCCGCCCGTGACCAAATATTATTGTTCTTGTGATTTATTTTGAGAATTGTGATATTCTTAAAGCTGCGAAAGCAGCAGACTAAAGTTTACTACCTGCTATATCCCAAAATTGTAGGAGGGACAATATGAGAAATTTATGAAGTGGTGTCTGTTGATCCGTGATGTGTACACACTAATTTCGTGAATTATTTTGGCGAACGCAAAATTGGAACAACATTAGTTTATGCTTGCTGCCTTTGTTTGCACATGGATTCCGTAAAAATTAAGGATGCAATCTGAAATGAGCTCTTAAACTACTTAATTACACTCGGTCGTAGAAAAACCCCGCCTAAAAGCCTTGCATCAAACATTAGCGCGTGACGTCACGCTCTTGTTTGATTTGTGCACAGCTGTAGAAATATTTTCCTATAAGTGGTTTTAACCCTGGAACACTTATCGTGGTGTTTGAGTACCCCAGCGTTTAAAATAACTATCGTTACCTGGCGATGAACTTAAATTATTGCGGCTGGGTTCCAGGTACCTTCGATTAAGACTTCATTGTGTAGCGTGGCAACTGTTTTTTGTTCTAGATAAGCAAGAGTGTGAGAAATGTTATATTATTGGTGACAATGTAGTATGTGAAGTATCACAGTACCCCACTATGTGTTTACGTATTTTCTTTTATCCCCACTGTTAAGTAAAGGTCATTTTCATTGCTATCACTTTAGCAGAAACAATGATGAAAGACCTTATGGTTGAGGGAACAAGGAGGAGATTCCTGCCTCACTTCTTCCTAACACAAAGATGGCAGTAGGAAGTTCTGAGTTCTGTTTGATGCAGAGAAGACACTGCTTTCATATTGTCCGAAGAAAGACAAAAGTGTAGTCCCACTTTCAACTATGCATTATAACAAAAACATAAATGTATCGACAATAAGCTTGAGACCATTCACATCTACAACAATACCAAAGGTGGTGTTGATACCCTGGACCAGCTAATGAATACACACACAACAGCCAGGGAAACCAGACGCTGGCCGCTGGAGTTTCTTTATGGCATTTTGGACATAGCTGGAGTGAATAACGTGGTGCTATTTAAGTTTTGCATAACAGAAAGAACAGTAAAATGCGCTGACGTCACTTCCTGATGGACCTGGGGGTAGAGCTGGCAAGGTTACATCCTATGTTCAAAGTCAATAAGTAGAGAACTGAAAGAATGGATCAGTTGTACTCTAGGTATGACTGACTGAAACGAGAGCCAGAATTCCCAGAGGAAAGCCTACAGATGAGCGTTTTGTTCAAAAGCCAGAAAAAATGAGACTGTAGTAAGCCCCATACGCCTGTCTCTCCTGAGCATTAAATATTAACTCCAAATTAATTAGTACATTGTTTCTTCTAATTGTGTACAAAATGTGATGTATTACTTTCTCCTCCGAGATTATGTATACATAATAAGATATTCCAAGGGCTTTGATTATTATATTCCATTTTTTTAACACATCAGCTAGTACGCTAAGATAATATTACCTAAACGTTTTTCTTATAAAAATATCTTACAAAAAATATAGTACTAGAATACAAACATCATAAATGAAATTCCTAAGAGTATTAGCTGGATACATTAAAATGGATAGAAAACGCGGCCTAGCTATTAGGAAAGAATTAAAAGTAGAAGAAACAAATAATATAATTGCAATCAATAGACAACAATAGGAAAAACGTGTTCAAATGGTGAATAATAATAGAATACCTAAAATAGAGATAAATTATAAACCTAAAAGTAAAAGAAATCAATAAAGAGAACAGGCCAATTTGGAGCCGCAACGGATTGTAAAGTCCAAAGAAGAAGAAGAAGCTATTCTTATTTACTATTATTTATGTACACCAAACACATTGTGATATAGATTTGTTCATTTAACTTTGACCAAGAATAATATGTTTATGCAGTTGTTAAATAAAATGTATGTTTAAATGTAAAGTTTATTGGATTATTATCTGGGGTACTCGAGGTAAGTGTTAAAAGATACAAAACAATGGGTATGTGCTTCAGGGTTAAATTGTATACTTTGTTAAACATATGAAGTATAGTGTATCAAATTGTATTGGTAATGGCGCGAAAGTAACCCAAGTCAGAGGGTGTTCGAACCCACAACCCAGACATCCCGCTGCGTCTCTTTATACTTTGGGGGCATTAACCCTTCAGTACAATGAAACCGTATCAGTTTGTAAATAATTGAAACAATGAACTGCAACAGCGCAAGAAAACGGACAACTGAGATTAATTTGAATTGTTTTGAATGAAAGGGCAGACTCGAGTGCTGCTTGTGATTTAATAATGCAATACCGCTAAATTAGCTTCCTTCGTTAGCTAATTAACGGCGTGCCGGAACCTAAATGAGCAAAGAGCCCAGCCTCAAGGTATTTACTTTATTTAAGACTCTCAAACATTTATAAAGAGCTGTTAAACCCATTAACGCGTGTATATAAACTCTGGTTATGTGGCGACTTTCGTGTCTCTTATCGACTGCACCCACAGCAGAACAGTGTCCTTCCTTGTTCGTGACGTCACTGAAACTGCTTTAAAAATCTCTCATGCGTTCCATTCACATGACTTTCTCTGCATCTGTTAAAAAGCTTATTCCTCTATCTACCTCATACTCGACATAAACATTAGCAGAAATTGTCTTCGTTACTTGATTCCTTTTAAGTAGAAGGGACAAAATGTAATGTGTTTAATTCACATGATATCCTCTAGCTGTTCGGCAAACAAACCTTTTATTCAAAACATTAATCTGTTATCTACATCATGCTAATCAAGATAAACCTAAGCAGAATTAGTCTAATTATTAGCCTCCTTGTAAATAGAAGGGAAATAACAAAATGCACAGTCTAAAGCGATAGTCTCGTCCTCTGAAAGCCAGTCACTATGTGAAACAATTGAAATTTCAATTTCTTTTGCTTTCCACGAGAAAAACAAGAACAACGTAAACAAACGAGAAACAAGATTTCTTCCCGTTTGAGAAAGATGACTAACGTTGTAACTAATCCTCCGGAATATCTCGAAAAGGGTTAACTCTACAAAAAAATGCATGTAACATAAATTGTGTGTTTTAATGAGATTTACATTTTGTGTATAAATTTCTGTACATCTCTTACGGTTTTCCAGTTATACAAAAGTCATCCAGACTGAAGAGATCTTCAGGTACTATTACCAGAAAATTCAAGATAAACTTTTCGTTTTTCATTAAAATATCTTGAACATTCCTTATTTTAATCACAATTGTTTGAGCCATTTTTTAGAAAATCAAAGTTTTCGAAAAATTTTCCATGTAAAGGGTAGTTGGAGGTGGGGGATTATCTTGAAAATCTTCGGGCCGTATCCTTGAGAGATACCAAACTCAAATACCAAGTTTGGTTTTTAACGGTCTTTTCGTTTTTGAGCTATGCTGCCCGAAGACGCATACACAGACAGACACACTGGAACATTTTTCTAAACTTTTTTTTTGATTCAGAGGGTCTCAAAACTTGTACTTCCGGTGAAATCTCGGTATCGAATTTTGGGTGCAATACAATACCTTTTATATACACTTATTACAAAGTACGTGTAGAGAAAATAGTCATGTCTGCCATTCACATAACCCTCCTTGCTGCTCTGCAAACAAACTTCTTACTAAAGATTATTCTTTCTGCTTCACGCTAATCGTGCTAAAATATAGCTGAATGATCTTATTACTTTAGTTCCTTATAACTAGAAGAGAACTAAGAGCGCACACTAAGCTAAAGCGACATTCAAATATTTTAAAATCTGTCGCTATGTGTTTTCAGCTTGTCAATAATTTACGACCGAATTGAAGTGACGGGAGTCAATTGTCCTAAGAGATGAAAACACGGGTTGTACTTGATAAGATAATTCAGCGAAATGGACTATTAATAATTTGTAATAATAAGAAGGGAGATATTACCAAATTATGATTGTAATACTTACGTTAGTTCTCAAATGGTGGATGGCGCATTCGACCATGTTTATTTGCCAAATATGTTATTGCCCTTCTTCCCTGGCTCCTGCATTATAATATGGCCGACCATGCCTACACCCAAATGATTTGTTTTATTTTTTGTGCAGTCGCCTGACCAAACAGTTTAAACCTTCCGCCATCACATAATGTCACGGCTGACCAGATTGTCACCTTGTTACCAATAACCAAGACAGATTAAACAAACGAACGTCAAGTGCGACAAGATTTCAAAGAAATGAACATCAACTGCGATAAAATGTTTCGATAATATCGCTCCAGTCAGATGACCACGATTGGTTGAAATTATCTAATCTCGCCCATTGCATTGGCGCTTTAATAGTTGAGCTAAACAGTCATTAAATTTTACTTCTTTGCTTGGCCAGAGTGGAACAAAAAGACGCCCGACTTCCTGTCCGAGAAAATATAATTATTTTAAAATGGAATCAAATAACACGGAATATATCGGAAATGTTAGCTCCAAAAAACGTTATATGCCATAAATTGTATGCCTTAACGAGATCTAGGTGTTTTGCGTAGTAAGCATTTGTCTATCTCTTGCAGTTTACCAGTTATGCAAAAGTCATTCCGAATGAAGAGGACTTCAGAGTCTATTCACAGGAAGCACCAGATATAGATTCGTTTCTTATGCAAATATATTTAATATAGGGTATTTTTATCCAAAACGTTGGAGTTATTTTTGAAAAAATCAAAACTTTTGAAAATGCTTATATGTTGTACCTTGGGGTACGGGTCTTTTCTTGAAAATCCATGTGTCGCATCCTTGGGAAATATTAAACTTAAATAGCAGGTTTGGTATTTAACGGACTTCTCGTATTGAGTAACCCTGCACACACGGACTTTTTTCTAAAAAATATTTTTATGGATTCAGAAGACCTCAAAATATATTATCGTTTAACTCTCGCTATCGACATTTTGGATGGAATACAATACCTCCTGTATCTACTATGTACATTGTTCATACTGGTAGAGGGAGGAATAACCACTACGTTATTTCCCTTCACCTACTTGGCACCAACACTAAATAACATTGATTTATCAGAGATCGGGTTGGAGAGACATTTTTGGAAAATAAAATTAAGTTCATATCTTAAGAATAAGAGTATGACGGAGGATATTGAGCTTTATGTTGGTTATTGTAACTACGCCCCCCCCCCAAGTGGCGCCCCTGGCAGGGAAGGATGAGGTAAGAAGATATGTGGCTGCCGGAAGCACGTGTGACAGCAGAGCATCGAAAGGATCCCTACAGCGCCCTGAACGAAGCAGCCCAACAACCGGACAGGCAGACCGAGGACCCCGCCCCACACAGGGCCCAACGTCTGTTTTAATCAAAAACAGCACAACTCATAAAGTACCAGGGTGACTCAAAAGAATGGGAAATTGGAATGGATGAGAACTATTATTTAAATTATTTATTTACGTCAAATTTAGTACAGAGTATGCTATTATAGAATATCACAATCATGTTTATTTCTTAAATATCACATCCAATAGATGAGCTCCCTCTCGGCGCACACATTCCTGAAGCCCGATAGGAACGTCATGCATGGCTCGACTTAACATCTCAACAGGAATCCTGGAGATTTCCCCTCTTATTCTTGTTTAAGTTCTTCGGTGGTAGAAGGTCGAGTACGGTAAACCTCGCTCTTAAGGTGGCCCCACAAGAAAAAATCACAAGTTGTCAGGTCGAGCGATCTTGGGGGCCATGGAATGTCACCGTGCCTGAAATAACTCGATTATGCTGCTTGTCTTGCTGAAACCAACAGTTGGCAGGAAAATGGGGCAGCTCATGTGCTTCCATTCATGTAATAGGTTTTTACCGCAAAGACACGCTCCATGTTTATTAAATGGAAGGCCGTGCGAGCAGCCTTCTGTGTGTCATTCGGTGTCATCTATCGCTCAGGGTTGCCACAACAGTTTTCATATTTCCCATTCTTTTGAGTCACCCTGTACTGATAGAGCAGATTAGAAAGGAGATAAGATCATTAGAAAGCGAAAACTGGTCCATCGACTTTGCATGGATTCAAGCACATACGGGCCACCATGGAAACGTACTTGCGGACAGATTGGCAAAAAAATGCCCAAGACACCAATCTTCGAATTTTATGCAGCAAAATTCCCAAAAGTCAAATAAGAAAACAATTGAGAGAAGCTAGCAGCAATAGACGAGACAGGGAATGGATGAACAGCTCAAACGGACAACTAACCAAATCATTTTTTCCCACGGTAAAAAAAAAAAAAAAAAAAAAGAATTACAATTAAAATAAATGTTACTACCAACATAACAAGTGGACATGGAAAACTGCGAACACATTGCCACCGATTTAAGATAGCAGATATCCCAATGTGCCCCTGTGATAATGAACAACAAAGAGACCATATTCTCTGAGTGTATCAAGTTGAAAAGTGGAAGAAATTGTCTTATTACTTGCTTCCTTGTAAGTAGAAGTATAAGGCAGTACCATTGGCTAACGCAATAGTCAAATGTTTTAAATCTGGTTGCTATGTGATTGAAGTGCCTTTGTTTATATGGCCAGTTGACGAATTCCCGTATCAGAAAAGTATAAGTATTTTAAAACTGAAACCAGTAACAGGGAATATCTCAAATACCGTCAACTCCAGGAAAAAAAAATGTATTTAACCTAAATGGAGTGTTTTACTAGTTTTACATTTTTTGTAACAATGCTTTTCTTGGAGTCAGTGCGTCTCAAAACATATATTTCCCGTGAAATCTCAGTATCGAATTTTTGGGTGCAATACAATTCCCTCTCTATACACGATGTACAGAGTACGTGTTTAGAAAGCAAAATGAGAGGATTCAAAATATCGGTTGGACCTGCTGACTCCAATAAGGTGAACAGTTAAGTTTTGGGTTTTGTTAGGTTGTTTACTATTATGGGGCAGGAGCTTCGAGCTCCTGTATGAGATGTGCACAGTTTAACTTTATTAAATATCAGCTGTTTTTAACCATAATACAGCTTTGGAGATTTTGCTGATTTTCCTACACAAAGAGCCTTTACAGTGCTGCAGGAAACCATGTTTAGAAAATAAGGCGTACGGTGTTCTTTTGATGCCTGCAAGCAGCACATTTGTGGGCCCCAGCTATGGTCCTACTATAAAAACCAGTATTTAATAAAAACAGAAAGCAATAGTTCAAAGGCAGCGTGTTGTAGCCGTGGGGGAGGGGGGGCACAAGTCTTTTCTTTAGTATCTGGACATCCTGAGTTCGATGTTTACCTGACGGCTTGCTCGTCCGTTCTTGAAAATCCCTGACCAGGGTCGTCATGTGAAATGCTGTACCCCTACAATCACCTTCCACCAGGCAGAGAAACGGAGAGGTTGCGTGTGCAACATTGGCGGTTGTTCTTGAAGAATAACCAAATACTTGTTCTCCCGGTCCCGATTAAACTTTTGCCGTTCACTCATATTTCACATGTAAGCCACCACTGCACTGAGTGAACCGGTTTCTTTGGCTCTACGAGACTGTTGAAAGAGAGTAGTGGGGACGAAAGTGACGGTAAATTCACAACTCTTTCGCTTTCCTTACCAGGCTGGCCTAGACCCATCTCTTTTATCTCAGGTTTTGTATGGGTGAAGGCAAATCACATCCACGTGTTTCAACTTCAAACTTCACTTTATCACTGAAATAGCAATTAAAATGGAAACGTGGCCAGCAACACTTCTAGCTTAACTTCTCTAATACTAACCGAAATGTCTTGGGCTTGCGTTCTACACGTTTGGTTCCTATTGTTAGGTTATATTCATATGGATTATATCCTGGCGCGAGCTTTCCTTGCTCTCACTTCCTCTTATTTGATTTCCTTTCATTTTTCAGGGCTGGAGGGATAGGACGGTTAGGTATCCGCAGTGATGCATTTGCTGGCATTCAACTGGCTGTCCCATTTATTCCTGTCTGATTCCTCCCTTCGGGTTAGTACGTGCAATACACCAGCCTTGCCCAAAGTGCTTAGGGCGGCTGGGTATCCCCTATCTTATCAATTTTGAATGTGTGATTCTCTGGTGTGCTTATCTCATCAGCTATTGAAGATATGTTAGTAAAATGTTGCTTCTGTTAGAAACTAACGTGGTTTAGCTCATTTGTCTGGCATATTTTTGTTATGGGACTTTCTTCATATACATATATAGTTTTAGGACGGCGTCATGGCTGAGTGCATAGACCACTCGCCTTGCACTTAGGCGGTCTGGGTTGCATTCCAAGCGCCCGCATGTGGCATTTATAGTGGACGATGGTTTTCTCCGGGTCCTCCGGTTTCTACCGCCATTCATTCCACCATTTCCTCCATCATCACTTTTCCTATCATCCATTTCGCTTTCATTCATATCATCCACTTCCTCAAGCTCATGCAGCCGACCAATTGTTCCAGGTTCTTCATTCTGTGGTTAGTGCCGTTGGCTCCCCAACCGGCTTCCATCCCCTAGTCACCCTTTTGTAAGTCCTAGGGGAGTCAGTCCTAAATACGCGGAGGGTAAGCAGACTACATAATATATTTTATTTCTTGAGATTTAACTATGAACCACTGATAACTGTCTTAGCTTTATTAAATATATAAATACGTGCAGAGCGCACCGAAAATTTCACAAGATGTACTCCATTCACACTGGCCTTTTTCTAAAAATGTTTTTTGGATTCAGGGGACACTAAAACATGTATTTCAGGTACAATCTCGGTATCGCATTTTTAAGTGGAATACAATATGTTCTGTGGCTACAATCTACATTTATTTACATACGTACTTGAGAAAGTAAAGGCGAATAAAGTAATAATTTGAAAAGCTGAAGCATTTTTCACTACCTAAGTTCTCATTTCGTAACCAATAACCACTCTGTGGGGCAGTGGAGAGTGACAAGGGAAATAGATACACTGCTACCACTGGTCAGAAGGTTAGAAATTCGTAACAGGACAATCTGCTATCTTCAAAGGAACTTGATTCTATTAAGGTGTTTCCTGCGAGTTGCAAAGTTCGACATGTTTAGATATTAATCGGGGAATGCTGAGCTCCCTATACCAGGAATCTCATAAGCAGAGTTCATGCCTTTTGTGAAACTCCCTGAAATAAAGATGTCCACGCACCCGAACAGGATGCGCTCCATTGGACCATGGTTTTCAGTTTGAACACCATTTCTATTTGCACCTACATGGGTTATGGCATGATTTAAGTGCGGGCAGCTGTGAAAATTCAAACAACTAAAGCTTTTGTTGCATTTGTTTCAAATGTATACCATTTATTTTTACCATCAATAATGAGGCGGCGCCGTGGCCGAGTGGTTAGACCGCTCGCCCCTCATCCAGGCGGCGCGGGTTCGATCCCAAGCACACGTATGTGGGATGTGTGGTGCACGAAGCGGAGTTTTCTCTGGGTCCTCCGGTTTCCTCCGCCGCTCTCTCCCAATTTCTCCATCACCTTTCCTATCATCCATTTCGCTTGCATTTCATGTCGTCCATTTCCTCACGTTCATGCCTGTTTAAGGGCGACCACACGTTCCAGGTTCTCCATTCTGTGGTTTCGTGCCGTGGCTCCCCGATAGGCTCCTCACCCCTAGGCATCCGCTTGTAAGTCCTAGGGCGTGTCAGCCCTAAATAAGGGGGGCGTAAGCAGACTACGAAAAGGGAGAAATATAAAGTTTACATTTTAGGCGCTCTAACACTTTCTGCAGAATTGAGCATGTATTATCTCAATTGCAAGTAACATTTAAAACACTCCTCTTGCCCTAGCTTTAAAAATTAATGGAATATAAATAACTGCACTCATTTTAATCTCATAACAACTTGTGCCACATTAATAAGGAAAGAAATAGTCTTTAACAATTACTATTTTATTTAGTTATTTTGCAGAGCTCAGCCAAACAGAAGACACTAATGCAAGGATAGTACAGAATAATATTTCAGATAAAATATATCCAAATGAACATAAAATGGAAATGACAAAAATGTAGAACAATAATTCGTCTCGTAGTCGGCTTACCCTCCCCGTAGTTAGGACTGACGCCCCCTAGGACTTGAAAGCAGATCTCTAGGGTCAGAAGTCTGTCGGGGAGCCAACGGCACGAAACCACAGAATGGAGAACCCTGAACGAGGGGTCGGCTCGTATCCAGGTAGCGTGAGGAAGTGGATGATGTGAAATTCAAGCGAAATGGATAATAGGAAAGGTGATGATGGAGCAATTAGTGGAATGAGTGGCGGGGAGAACCGGAGGACCCGGAGAAAACCCGCCCAGACGCCGTTTCGTCCCACAAAAATCCCACGTGGCAGATCGAACCCGAGCCGTCTAGATGGGAGAAGAACAACAATACCTAACTAATTGATCATGTGCAGAAGCTAAGTGAAGCTAATGAATACACAATAGAAACAACAAAAGTATTATAAAATAATAAATAATAGAAAATAGAGAAACTAATTAAATATAATTAACATATAATTTTTACTATTCTTTTAAAATACGAATTAAACTTTAAAAGTCTTTCTGTCCAAGTAATAAAAATACAATAAATTTAAATGGGTATTCTTAATCTTCAGTTATTCGTACACTTGTGTGTAACGTTTCATTTACATTAGAGAACTACGTTGAGTGGAACATTTTGAAGTTAGGAAATGTAGAAGAAATGGAAATTATGAACATCGAGATTAATCGTATGTCAAATTTATACCAAATATTGAGATAAAATGCGCGAAATATCGTAATACGATAGTGGCCTGTCACTGGGTTGCCAATACATACAAACTTCCCTACATCTCAAGATAGCGCCCCATTAGTAATATCACATGTAATATTAAATGTATCATGACAGTGGTCTCTACGGAATGGAAAGATTAGACTCGTGAAATTGTCAAGTTACGCATTTTGTGTTGGTGCTACACCAAAGTAAACGGGATATTTTGATATAGTGATGACACTGAAGATACGCGGAATGAAGATGGAATACCGGTGGATTGTGATGGCCGGAGAACACGGAGAACCGCCCGTGCGCCGCTTTGTCCACAAATCTCACATGCGGCGCTTGGTATCTATCCCGGGCCGTCTAGGTGAGAGGCCATCTTGGCCACGACGCTGCCTCTGGATATTTTTAAAGCACGCAGTCCATATTATTTTTTAAAACGAATTTGGAATTCTCGACAGTTTTGGATCAATTTTCACAAACGTGTCCCCTTAAGGAACACTAGAATTGAAATTTCAAATTTCTATATTTCTGTATAGATTATCTGAAAACTGTATTGGGTTTGCATTGCCGTTATGTTAATACTACTCTCATATTCCATTTAAATTGGGTAGATAGTTATAATATAATTTATTTATATTTTTTTTCCTAAATGTTATCTAAATATTATAATAAAAGTGTATTTGTTGCCTTATATGTAGATATCATTTAAACTTTCGGATGCTATTGTCCAGAATGCTTTGTATAAAGTGGCAGTTTGAGCACATACGAGCTGTTTTTGAATAAACAACTAATAAAAAATATTTCATTACCACGCCTCAAAATTTGAGAAAATCCCTTGGTATTTTTACCTGAAAATTTGAGCCACACAGAAAATTTTTATGGTTTGGTATTTCAACAACTTTTTTCAGTGAATTATGAAAATTGTTTTAAGATGTTAGAAATGTTGGTCTCTAAAATTAATAATTTTTCACGAAAAATTCATATTTTTAAAATTAGTATTGGTATTAGAATGATTTTGTACCCTGTAACATTACAATGGATACTACTACACTTATGGGAAATGTTAGTTCTACTTAGACAAAAATTGAAACGCGAGGAACATTTTGAAGGTGTGAAAATGTAATTTGGGAAGAACCTTGTTTTAAAAAATAGTTACTAGGAAATGCTTTACTATCCAATTTTAATGGCCGTAGAGCTTGAAGCAGGGCGTACAGGCTACATGTTGGTTCTCTACAGATGCCCAAACTTTTTACCGGTTGTAGTCAAAATGTCACTCTCAGTGTCCCCTAAGTTGAGTTCGCACTCATTTGTTGCACATGTATTGTTGCAGGTGAGTCTGTTGGTGACGGCGCCATTGTCTGCGAGAGTTTCACCAGCCCTGCTGACGGCAGCGTTAGGTCAACCTGCACGCTTTTCCTGCACCACTTCCGGCCATCCTGTCAACACTGTGTTATGGCTCAAGGACGGGCAGCCAGTGCAGCCAAGTGGTATATCGGGGGAACTATTACGTTTGCCTTCTGTTGCTCGGGAGGATCAGGGCATGTACCAGTGTTTCGTCAAGAATGAGCACGACGTGGCACAAGGAACCTCCGAACTTCGCCTTGGAGGTGAGTCTTCAACATTACCTTTAGAATACCTATATTTTAAATGTTACAATCTATGGTCTGTAGAAATAAATATTAGTTTTGGAAATTCGTGTGCAAGTTAGTCAAATATAAAATCAGACCTTGGACTTCATTGCCTTGAGACCCGATTCAGGTTGTCTGTGTATGGAAAATACGTCACGTCTATCCCTACAGTAAACCACTACACAACTCATCAAACTGTTTTCTGTATGATCACCCTGTACTTCCACACAACTCCTTGTGGGGTACGGCTGAATGTAGACCCTAGGGCGCAGTAACACATAATGCATCAAACTTTATTCTACATGATCACCCTGAAGTGCCACATAAAATCCCCTGTGGGATACGATTGAATTAGGCCATAAAACACAATAACGCACAATTCATCAAACTTTATTCTACATGATCACCCTGAACTTCCACAAATAGGTTTCAGCGGGGAGCGGTTGAATGTAGACCCTAGGATACAGTAACATAGTGCATCAAACTTTATTCTACGCGATCATTCTGAACTACGATACATAGCCCCCAGCGGGGCACGGCTGAATGTAACACTCTGTCTCCAGCTCGAAATGTGATTTTAAGCACAGTCTGATTCGCTCAATGCAGTTGATTTTGTCTTTACAGTCTTGTAATTTGATGTACCCCCAAACATCCTGGAGGATGTTTTTGGGCGTCTGGTAATTGCACCATCTATCTGTCGCACAGTTTGAGCTGGCAACTCGTCCTGCGCACCACCTCTGATCCTAAATGTTTGAACCAGCACTTTGATATGATCCCTGATAGGAACAGTTTATGAAATGTCCTTAGAAAGTCCTCCAGAACCTGCCTGCCAACCAAAGATTGCTATTTCTGCAATAGTTAGCATGTTTTAAATCACCTGTAAAGGCAACACATCACCAGCCGTTTTCACATAAATGGATCGAGACGTTATGCTCACCCTGTATACTGTACGTTACACAACTCAGAATTGAATAGGGAGGTTTTCTGTTTATTAAAGATGGACTAAAGTGATTTTTTTTCAATTTTCCATCCTTGTTTTTCGTAACCCCTTGACAACACTTTGGCAGTTTCAACTGTCTGACAAATTAATTCCCGCTCGATGTAGCACGGAATTCATCTCTACTCCAGAAAATATGAAGGAAGATGAAACTGACAGCCGAGTCGTTTCTTTCACATGCATATCACGAGGTTTACGCACCTTAGGTTACGTTATGTGCTCATCCTTCATCTGCCAGTCTCTCTCTCCCTTTCATTCCATTCACCACCTGCCAACAAACAAGCAGATGTTCACTTTAAAAATGCCGTTCTTTCTCTCGTATGTACAGGAGCATTTAAAGAATCTGCAATCCTCAAATATGAGGCCTACTTATGTAGGGATATAGTGTTATCATTTACAATTTTATGGTTTTGTATGCTTTTAGTGCTTTACCTGGAATTAATGCACGAGTTTTTCTAAAACGTTCAACACAGCAAAATCAAATGAGCATTATTGGTTCTTATGTAATTAATATTATTTTTGATACATTCCATACGAAAAATATTTCATCAACTTAACGATGATTAAATAATCCATATAAAATGCAAAATATTTTCTTAAATTATATTTGTACCCACCACATTTATTCAATTTTAACCAAAAGTCCTATTGTTCAGGGACATTCGGATTGAATTTGCCGCTTTTTTTTTTAATTTTACGGCTACTTATTTGAAAATTGGCGCACTTAATGTAAATAAAATCACTGTGAGAATGCTCAAAATACTAGATCTAAGAGTTTCTCAGGCAATACCATTAAATATTTCAATTGGTGAAAAAACTCAAATTGTGTAAAGCTGGCTTTCGAATTCATATTCGTCAAAAATATCATGATAGTGACAGTTTTCTGACACTT